>CM061921.1:239836835-240007427 GCA_031002005.1 Vandiemenella viatica
ACACCAGCACAATCACATTTTTCGCTGCATCCTGTAGTAAAAAACACCCGTGCATAACTATGCAAAAATGACAATATTTATGTAAATACATCAAACGGTTTAGTGGCGAGAAGCGGTCGGAGCTACGCGGCTGTGACGTCACCAAACATCGGACGCGCAGCCGCAAACGAATAGTACGACGCGCTGCGCGACGCGGCAAAATCAAATGTTGCAACTACGCGTTCAATATTCAGTTCACAATGACCGATCGGATACAACATAATATTATAAACAGCATACAGTCGCATTGTGACTGTCGTGTATGTTTTTGTGAGATCTGGCCATCCATTATTCAAAGTAATCTTATTTAATTAATATCGGTGAGATTAAAAATATTTTCAGAGGCCGAGCCCGGGGGGGGGGGGGGGGTCATGACCCCCCCTTGGATCCGCCACTGGACAGGTGACAACATATCGATTTCCAGCGCGACTTGAGGTTGGAGTATTTGAATTCAGAAGAGAAGCAAGTTATTAGTGAATTTTGCTTGCTTGCTTTTTCTTTCTATCTGGGGATACATTAACCCACACAGATAGTGAAACATGAAATTCAATTAAAGCCAGATGCTATGGGGAAATTCATCAATTGTAGACCTTACAGAATTCAAGAGGAACGGAAGCTAGTTCTACATGAGATAGATCACATGTTGGAAAGGGCTATAATTAAACAATCAGTTAGCAGTTGGAACTTTCCTATTTTGCTTATTCCAAAATTTTCAGATGCTAAAGGTAAACAGAAATATAGAGTTGTAAATTTTAGCAAGCTGAGATCCTAGACCCTTTAGGAAATACTTCTCAACCCTCAATCTTGCGAGAAGTTACCACTAGAGTTTGATAGATTGAAAAGATCAACACATGAAAGCTTTTAGCACCAATAAGGGTCTTATTTGTTAAGTTTACATGCCTATGGTATTAAGAGCAACTCCTACCACGTTTCAGGGGCTGATGAATATGCTTTTAGCCGGTGTTCAGAGTGAGAAAGCACTTGTCTGTCTCGGTGACTGGTGGTCTATAGTGGCAGCTTGAAGGAACATAGAGATCGATTATTGAATATATTTGAAATATTGAGACACTATAATTTGAAACTTTAATTAGGCAAATATGAATTCTTAAAATATGACCTAATATATGGCCTATATGCTTAGGCTACAGACTAACCAGTGATGGTGTAATACCAGATGCTGCCTAAACGGAAAAGGTTAAATACAACCAAATACGAGTGACCACTATTAAGCAGCTCAAAACAGTGTTAAGTTTGTCCAGATACTTTATAGTGAACTACAGAAAAATTGAGAAACCTCTAAAGAAGTTTTTTAAGAACGATATTGCATTTGAATGGAAGCCAAGGGCTCATAAGTAGAAACTAACATTTGGCGTATACATCCAGAACTTTGAAGAAGGCTGCACAAAATTACAGCGTCAGCGAAAAAGAATTGTTAACATGCGTGTGGGCTGCCATAACATTTCGACAATATGTGTTTGGAACACTTTTCAAACTTGTTACAGATTACAAACCGTTATTGCGTATTTTCAGTGTTAAGGAGTTATCCTCCAGATTACTTCAATTGAGATTGAGGCTCGAGGGTTATCAGCAGGGGCGGATCCAGGGGGGGGGGGCTAGGGGGCTCAAGCCCACCCCAAATGTATTTAGGGTCATCTCCGACATTGTAATTTTGGAGATTTTTTATTATTATTATTTTTATCTCTATGGATTTGAGGCCCAAGGACTACTACCTTTTGCCCGACTCAAGGCCCCCCCCCCCCACCCATAGCCAAAATCCACTAGAGGCAAGCCCCCCTACCAAAATCCACTCAAGCCAAGCCCTCCCCCCCCCCCCCCAAACCAAAGTCCGCTTAAGCCCCTCCCAAACCAAAATCCTGGATCCGCCCCTGGTTATTAGTAGGCCTACTAGTTGGTTTACAAGTAAGGACATCTAGTCTAAATGCAGACGCGCTCACTATGATCAGGGAAGTACAAACAGCCCCCCAATCATCCAATGATGATGTAGAGCAAAATGACACAATAGAAACTTCGTCACAGTTATTAGCCCAGCAGCACCAGTGGAGGAACAGTCACAAACAACAGCACAAGAGTTTCCTATACTTGACGAGAGTGAAAAACGAGACATCTTACAGCAGTTTCTATATTCCCAACTTGGCGGTTTCGTGGGCATCATTTGCACGATTGAGAGAAATAAACGTTACATACAGCGGCCAAGAGAGGACCAAGACGTGAAAGACCATATCAGACAATGTCGCAGCAGTCAGCAAAACAAATTGACACAATCTCATATTAAAACGCCTTCAAAAAATCATCAGAACGCATCTACAAAATTACGCAGTGGAAATAGTAGGTCCACTTCCTGCAACCATGGCAACAAGTACATTTTGAAATGTCAAGGCGACCTATCGATATTTTTGGCGGCTACTCCAATACCAAGACAAGATGCAGAGACTATTTACAGGTAGTTAGTGCGGGAAATCGTCTTTAAATTTTAATCGCCATCTTATTTGCACTCGGACACGAAGCCAATTTTCGTTTTTTTTTTTTTTTTTTTTTTGATGTCGTCAGTCTTTAGACTGGTTTGATGCAATCCTCCATCCCTTCCTATCCTGTGCTAACCTTTTCGTTTCTACATACCCCTTACAACCCAAGTCCTCAATTATCTGCTTCATATATTCTAATCTCTGTCTACCTCTACAGTTCTTACCTTCGACTGTTCCCTCCACTAACAAATTAACCAATCCAGCATGTCTCAAAATATGACCTAAAAGCCTGTCTCTTCTTCCTGTAAGCTTCTTCCATAAACTTCTGTTCTCACCCATCATTTCCAAAACTCGTTCATTTCTTACTTTGTCTGTCCACCTAATTTTTAGCATTCTTCTGTAACACCACATTTCAAATGCTTCAAGTTTCTTTCTTTCCGGTATTCCTAAAGTCCATGTTTCGCTACCGTAAAGTGCTGTGCTCCACACATAGAGTTTTAAAAAGTTCTTTCTAATTCCTAGATCAATATTTGAAACTAAAAGGTTTCTCTTTTTCATGAAGGCTCTTTTTGCTAGTGCTATCCTGCTTTTAACATCATTCCTGCTTCGGCCATCGGTTGTAATTTTGCTTCCCAAGTAACAGAACTCACTCACTTCTCCTATAGCATCCGATCCTATTTTTATATTTAATCTGCTACTATTGGTATCATTTCTGCTCCATTTCATCACTTTTGTCTTACTTCGATTTATATTCAGTCCAAAATCTTCCTTCAGTATTTTGTTCATGCCATTCAATAACTTCTCAATATCCTCAGCCCTCTCTGCTAACAAGACAATGTCATCAGCAAATCGTAGCATACTGATTTTTTCTCCCTGAAAACTTATGCCGCATGGAAATTTTTCTTTGACTTTCTTCATTGCTTCTTCTACATACAAGTTGAATATTAACGGGGATAGACTACAACCTTGTCTCACGCCCTTTTTAACCGATGCATGTCTCTCGTGATTCTCTACTTTTATTACAGCCACTTGATTCTTATATAGTTTATAAAGTATTCTTCTATCTCGATACTTTAGACCTGACTTCTTTAAAATTTTGAACATCTTGTCCCACCTAACATTATCAAAAGCTTTTTCTAAATCAACAAATGCCATAAAAGTATCTTTGTTTTTCTTGATCCGCCCTTCAAGTATTAATCTTAAAGACAGAATTGCTTCCCTTGTACCGCGATTTTTCCTAAACCCAAACTGATCTTCACCTACTATCTCTTCTACTACCCTTTCCATCCTTCTGTATATTATTCTGGTCAGTAATTTTGAAGCATGTGATGTTAGACTAATGGTGCGATAATTCTCACATTTGTCGGCTTGTGCTTTCTTTGGAAGTGTGAAGATGATATTTTTATTAAAATCAGTTGGAATTTCTCCTGTTTCATAACTTTTTGATATCAGCTTGAATAATCTTTCGATTCCTTCCTCTCCTAGAGATTTAAGAAGTTCTGCAGGGATCTCATCAATTCCAACTGCCTTATTTGCTTTCAAGTCATTCAGAGCTTTATTAAACTCTGTTCTCAAAACAGGATCTCCTAAGTCATCAATGTCGACATCACCTTCCTTTTCCAATACACTATTGTTCAAGTCGTCCCCATCATACAGTTTCTCAATGTATTCCTTCCATCGGTTAGCTCTATCTTCTGAGCTTAAAAGAGGTTTCCCATCGGCAGCTTTAATGTTCATACCTCTTTTCTTCATTTCTCCAAAATTCTGTTTGATCTTTCTATATGCAACATCTACTTTTCCTACGACCATTTCCTTTTCTACTTCTTCACACTTTTCTTGTAGCCATTTTTCTTTTGCTATTTTGCATTTCCTATTTATTTGATTTCTAATTTGCCTGTACTGCTCTCTTCCTGCTTCATCCTGAGCATTTTTGTACCTTCTCCTCTGATCCATCAGCTCCAAAATTTCTTCTGTGATCCAAGGTTTTTCGGGCAGCTTGTTCCCTAAAGCCTAATGCTTCTTTGCCAGCTTTCATTATTTCGGTCTTTAATGCATTCCATTCGTCCTCGGTTGAGCTCTTTTCACAGTTACTTCTTAGACCTAAGTCTGCCATTTCTGCAAATTTTTCTCTTGTGCTAGATTGTTTCAGCTTATTCACCGCCAGTCTGTTCTGCTTATGCTGCTTCCTTATTCGCTTGAATTTCAGCCTGCACTTCATTACTATCAAATTATGGTCCGAGTCTATGTCTGCTCCTGGGTACGCTTTACAGTCTAGAACTTGATTCCTGAATCTCTGTTTGACCATGATATAATCTAGCTGATATCTGCCTGTATCCCCAGGACGTTTCCAGGTGTATATTCTTCTTGCATGGTTCTTAAACAGTGTGTTCGCCACTACTAGCTTATATCTTTCACAAAATTCTAGCAACCTGCTTCCTCGCTTCATTTCCTTTCTCCTAGACCAAAACTTCCTACAGTATTCCCCTCTTTTCCTTCTCCCACTATTGCATTCCAATCACCCATGATTATTAGATTTTCCTCCCCTTTCACATATTGGATTAATTCTTCAATTTCAGCGTATATTTTTTCTATTTCTTCATCATCTTCCTGTGACGTTGGCATATATACTTGTACTAATGTGGTTGGGACGGGCTTAGTTTCTAACCTCATCAAAATAATCCTGTCACTAAACTGTTCATAATAACTTCACCCGTTTCCCTACTTTCTTGTTCATTACAAATCCTACACCAGTGACTCCATTGACAGCTTGTGTGCTAATTATCCTGTGTTCCCCAGACCAGAAATCCTGTGCGTCCTTCCATTTAATCTCACTAATCCCAACAACATCTAACTTAAGTTGTTCCATCTCCCTTTTTTAAGTTTTCTAACCTACCTGCCCTATTCAGACTTCTAACATTCCACGCTCCGACTCGTAGAATGTTTCTATCCATTCTGATGACTCCTCCCTGAGCAGTCCCCACCCGGAGATCCGATTGGGGGACTATTTTACCTCCGGAATATTTTACCCAGGAAGAAGCCATCATGATATATGTAATTTGAGAGGATTACATGTCCTCGGGATACCCTTTGGGTCTTTAATGCAGTGGTTTCCCGTTGCCTTCTGCATCCCCATGCCGTTGATCATTTCTGATTCATCCGCCTTTAGGGGCCGTTTCCAACCCCAAGGGCAAGAGGGTGCCCTGAACCACTCCCCGCTCTTCCGCCCTCCTTTCGGAGGCCGTTGGCAAGCAGTGGGTGACTCCTTATACCGGGAATCTTTCAGTCGCCAGAGCCTCGTCCGTGCAAACAGGGTGCACCACGTGAAGGAGAGGTTGACATTTGGTTGGAAAAGACTAGTATTGTCTCTCCCATACCCTTACACCCCCCCAATTTTCTTAGTGACACTTTATAGTGAGTCTGTAAATGGCTCAAAATTTAGAAAATCCAAACAGCCGGACATCACCAAGATAATGGGTTTTTGGAGAAGGCTCAGAGAATCATATTGTTTCCAATTGAGTCTTTTACTAAATATCTTAGATATTATATAGATAGGATTCAGAAATGAGTGGGTCCCATTCGCAACTTTTGAATATATTACGACCATCCATTCCGCTATAGACAACTCACCATTCGAAATTCTCTTTGGTCATATACCAAATATTCTGGATATCTTGCAGAATGATCTCTCAGAAACTAGATACTCCTATGAAGACTTTACTAAGCAGACGATTTTAAAGCCAGATTCCAAAGCTTACATCAGAGAGCTAGCGACATAAATAAACAGAGCAAAATTAAGAACAAAGAGTACTACAATAAGGATCAAAGTCAAAGAAGTTCAAGATATAGTATTGATTAAAGACGAGAGTGTGTGACGTGGTAGTAACTTGAAAATTGGAATACAATTCAGAGAACTTTAAAAAATTATTCTATTACCGTTACCCTACATTATGCTTCAGATTGGACACTATTAAGACTGAAAAGTGCATACCAACAGGCTAAATACTTAAATCTGAGCACATATAAATCGAAGTCATACGCTTACAGTTTCGTACAGTATGTAGGAAAAGCTGAAAACCAGGTTCTATTCCGCCAAATAGTACAGTAACAACGGCCACACGAAGGTACCGCGTGGTGTTAATCAACAAAGAGCACATGGCGGGTTTGAACCACAACTTATGTAGGAGATGAGCCGAGTTATTCAAAATGGTTGCCCAGTTAGAGCCGATAAGCGGTCTTCCTCGAGCTACCTTTGCAACGCCGCTAGACTAGCTGCAGCGATACATGTGATAATACACGCTTGGTCCTTTATCACAAGCAACGGTTCCCTTTAACACGCCAGATAACCTCATTCCAGCACGCAATATTCCGTAATACTTTGTGTATAAAGCTATTTATAATATTTTTCGTACAAGGATTTTTTTTTTTAACTGCTTTACGTCTCTTAACAGCGAGGTCTTTAGAGACAGGAAGGGATGGGGGGCAAGGATGGGGGCAAGGAATGGGAAGGAATTCGGCCATGGCCTTTTGAAGGAAGCATCCAGGCATTTGCCTGGAGTGATTTGGGAAACCAAGGAAAACCCAAATCTGGATGCCCGGACGGGGATTCGAACCGCCGTCCTCCCGAATGCGAGGCGAGAAAGGTAACCATTACACAGCCCCGCTCGGTATCGTACAAGTCATTTGTTTATAACTTAAGACTTTTATCCTCTAAAAGCCAACCAGTCTTGCACGCTATACGCTGTTTGTATTAATTCTTTCCAGATGGGCATTCTCGTATGTACTGTTATTTCTGCAACTAAGTGTGGCATCCCAAGATTTCTATGTCGATAAATATATCATCCATCCGGTTTGTGTTATGATTTCCGCGAGCAAGTCTAGCTGTCGATTGTGAATAGTAACTTATGTAATCTTGAGTGAACTTCAAACCAAATTCACGGAAGTGGAACACTATGCTACAAGATCCACTGCTTTATATACAAATGAACTCTCTAAAATCCATTTATCTATGGACAAGTGACAAACAAACTATTATGGTATATTGAACAAGAAAAAATACTCTCTAGGGTTAAATAGGCAGATAACGCAACTTCAAGTGACTCATAGGAAATGAGGGGTGTCGCAAATTCTATAGGCAATATTTGTAATATTTTGTTTGGAGTTGACACAGATTCCAAAGTTCAGTATTTTCGACTAAAGATAGATACTGCTGAAAAGGAGCAACGAACTGTTTTAAAACACAGTAAAGAACAGCTTACAGTAGTCAAAATCGCCCTAAAGGGTTTCACTTATACATCTTCAGGATTTAGAAAAAATAGCCCTATTAGAAGGGATGAGAAAAATACAACGATATCAGGAAAGTTATGCTAATAACACTGATTGGCAATACGCTGTCTGTTTTAGTATCTGGCAATGATCATCTAGTTCGAGCCATCGCCATTATTCAAGACTTGAAAAGAGAATATGATCTTTTAGTAAAGGCAATTGCGCACTTGAAGTAAGATTCCTACACCTACATTTTATTAATCCTGTTCATATCGTCTAATACTTAGAATTAACCAGAGTTAATATCGAAGATAAGAATTTTCCGGTTTTACTACCTTTATTTACACCCTGATAATTCATATGTTCTAACTGATCACTCTAAGCGTTTGCACGCAAAACTAGACCAGGAAAATCTAGATTGTAAGACAATGACACCAGACTTCAGTGTTTGTAGCTAGAACTTTGTGTTGAAAACTACTTACGAGAACTCTCTGTGCAGGGTTTCGCTTCAGCAACCATCAAGGTCAATTCCTAATGATTATGTAAAGAAAATAGCAGTTCTTAATGGCAGAGTATAGATAGGTATTAGCCAGAATAAATGGTTATTTTCAGAAGTTCATGAAGAAAGTGTTACGCAACCTCCTGTTTCAAGGCACTGGAAAGTTAACATTCTTTGACAAATACAAAGGCTATGGTAATCTGATAATGATCCAGTCATAACAATTCATCAGAACCAATGTAACTAGCCATTATGTAATACCTAATTTTAATCTAAATCTAGACTATTATACAGTGAATCAAGATAAACATAATGTTTCAGAGTTGAAATTAGTATGGAAATTGGAACCAGTAATCCGACACCTGCTCGACTTCAAGGTTGCTGTTCATAAAATACTGGAACTGAACAATGAGACTGAGAAACAGGAGCACGCCAAGTCTAATGAATTCGAAATGTAAAGATATTCTATAATTTCCTATATATATAGAGCTGTAATCACTTTATATTATTTTGTATCTGTAGTTATTGTAAAAATCTTAGAGATTGTTTTAAATATGTGTTCCGTAGCACTAGTGGGTGTTGTGGCAGTGTGTTCACACCATGGTACTAAACCAATCTGAATGCTCACAGGTAAGAAATGTAAGACCAAGGCATCCTATTCATTGCAGCATTGAAGTGCAAACAGATGATAAATAAGAAATGTTTGTATTTCAATGTAATCTTCCTGTTGTACCTAATAGTAATATAGGACACCAAGAACCAGGTTCCAGAGCCACAATATCAACTAGACATTAAAACCACTTACTTACGATCCTTAGCCACAGACCATATCGATATCTGTATTAAATATTCTCGGGTGACTAGCCAAGTCAAGAATGCATCGTCACACGATATTTCGGCAACTAAATTCATAGTCGCCATCTTCTGGTGACGATGAATTTAGTCACCGAAGTATCGTGTGACAACGCAGTCTTGACTCGGCTAGTCACCCGAGAATATTTCATACATTCTCAATGCCGAGAAAGACTTCATTCATACATATCGATATCTGTTTCATTACATGGAAGGTGTTTACTAACAGCTATAAATACACCATATCCATTGGAACACATCTCGTGGATTGCATATAGAGCCCTGACTGGTCTGCTGGGGGCTGTTTCTAGTAAGTTCCAGAATATTTTCTAGCCTCGTATCCCACGCTCAAGTATGCTGTCACTGTGTCCTTCGCTTGTTACTCAGATAGCTGAGTACATGGTGTTTGGTTCTACTCAATCCCACCGGAACCATCGCTCAGGAGGCTGACTTAAACAGCACTAGGGCAGTTCGAATAACTACTAAACTAATAAAATATATTACACCTTACACTCAGGAAACAATTTATAGCAACCCTGTGTTTCGGAAAATTTTTCGACGATATTCTTGAACATATACAACTGGTAAAATTTTATTTCATCACTACTGAATTACGAACTTTTCTATCTTCTTAATTGACTTTAGTTAATGAGCAATCAACAAATGAGGCAATTCCTCTAGTAAATCTCATAGCTTAAGGTAAATATAGGTAGCACAAAACTTGTGATGGGCTCCTTCTATTGTCCACCAGATGCAGGCGCAACTATTGCCAAGACGTTAAGGAATAGTGTAAATATTATAGCTCGTTAATTACCGGATCATGCAAAATACTAGGAGGTGATTTCAAATGGCCACATATTGACTGGACTAATTCCGTTAACGTTACAGGTGCAGGGATAAAACAGCTTGTGAAATCTTTCTTGACCTGTTCTCAGATCTTCATCTTGAGCAGCTGTTCATTGATGCAACGTGGTGCTACAGCGGTATCAAATTTTTTTTAGATATTCTTCTACCACCTCAGGAATAAGTGATCACAAAGTGGTAATTGTCACAGAAAAATTAATAACCGAGCACAAAGGAAAGCATCGTTCACAGATTCGAAAAGGCTTCAAAGTAGTATTTTTGGGCATTCTTGGGGGATAATTACCCTCCCTTCAAAGTAGCAAGTGGGATCATTGAAGAGATCTGGTGTTGATTTATATGTATAGTAAAGGAAAGTTTGGACTTAAATATACTGAAATAGACAATCAAGGAAGGGAATGATCCCCCATGCCATACACGAGACGTTAGGTTACTTAAAAAGCAATGGAAGATAAACGCATGCACAAGAACTAGGTACCATAGTGATTTATAAAAATTATACGAGATAAAAGGACATGTTAAAAATGAGGTACCTGAGGCCTTTAACGACTTCTGTTGCAATTCACTTTCCAAGGTGTTCACCAAAAACCCAAAGAAATTTTGGTCCAACGTAAAAAAAAAAAAGTAAGTTTTAGCGACAACAATATGCCAGTACTAAACTAATTCAATACAATCGTGAAGTAGTCGACAGCCGTGACAAGGCTACCGTATTTAACACTGAATCTGAAAATTCATTCACAGACGAAAACAAGGAAAATGTACCAATTTTTCTATGGATTTGATGGGAATTGATAGTATAGATATGTTAAGCAATTAATGCTCCTGAAGTGGGGGAAAGCGCCGAGTTCTGATGGTATACCAGTACGAATATTTTCAGAGCAAGCAGAACAAATATGACCATTCTTGTCTGAGATATTCTGTAAATCTTTAGAAGAGAAAGAAACATTCCAACTGGAAAATTGCAAAGGTAATTTCTGTTTTCAAGAAAGTAGGTCTGAGTGATCATAGGAATTATCGATCAATATTTTTAACATTTGTTTGCAGTAGAATTCTGAAGCATGTTATATGCTCTAACAGTATGAACAGTACGGATTTTGGAAAAACAGACCAAGTGAAAAACAGTAGGCTTTTCCCCCTCATTATGTAATGAAAGTTATTGCTACAGGTTCTCAAGTTGATGCAATTTTCATAGATTTTCAAAAAACTTTTGAGTCTGTGTCACACAGACAACCTTTAGCGAAAATTCGAGCATATGGTATATCGGATCAGATTTCTGAATGGATATGAGATTTTCTAACTGGTTGGTCTCAGTATGTCATTGCTGACAGGGAATAATTTTCTAATCTAGATGTTACTTTTGGCGTACATCAAGACAGAGTTACAGGACCACTTCTTTTCTTAATTTTTATAAATGATCTTGGTGACAACATTATTAGCAGGTTGCGATTGTTTGTTGATGTACTTATTTATAGGGAAGTGAGCTGCTCTGACAATTGCGTAGAAATTCAGCGCAATTTGGAAGTTATTTCAGAGTCGTGCTATAAATGGAAACTTAGACTAAACTGCAAAAAGTGCAAAGTAATGCGCGTAACTAATAAAAAGAATCCGTCTGTTCATGAGTACATACTTAATAGTTCAGTTGTTGACACGGGTGATTTAGAGCCAATTATGCTGCTTGACGATAGGCAGTGGTCTGTGCTATGCAACGTCGCACTACTGGGGCTTCAAGGTTGACCCTTACTGTGACTGGAGTGTGGAGCAGACAGTGGAAAAATATTCTACTAGACATTTATTGGGTGGTATGTCTGCTCTCCACACTGCTACTGGATACATGACCAAATGGACAGACTGACTCAAAGTCACCCTGTAGCTGTGATAATTGTATTTGTTTAATATATCAATGTTGTTAATCATATAAAATGTACATATGAGAAATAATGATAATGAATCATTACCTCTTGGTATTGAGTTGAATCTACCATAGAAAGGATGAGGTAATTACTTACATATTAAGAGTTAAATCGTATCACCTTTTTAGTTATATACATGAATTTGCACATTTTAGCCTTTGGCCCTAATTGCCAGTCCTTGCGCCAAGCAATTAGTTTCACAACATTGGCTTGTAACAAAGTACAGTGGTCGCGATAAATATAACATCATCGGCAAATATTCTTATCCTTCCTGTATTACATCACACATACACTGATCAGCCAGAACATTATGACTACCTACCTACTATTCATATAAACCCGTACATGAGTCACCTGATGAGGAATGACTGCTAGACACATGCATGGTGCATGTAGTATGAGTGAGTGTGCTATCCGTATTTATAATGGGGAAGGCACGCAATCTATCCAAGATTGACCGAGGGCAGATCGTGATGGCCCGGAGGCTTGGCACGAGCATTTTGGAAACTGCGCGACTTGTCGGGTATTCGAGGAGTGGTGTGGTGAGTTTCTTCAACAAGTGGCGAAACCAAGGTAAAACCAAGTCCAAACGTTGAGGGGTTAGGTGGCCACCCGTCATTAGAGAAGTTGGACGTCTTAGGCAGGGAAGGATGGTAAAAGAGGACAGGCGGCGAACTGTGGTGGAACTAATATCAGACTTTAATGCAGGACAGAGTAAAAGTGTGCCTGAACACACAGCTCACCGAACACTACTAATGGAGGGTGTCCACAGCCGATGCCCATGTATGTGCCAATGCTGACACCATGACATCGGCAACTATGACTGAAATGGGCATGCGACCATCGTCACTGGATGTTGGCGCAGTTTCAGAGTGTTGCAAGGTCTCATGCATCCTGATACCTTCTTCATCATGCTGATGGGAGGGTGCGAATTTTCCAGGGGAACAGCTTCTTGACACCTGTACTGCGGGACGGACACAAGCTGGCAGAGGCTCAATTATGCTCTGGGAAACATTTACGTGGGCATCCATGGGTTCAGAGGAGCTCGTACAAGGCACCATTATGGTCAATAAGTATCATACACTGGATGCAGACCATTTACACCCATAGGTGGGCACAGTTAATCGAAAAGTTAACTTCGTTAATCGTTAATCCGCTACTTAAAACGTTGACTTCGACAATCATTAAAGCGTTACATTTTTGCAAATTTAACACAAGTTAAAGCTAACTGATAAAAGTGGAACTGATGTTTATGTTTTGCAATAGGCATTACTGCAAGCAAAACCAAAGTGCTATGTACCGTGATGTGAATCAATAATATGTATACCCAATGTTCTTGTGGAGATTGAGTTTTTACTGGGGTTCAACATTTTAACCAGTTTCTCAAACATATCGGATTCTTCAACATGTTGTGAAATTAAATTGGCAACTAAAAGGTTTACGATACATTGATCCACACCAGCTTGGAATACGATGGTGCCGGTAGCTATGATACTAAATGTTTTATGATGTAAACTTTTATTAGCAGATGGAGGTGAAATCAAATTAATTCTGCTTCTGTCTATGTCAGAAGAAGCCACAGCACTTGAAGAAGGCTTTGAATTATTTTTATTTTTTCCCACGAGTTGGCCCTGTTTTTACGTTTTCTTCGAACTGTTCATATTTGAATATATGCATCCTCTTCATATGTTGTTTAAGATTATTAAGGGTAGACATGTGAGCCTTGACTGTAGGAAATTTAGGCAAACACAGTTTGTATTCATATATCAATTGTTCTCCCAGTTGTGATTTAAATGCAACATAATCGCATAAATGTGGCCAAGGATTTTTAATATTCTCGTTGCTATTGTTCACTATGGGATTCAAGAGTTCATTTTCCATGACATAATCATGTAACAAATGTCAGTTTAATTTATTTCACTAACGAACACCGAACGAATACCAACTAAAAAGTGACATTTACTGGCATTTTCAGGGCAGTAAAAACCTTAGATTATAAAAATATCAAAATCAGACACAGATCGAATTAGAAACGAGTAGCAAGCTCCGGTTTGCAGACGTAAAAGAGAAATGCTCAAAAACTCTAGGTTTCCTGCTCACACCCACGCCATGCCTAGCGTAACAGTTGTATTTGCATCACACTCGCACTTTGTATTACCTAATTCGTTCACCATTTGACCTGCCAAATGGTCAAGCATGGTGTGGTGCCCAATTCAAACAAAGTATATACATCAACAAGCAATGTAACGGACTAAAGCTAACGGTAGTTCAATTTAACGGACGTTAAGAAGACCGTTAACGATTTTTTAGGTTAACTTAAAAGTTAAATTTTTGAAATTTTGTTAACTTCATTAATTAACAATTAATGGATTAACAGTTTTCTGCCCAGCTGTGCCTACACCCCTTCATGGCAATCACATTTCCCAATGGCAGGGGAATTTTTCAACAAGATAATGCTCCATGTCACAAGGTCAGGATTGTGATGGAGTGGTTCGACTAACACAATGGTGTGATCGATGTGCTTCCTTTCCAACTTGCCAGGTATGAATCCAATCGAACACGTCCGGAATGTCATTGAACGTCAGAGCTCATCGCCCACATCCCCAGAATTTATGTGAATTAGGTGAGTTGTGTGTGCAGATATGTTGTAAACCCCCTTCAGTGACCTACCAAGGCCTGATTACCAAGATGCATCGCCACTGTTACCAATGCCAAATGCGGACATACTGCCTATCAGATAGGTGGTCATAATATTTTGGCTGATCCGAGTATCATTCATGTATACCAGTAACAACAGTTCAAGTAATTTTTTGTGACTGTCCTTTTCATCTGAGAAATCATGTGACAAAGTTTTTATAGTAGCTTACATGCCAAGCAAGCAGTAGCCCAATTAGCAGAAAAAGGAGTAGGCAAACAAGTAAGGCCCTCGGCTATTATGCTAAGCCGAATACTAAGACAAACAGTCTCCTGCTAACTATAGAGTTTTCCCCAACCGTATTATAGCAGGTATTAAATTTGCTGTGCAAATTTATGAGGCATAAAAAGGGAACCACAGATAGAGCAGGTAAATATATTCACTTCATACTTTGGGGTTGCAGTTGTATGAATAGATTGGCAACTGAAGAAAATGTTTATCCAAAACAAGAAACCTCATTAATTTTACACAGTACAAGAATTTAATTCCTATTAATTAAAAAAAATTAAAAGCATCTGATAATATTTTAAAGCTAAAAATATTGCAGTAATATGAAATTATAATTTTATAAATAGAAGAAATAACAGAAATGATAACTGAAGAAAATGTAAGTTTGCTCTGATCTGTGGAGTGAGCTGTTATCTGGAAAGTAAGATGCTATGGAAACTTCGGGATGCGATATTTTATAAACTATCCTGCAGCTAATTGGATACTACTAAACAGCATGTATAAAAATCATTTAAATTGATGATTACCAAGCTGCTAAACTGAGGACAAGGAATAACATCATGCAGAAACTTGCAGGATCAACTCCATCCACTCTTCGATAATCAGCAATGGCTCTGGCCTACTTAATAACAGAATACTGTTAATATGTGTGGCTGAATAGTCCACATGTTATGTAGATCAACACCATCCTTAATCAGACTATGAACATCGTCAGTGGTTCACTAAAATCTAGTTAACGTTCCGTTCTCACATTCAGGAGCATGTGGGTTCGAATTCCCTTCTGGCCATTCAGGTTTGGTTTTCATATTTTCCCCAAATCACTCCAGGTGAATGACGGGATGGTTCTTTCCAATAGGCCATGATCAAAATCCTTCCCGTTCCTTGCCCCAAGTCCTTTCCCGCATCTAATGACCTCAACAAGACATTAAGCAATCAGAAAAAAACTAAACTCTAACTTTTCTGGTTGCCCGTGTTGAGCCATATCGAACCTCCAAGAATAAGAAGACTTAATAATCTGACCCGTTAGTTCAAAAAAATATCTTCCGATCCATGAAGACATGCTGCATAGATTTTGGCATCTGACATCACATTCTTTACCCGTACTAAAAGCAAAAGAGCTGATTGTTAGGGAATTTAATACTACAGCAAAATGGTGACAGGAATGGAACACTAGGTCACACGGAGAGGCCATCACTGTTTAGTGCCCAATGACCTGCCATATAAAACATGGGTTTGCTGGAAGACTTTCCTAAGCAAGTATAGCTGCTACAGAGTGGATGGACAATCTGGACTTAAAAATGTTTATATCAGGTGCCTTGTCGATTGCTTTTAATTAACACATTGTTATTTATTCTCTTATATTGTATATACTGTGCATTTTCCCATTAACTTAATAAATAAAATGAAATCTGGCAGTCCCCTTGTTAGTCACATGAAAGAGAGAAATGCCCCCACTACCTCTATATCTGGGGCTAGAATGAGTTCAATTATGGGTATCATCATATCTGAATTGACTAATTGTCCTGATTTACTTATGTATAACTGCTAAGTATTTTTGTTTAGGTTGTTTGACTACTGATCAGTTATTATTTTCTTTTACTGACTCATTTGTTCTACATTTTATTGTTTGCTTATTCATACTTTTTTCGAGCTGCATTTTAAAAAAACTCTCTGTACACTTACCTTGGGTTAGTGAAGTTTGTTGCTTTTAAGTTAATTGTATCGTTCTGTAGTCTTTCATTTACCATTTCTCTATGTACAATTTCCTATACATTTTTCATTTAATTGGATGCATTTGGATATTGAAGTCTAGCATTTAGCATGTTTAATTTGGAATGATATTGTAATTTTATGGTATTTATGAAATTTGTTTGGTGTTTCATTAATTTGGAATTTTATATTAAAATAATTTTGTAACTCCTAATTTTTATACCAATCTTTATGACTTTATCATTTTTTCTTATTCTGGGGGAAAAGCAAATCAAAAGACTAAACGAAAATACAAACAAATTCATTTTAAAATATTTTAAACTCAATGGTAGTATCGCTCAGTAATGTAGATTAACTCAAATGTATCTTAATCTGTGTACAGTCCTTTGCACATAAAATGACTGCTCACATCAGATTCTATCATTCTAATTTTATACAGTCTGACAACATAGGACAGTACATGATCAGAGGAAACTGTGACTCCTCAGTAAGCTTTGCCCATGGAAAAATCCCATTGGCAGATATTTCGTTCAGTGCCATCTATATTTCAGACAAAGCAGTAACATGTGCTTTTTCACTGTTATCAAGAAAATCAGCATCAAAACATTCAGTTGCATTAAAATCTTTTCTACATTATGTAACTTAAAGGAACGAGTGGTGCATCAAGAAAGCACTTTGCTTTATGAAGCCCATGGTTTCCAGGTTGAATATCACTAATGGTAACTTTTTTATTTGTTTATTTATTTATTGTAATGAGTGTGCAGATGATGCTAGGCAATCAGTTTCAACAATTAAACCTATAATAAATTTTTAAATGCAGTTTGCTGTGGAAAAACCGGCACTTTCGAAATTTATTATATTGTTTGCAAAGTTGTGTTTTATAGTTGCTTCAAGCACATAACACTAGAAATAAAACACAAACAACATTTAGGTTGGTACAATTTATTGAAAAATTCAACATATATACTTATTGCTTTACGCATCATCAGTGGCTAAGGTGATTAGAAGCAGGATGGGATTGGGAACAAGGAATGGCAAGGAATTTGGCCATAGCCTTTTTGACGCAAGCATTCTGACATTCGTCTGGAGTGATTTTGGGAAACCATGGAAAACCCAAATTTGGATGCCTGGACGGCAATTCGAACCTGTGTCCTCCCAGAACGTTAACCGTTCACCCACCAGGCTCGGTCCAAGCATTTCGTACCATGTTTGAAAAAAATCGGAGAAGACAACTCGTGGTGGACGATTGATTCAATTTCTATTCAATCTTCTCTGGAATTGATCTTAACTCTTGCTTGATTAAATAAGCACAATTTTGAAACCTCTTGATCAACCGATAAAAGTGCATGTCACACAGTTGGACAACACGGGTGAACTTTAAAGTAATCACCTTCATAGTGCACTATGGTAACTTTTTATCATCCTGAAACATCTCATCGTACTACTCTGGGTTCGTTTGCCCACCTCAAGAGTCGATCAGGAGGAAAAATGTTTTATTTTGTACTATAGGTTTACTTGGACAGACCATAACCTTTTTTCGGCGAGATTCCTGTTAAACGTAGACTGTTATTGGCATCCTAACAAACAAAATACAAAAATATTGAAACTACTATGTGTCTATATGATATTTGTGAACAGCTCTCCACATACCTGAATACTCTGCATTGACTATGAAATCTTTATCACAGTTGGGCATCAACATTCGTGTTTTGATCGGAAACGAGTCTGTTGCCACCAAAGTTTTGTGTGGGGTAGCTGTCTCTTCTGGGGAAAGAAATTTTGTGATTTCACCTTGCTGAATCTGATGCTTCTTTTTAAATTTATTACCCATGTTTTTGAAGCATTGAATTTGAAATCTGAGAACTGACTTGCAGCGCCCAAAGCCCACTGCTGCAAGTTTTGGATCATAATTTGCTGGAAGTTTTATCGAGCCTCGTGTCCATGAATCAACAGTACAATATTTATCAGTTTCACTTTTCCTACCAGAAAAAATAGCTCATAGTTTTTAAATGAGAGCACCCCTTTTTCATAGATTTTTGAGACTCCAACCTAGATGATCTTTGGCCAAAGTGGCATCTCTAATTTTGTAATCCAGAGGAATGTAGTCACATTCCTTTTTTTTTTTCTCTCTCTTGTCCGGTTCATCTGATGATTCTTTGGCAATATGAATCATTTCAAATTTTTCGTAGGCAACAGTGCTGGATCTGGGAGGGGGGTGGTGAAACCGGGGCACGACAATGAGTGATATTAGGGGTGGGGCAATCTCACAGTTTTTGCCCTGGCTCGGAAAATTCGTAGATCCGCCACTGGTAGGCATCACTGTCGTCGATTTGATTAATGTCTATCAATTTACAATGTATTCTGGAACATTTCTTCCCCTAATCAGCATGGATTCTTCATTGATTTAGGGAGAGGGTTCTGCTACAATGAGATTTTTGTTAGATAGGAGGCTTTAAAAATACACCAACGTATCTTTCAATCATTCTTTGGACACTTCACTGTGTATAAACTCTTCTTTGATCACAACACTTTTATTCAAAAGTCCCAAATCAGTCACGGATTTTCTTGCCTCAATTTTTTTCGTTTTTTAACATGGTAAAATACAAACTTTCACGTACCCACTGATTTTCTACGCTGTGCTAGTGACCGCTTCTAGCACCACTCAAAGTTAGCATGGAACTACACTGTTATAAGTTGTCTCGATTCGACACACCCGTTCCCTTCAATTTCAATGATCAAATAATGTTATCTGTATTTCATACCTACCACAGCAAATATTTCCATTTTTGAAATACAACTTTGTTAGTGAACTAAATCATTAAGTTCGAAAGTGTTGGTTTTTACACAAGAAATGGCATTTAAAACATTTATGGTATTCATAATTGTTTAATTTCATTGCCGGTAATTATCTCCACACTCATTTGAATAAATAAATAAGTAATAGGGAAAGTTGCCAGCAGCGATATTCGATCCAGTAACGTCAGGCTTATAAAGCACCGAGCTTGCTTGCTGCGCCACGCGCTCCATGGAAGTTCCATAACGTACAACATATTTGAATGGAACAGAATATTTCAATCGCGATTTTCCCTACAACGTCGAAAAAGCGCATGTTTCTGTTATACCTCATTACACCTCTGGTCATGAGCCTTTATTAAATACAGTAAGAATGTAATCTAAATATTACAATTGTGGCCTCCAGTTGCAAAAAGAAATTCCGCCATCTGTTGATCCTTGTTGACCTTCCTCTACATTTCAGTAATACTTTTATTAAATTCAGATAGTAAAATCTACTATTAAAATCTCACCAAAGGGAGGGGGGGGAGGGGGGTTGGGAATTCCGTAAAAACACCCCACGTAATTAATGGATGCCCCTAAAGAGATTATCTCGGAAAATTGTGTCTCCAAGCCAGGTTGAGGAAAAAAACTGTCTTCTTAGGCAGTGCTGTTTACACACTGACAAGGAATGTAGCAACATGAGCTGTTTGGTCCTACTTGTTAATGTTCTCGTCTTGTGAACATGCAGTCCTCGGTTCAAGTCTATTACATTTTTTTTTTTAAATGTATTTTTATTTCCTTTTTAAAACGTTTCGAACCCAACCATTGCTTATGCGTATAACATATCCTTGATACTTACCTAATTGGGTCAGGGGATAACGTACTTAATTAATGTCCCATAACAAGGAGTATCCAATGTTTCTTAACTAGCTGCCCACATAACTATGAACGCTTTAACGGTGGCAACACTGAAAGAAAGCTACCCTGGTTCCTAGCCACGTCGAAATCACATCGTCTGTCGACATTTTTGAAAGCTAGTTTCCTTTCAAATGCCCACATGTTTAGAAAATAATAATTTTGCAGCAGAACTAACTTCATCTGTCAGAAAAAAAATTATTGATGGTATTTATCTAATTTTAAGCCATATCAACCATTAATCCTGTAGGTGGATTGATTATGCACAGTTGTCAAGGAAAACAAAAACATATCTTTATGTAAAAATATGAGAGGAAATCTTATTGAACTAAATAGTAGTACTGTAACAAATTAAATGAAAATTGTCACACAAATATTTACAACCCGATTAGTATCGTAGGACAAACATAAATACCTATATAACTAGTATAAGTGATAAAAGCTCATTGAGAATCGTGATTCGAAGTGAATACTTTATAAATTACCATTTTGCACATTGTAGTTAGTAGTTTCTGTACACAATTACTTGATGTGAATTACCTCATTGCGATTTGAGACCTACGAGTGTTAAGTGCTCAGTGCTTAACAATACATTAAATTTTCGCCGGTATTCTTTGTTTAGAATTACTTCAGTATAATAAAATAACTCAAATCAATACCAGTATTTGGTGAAGAGGGACGCTACCACTCTTGCGATTGCTGTTTAGTCTCAGGTGAAAAGTGGAACGACCACATTTTGTCACTCGTAACATTCGAGTCCAAAATCACCTTAGCCACAATTCTCAAACTAACACAGTCTGCAGGCTGATAGAGTCTTAGGAGCAGAAGGGGGCATTGTTGGTAGAGTTCATGCCAGCTACGACCATGAAGAATGCTGACAGGTACCGTGAAACAATGTAAAAACTCAGAAGGGTAATTAGAATCAAAGAAGAGGAATTTTTAGCAATGACAGAGACATTCTATATGATAAAGCTTGTTCATACGTGCCCAACAAACTGTCGCTCTTCTGAAAAACTTTGGTTGGAAAATCAACACCCACCCATGCCCTAGTCCAGACTTGGAACCTAGTGACTATTAGCTTTTCCTAAGCTGAGAGAACTTTTGATACATGAAGAGGTGAAAGATAAAGTTCATGCATCCTCAAAGACATGTGGGTGTACTGGTGTAATAAGAGCTTACAAAAACTGGCACAGCGTCTACAAAAGGCGTCAACCGAAATGGCGATTGTGTAGAAAAATCGATAATTGTTCTAAAATGGTGTATATATTACAGAAAATAAATTGGTTTTGTATCTACAAATTCTATAGAGATCTTACTTTTTGGATTGTCCTCGTGCAATTAATATGGATTTTCCACTGTATTTTTAAATACCAGCTATTATTTGCAACTATTTGTAGTAAAATCAATAAAATTTTAAACAAAATTTGCTGCTCATAATAAATTAGTATCTTTATGTGTTATAAAGATATTCATTTTGGCCGGTAAGAGGACTTACCTCCTCGTTCAATGTTACTAAATTTACTTCCTGCAACATTGTCACATTTTCTGCCTGTTAGTAGTGCTGTAGACATTTCTGTATTCAGGTAATCATGTCTTATAGCTAGATGTAATGAGAAGTACAAAAGCATTGATGTGAAAAATTGTCATTCTTACCAGTTCATCTATCATATTTTTATTTAACTGATTACTGCTTTTATATCAGTTTGATTATTTCTATAGATTATAAATAATTATTCTGTCATGAAATTTTACATCTTTATAGACCTTTATTTCACTTATACATTGTACATGGAACTTTTCCTACAAATTTTCACCAACGAATGGCAGCGCACTGAGGTGGGGTTGCAATTCCCATGTGTTTGAACCTACTTCCAGATGAATATTATTTTATTCCTTATTTCCACTTGTTAAAAAATACATATCATATATATGTCAGACCGATCGGGCGGGTTGAATGGAGTTCCCGGTTAGTGGCAGATGGCTCGTCAGCAAAGGTAGGCTGTGGATATCCCTCGGACAGTGGAGAGTAACTACGAGAACACAGCAGATACAAGGATCCGGTTTATTAGACTCAGTCTCACAATACACAGTGACAGAAAACGGAGTGATGTCGCCTCGGCGGTAAAGCATGAAGAGAGCTCCGTGTGCTGTGCGCTCCCCTTAAGCAGCACCTCGTAGATGTCACTGTAGTACTGATCGCTGCGTCTGTGGCACCCTCTAGTAGCTAGCCCCATATTCCAGATCCAACACCGCCATCCTGCTGAGACAGCCGTCCCTAGCTATTGCTCATAGGCCCCGGGTGTGACTTTTTGCAACTAGAAATGAAAAAAAAAAGATCCGCCATGGCCTTAGGAAGGAATCATCCTGGCATTCGCCTGGAGTGATTTTGGGAAACCATGGAAACTGAAATCAGGCTGGTAGTTGGTTCTTTCAATGGAGTCTTCAAGAATGCCTGTCTCAGGCAGTGCTCTGTTGCTTTTCTTGTGATCCCGGCAGGGTTTGTAGGATCCGTCACGGCTGTCTGGTTACCCGGCTTGTCTCCTTATCACAGCATCCGTCGAATGTGTGAAGATTCTGTGAACAAAAGATGGTTAACCGCAGTATGTTCAGCTATGCTGACTTAAAGAACAATTTAGTTAAATAATGACATTGACAGGTGTTGTAATTCACTTTTAGGAAAAGTTTCAAGTGATATACATAGGTTTTTAACATTTTTTGTAGAAGGCTACTTTTGCATTTCTTTGGCATTTGACACACAAGTAGTTTATTAAAAAGTAAAAGTTTTTAAAGTTCCTTTGCTTGTAAATTCTTAAGTTGTTTTGAAAGTATCACAATGGATACAAAGTGTGGAAACTGCCGAAGGATAGTAAAAGAAGGAGTGACATGCCGGGACTGCGGGCGCTGGTTTCACTGGGGGTGCAGCGATGTATCTAACAGTGGCTCTTGTGTCAGTATTTTCTGGAACTGTCACTCCTGCAGAATTAGTGATCAGGAGCAGCAGATTCTGAAACTCAAGTCAGATTTGGCATCTGCAGAGAGGGATTTAAAGGCCCTGAAGGCAGAAAACTCTGTTCTTAGGCATAGGCGGAACAGTAAATGGAAGGAAGTCAGCTCTGGCAGGAGAGGTAGGAGACGCTGTCTGTCTGATGGTTTCCAGCTGGAGACATCCAATGTGTTTCGGCCATTGGAGGATCTAGATGGTGACTCTGAGGACCGTCAGGTTGGACTGAACGATCTGGGTTCTTGCAAAGTAAAAGGGAAAAGTTTTCAGGGTGTATCTAAAAGTAAACGCAGGAAGGTACTGTTACTTGGGAGCAGTCATGGGAGAGGAATCAGTGAAATGGTTCATTCTGATTTGGGGCCAGATTATGAAGTCTGCAGTATTTTCAAACCAAATGCAGATCTTGGAAGTGTGGTAGCAAATGTGAAAGACCTAGTTAAAGATTTTTCAGATGAGGATTGTGTTGTAATTGTTGGGGGACCAGGAAATAGCCTCGATAAAGACCTCAATTATTCAGTTGAGGGAGACATTGCCCACATTTCCAGGAACACACGTCAGACAAGTGTGAGATTTGTTGTTTTGCTTGAGCGTTACGATAAACCCTGGATGTAGCATAACATCAGGCGTACAAATGCATCCTTGGAAAGGGTTCTCTGGCAGCCGGCTAATTCACACATTGGTTTGATTGATGTGGCCTGCATTGGTAGGGACAGTTATACTCGCCATGGACTCCATCTGAATGTCAGAGGTAAGAGGAAGCTTTCGCTTCTTATTGCTGATGAGGTCAGAGGATGCCAGGTGAGTGAAAGAGGTATTCCTGTGATAAATGGTGTTAAGTCGCGGCCTTTTTTAGGGTAAATAAAATAGATTTATTAAGATGTCTAAAGGAAATTAATGTCACTGATGATCATAATTTGTTGAAATTAAAAATTCCAACTGATATACCAGTATGTAATAATAAAATAAACAATTCAAAGTCATTGTGTCAAAGTGTTCAGACCAGTATTTTCCACCAAAATATAAGAGGAATATTTAGTAAAACTGATGACATTACCTTAAGCCTAGAAGAGATTCAAAATTCCAGAAATTTTAATGTAGACGTTTTGTGTATATCTGAGCATCATTTGTCTGATACAGGAATATCTCAGCTGTCCATCCCAAATTATAAATTAAGCTCTCATTTCTGCAGATGTAAAATAGAGAAAGGGGGAGTTGCCATTTTTGTTAAAAATAATATTGAATGCAGTAGTGTAGTTGTAAGTAAGTATTGTATAGAACAACACTTTGAATGTTGTGTTACTAAACTAGAATATGATAAGGAAGAGCTGATAGTGATAGCAATTTACAGGGCCCCCTCAGGTAATCTCAGACTGTTTTTATCTCATTTAGAGTCTTTGCTACTAAGTTTTAAAATAGCAAACAAATAGTATTATGTGGAGATTTCAATGTTGACTTTCTGAATCACAGCAATGATAGATTAGATATGGAAGCCTTGATGTTGTCTTTTAACTTAACAGCACTTGTAAATTTTCCTACAAGAATACAAAATAATAGCAGGACTGCAATTGATAATTTTTTTATGGATATTTCTCAGTGCAGTAATTACAGCATACTTCCAGTAATAAATGGTATCTCAGATCATGATGCCCAGCTATTATGTATCGAGTCCAGGATCACTGTTAAACAGATAAAGAAAAGCTGGGTTTATAGAAGAAATATTAGTGAAAATAATATAAAACACTTCATAGATACCTTAACCAATGAAAACTGGTTAGAAGTATATAATGCGCAGGGTGTTAATGCGAAATTTGATTCCTTTCTGAATATATTTCTAACACTTTTTGAAGGTAGTTTCAAAAAAGGAAAATTCTCAACACTCCAAACAATGAACTGGGCATGGGATGGATAACAAAGGGTATTAGAATCTCTAGTAAAACAAAGAGGGACCTTTATTTAAAAATGAGAGAATCAGATAACTATGCGCTGAAAGTTCACTATAAACTTTATTCTAAAATACTAAGAAATGTAATAAGGAAGACCAAGAACAGGTACATATCGGCAAAAATTGAAAATTCAGACAATAAAATGAGAACAATATGGAATATAATAAAGACTGAAACAGGAAAAACTGTAAATCACTCTAAAGACATAAAAATAGAACAAAATGGATATGTGTATAACGAAGTAGGGGAAGTTTGTGAAATATTTAACAAATATTTTACGTCAGTAGTTGATAAATTAGGCATAGAAAAGCAATCCCCACATAGTGCTCTAAGGCTTCTTGAGACTGCTTTCCCAAATAGCTTTGTGGAGATGAAATTGCCACCAGTAACAGTCTCAGAAATAAATAAACTCAATAAACATTTAAAACCTAAAAATTCTTCCAGCTGTGACAATATTTCAAGTAAATTACTGAAAAGATGTTCAGACTGTATCAGTCATGTACTTGCTCACATTTGTAATGAATCCTTAATACAAGGTGTTTTTCCCGATAGACTAAAATATGCTGTTGTAAAACCATTATTTAAAAAAGGAGAAGTAACATGTGTAGACAACTATCGTCCCATTTCATTACTTTCAACATTCTCAAAGGTTTTTGAAAAAGTCATGTATAGTAGAGTAATAAAACATGTTACACACTATAATATCCTCACTAATTCACAATTTGGGTTCAAAAAAGGATCATCCATAGAAATGGTTATATATTTATTTTTAAATAACACATTTGAGGAACTGAATAATAAAATGAATCCTGTAGGAATATTTTGTGATCTTGCAAAAGCATTTGACTGTGTAAATCATGAATTGCTTTTGAAAAAAATGGAATACTATGGTATTTTTGGGACCGCAGGTAAATGGTTTAAATCATACATTGAAAGCCGAATGCAAAAAGTTTCAATTTTTTATTCTAAAATAAGTAAAGATGCTTCATCAGACTGGGAGAAAATAAAAATGGAATTCCACAAGGCTCTGTCTTAGGTCCCCTCCTCTTTCTGTTATACATCAATGACCTTCCTGGAAATTTATCCGACAAAGTTAAGAGTGTTTTATTTGCAGATGACACTAACCTGACTGTGCGTAAAAAACCAAACAGTACTATAGAATTTAATGTAAATGAAGTACTTAGAGTAGTAGCAAATTGGTTTAAGGCAAATTCATTAAAATTAAATTTTGAAAAAACACATTATATTAGGTTTAAAACAAAAAACTATGCACAGCCAGATATATGTATAAACTATAAAAACAACACAATCTTAGAAACAGATAGTATAAAATTTCTTGGTATTAAAATAGATCAGAAACTCTGTTGGCATGATCATATCACTACACTACTGACAAAGTTAAGTAGTGCCACCTTCGCAATACGAACACTTTCTCTAACAGCAGATCTAGAATTAATTAAACAGGTGTACTCCTCATATTTTCATTCAGTAATGTCATATGGCATAATTTTTTGGGAAAACTCTTCACAAAGTAAAAAAGTTTTCATAGCACAGAAAAGAGCTATTAGGTTTCTGTGTAAGGTAAAACCAAGAACTTCTTGCAGACAACTCTTTAAGAAACTCAATATTCTTACAATGTATTCTCAGTATATATATTCTCTCATGAGCTTTGTCATAGAAAATTTTAACCTGTTTACACCTAATTCACAGGTACACAGTTTCAATACAAGAAACAGAAATAACATCTCTGTCATTAGTACAAAGAGGAGATAATTATTCTAGGATACATCTGTTTAATAAACTACCTAATCGTATAAAACAGCTTTCAGATTATAAAGATGTATTAAACAAAAACTTAGAGATTATCTTATTGGCAACTCCTTCTACTCCATTCAAGAATTTGAAGAAAATAATTAATTGTACTCATTATGACGTTTGCAAAACTCAGTTGCAAAAATGTATGTTTATTATTATTTCTTATATTTGTAAAATATGTATATATATATATATATATATATATATATATATATACTATGATATGACTCATATTATGTGTATATGTACCAACAATGACATGTTTCACATCCCAGAGGTACTCCCTCGGCAGGGATCCATGGAACAAGATTGATAAATAAATAAATAAATAATAAATATCAAAGTAATGAGGAAAAAAAACTAAGTTAATCCAAGTTTAATGTATGACTTTCTGATTTAACATGGAAAAAATGTACTATCTTCTTAACATCAAAGCAAGTTCTAGAAACTAATTTTCTTCCTGGCGAAGTCCCAGGGATATTTGAAAAGTGTTTTCTGGACACTAACGTGAACAAATTTCTTTCCAAGCCTTATAAAAGAACGAAATTTCCTGATAGGACCATCCATAGACTTTCTTGTAGTGATGTCTTATGACAGTAAAGGTTCATGGTGCCAGATTATAATATTCACTCTTCAAGGCGAGGTCCACATTAATCATAAAATTTACTCTTCAAGGTGAGGTCCGATATAATGTAATATCATTTACTCTTCAAGGTGAGGTCCGATATAATGTAATAACATTTACTCTTTGAGGCGAGGTCCAAAACAAGGTAATAACATTTACTCTTAATGGCAAGGTCCCATGTAAATTACAGAATTTACTCTTCATGGTGTGGTCCCATACAAATTATGGTGTTGGTATCAAAGAAATTTTAAGATTTCATTCCTGGTAGTGAAGTCCTTGGAAATTGTGGTACTTTGATGGTAGCATCCAATATGGACTGAAAAGTCTGTTTTCCTTTTAAGAGATTTTGATTGAATCATCGTTCTACATTGGGTCATATGGGTAACATTTTTTGAAGAAGCCCTTTGTTCATGTTAGTGTCCTGCTAAAGTTTCGCTCTAAACGCTATTAATGACCAGATGTTGTAGTTCGACACGAACTACTACTGCTGAAAAATAATCCAGATGCTGAAGACTCACGAGAAGTGGTGCGTTCATTATATTGCTGCGTGTTACCTTTGTGCCGGAGATGTGGAGTGCAGAGATGAAAGGAGAGGCAACTATTTGTGCAGCTGGGTGGGTAGAGAAGCTAATGACCCTTGCTGTTTGGTTTTTTAATTACCTGTGTGTGTTTTATGAGCAGTTGAGTAATACGAATTTTGGATTATTGTGGAAATGCTCTTTTGGATCGTGCTTGCTGCCGAGATTTTCGGACGCATATCGGCTTTGAACTTTTAGACTTTCGGGTGCTATACTCTGTGGGTAGAAAATTGTCAAACAAAGTAGGGTTTCCGTGGCGCGTAGCGGTAGTTGTTTGTTTGTAGCGGTGCGGGTGTTCCGGGATCGGAAGTCAACATGTGCCATCCGTTTTCCTTCCTCGTGCTGTAAGTACAAATCGAAGGCCTGCTGGTACGCTTGCCCTGTTTACGGATTTCATCGTCCTTTTGCTAGTCTAGCATGTTGGTGTTTCCTCCTGCGAGTTTGAAGAGTGTGGCCATAACTTTGTAAAATGGGGTATGAATTGTCGAAATATAAGGCCGTATAAATTGTAGCAGGAGGAAGTTCATATGTGAGCTCGGGTATTCTATTTAGGTTGGGTCAAACGATTCGATCTGTTATGACAAATACTAAGTTGATTTGACTCTTAATAAATGTATATCAGGCTGTATTAAAGAAACTCGCGGTGGTTTCGATTTTCAGCCCGTGTTTTAAACTCAAATCCTGTCAGTAGTGAATGAAAAAGTAGTCGCGTTGTGCTATTGCTATGGTGTACACTACTGGGCCTAAAGATTTTAAGACGCTTCTTTGATAAACTGCGCCTGCCGTCGGGTATATTTTAAGCTGAGTATTCGGTTGCAGGTATTTGATTGTAGTCGCTTAGAATATCCTCACAGCAAAACAAGTGAACCATTTGCTGTATGGTCTTCATCTAGAAGGCAATAGAAATTAATCTGAGATGGTGTTGTCATTAGAACTGCCTATTGTCCATATACGTGCGGTCGGAATAGGTGTTTTTGGGCAGGCAATATGGGCCTAGCGAATGGCGAATGTAACGCCGTTATTATGCATGCGTTTAATAGGTCCTATACTTTCTGCCTCGCGTTTTTTTTTTGGGGGGGGGGGGGGGGTAGAGTAATTTTGTGGGGCTGACACTACTAGGCGGCATGGGTCTACGGATCGCATGTGCGATACGCCCATGTTGACGCGTCGTCCGTTACCTATGAAGAGTGTATAGAACGCAAGCAATTTAGCCAGGGTGGCCGATATTTGGGTGGGACATCTGATCGTTTTAGTGGAGGTTAGATTGGTCGGATTCCCACAAATTTGCTACATCCAAGCGCTTTTTGGCTTCTGCTAAAGGTGACTAGTTGACTTAGCGTCGATTCCTTGTTACAAGATTTCTTGCCCTGGTAATATTTTTTTTACTAGCTTGTGGTTAGAAAGCACATGGAAAAAACGTGTGTACTATCATAAAATCTTTGCCTGGCTCGAGATCTGGCAGTTAGCTCGGGTAGCATCCAAGCCTAGCGACAGTAAGGCCAGGTGTACCCATTTTCCAGCCAATTTGATGGCGCTACTCTTTGACGGGGGGGGGGGTCGTTCAAATCCAAGGCCATTGTAAAATGGAAGCGACTCACCGTTGTTGCTCAGCCTTCCACCTCGCAGCTCCTGATGACCGTTTGTAGGAGGCGATGGTGGCGGCGGCTACGCTGGCTCTCAATCAATTCCCATTGTCATGGGAACTGTGCTACCCGATGTACTCTGCGTCCGCGACGGTAGCTGGCTGCTTGGCTGTCCGCTGGCTCTTGTTCTGCTGCTCTGCTCGGGTTTGAGAGTTCTCGGCCTGTCGTCGATCGGTGAAGCTGTTTTCCCCAACACGTCCATTATGGTAGAAGGCAGTCGGTGGCATTCAGAATAGTACTATGCGGCTACTGTTGCGCGTGTCCGAAGTCAGCTTCCTCTTCCGGCATGTGGTTGCTTGTAGTTCTCGAATCGGCAAGTCTCTAGTAGTTTCCCTGTTGTATTCTGTCTTTTGTGATTGGGTTAGGTTGGCCACAATATTAGCAAAGACTATTTTATCATCGGCGAGGCCCTGCGAGCGTGCTCTCGATGTTTAGGTTGCGTGTTTCTCGTCGGTGCTGGGTTGCCTTTGCTGATTAGTGTTCAGCTTTATGGTGGCACTTTTCACTTGGTCGTATCTTGCGGGGAAGAGCTCCTTGATATGCGTTACGTGATACCCGCGAAGACTGGAGTGGTTGGCGGATTGCAGCACTTGAAGCGGTCATTCGCTTACGCGAGTATGGTAGTTCGCTACCGGATGTGGGCGGCTTTAACGCCGCGATGACTTCCGCCGGGTTTTGCTGCTCGGCATTCCACAAGGCTCGAAATGATGGTGCACTGGGCTGTGTCATTCCGTAGCTCTGTCCAGTCCGGGGGCGATCCCAATTCTGTGGATATCCCTCGGACTGCGGAGAGTAACTACGAGAACACAGCGGATACAAGGATCAAGTTTATTAGACTCAGTCTCACAATACACAATGATAGAAAACGGAAGGATGTCGCCTCAGCGGTAAGGCATGAAGAGAGCTCCATGCCATGGCAATGTTTTTCTCCTGAGGTAGCATTTTCCTCAGAGTAATGGGAAGTTTTTGCGCTTAGCGCATCTCCTTCCAGGTCTTGTGTGGTTGTCATTATGTTATGGTTGGCATTATTCGACTTGCCGGGTCGGGATAGGGCATTATTCAGTTTATGGTAGCATCATTTGCCAGTTTGACCGGCCATCGAGTGTTATTGTTATACTGTACATGAGTACCCAACTGTTTTATTAGCGGGTTATCGTGGTTGTGGCACTGCGTGTATAACTTCTTTGCAGTAGTTCTGAAGCGTTCTTTCAAAGTAGGGAGACCACTTATACGGTGCAGCACATCGGTCGGGGTGTCCCTTGGTAGATTGTATGCGAACCGTATGGCACGGTTTTGAACTCGTTGGAGTAGTTTGATGTTTGTGGGCGCGGCATTTCCCCAAACAGGTGATGCATATTCTAGGATGGGCCTGATGGTTGCAGTATATAAGGTAACTGCGGTTTTTGGATTAAGAGGTGACTTTGGATTTAACACTGGGTACAACTGCCTCATCCTGTTCATAGCTTTGATCCGAGTGTTTTGTATGTGTGTCTTCCACGTAAGTCGCTTATCGATCGTGACACCGAGGTAGAGGGCAGTGGGTGTCCATTTGATGCCTTCACCGAAGAGTTTCACAGACTGTAGGGGAGGTACAGCTCTTCTGGTTACCATGACTGCTTGGCTTTTTGCCGCGTTGAAAGCCAAGCGCCATTTCTTTGCCCAATTCTCTATATTGTTGCACCCTCTTTGTAGCTTTGTGACGACGTGAGTTGCTCGCATGCTCTTCGTGAATAGAGAGGTGTCATCGGCGTACAGAGCCGAGTGGATTTGGTCGGTTTTTGGGATATCAGCCGTGTATATATTGTATAGTACGGGTCCAATGACTGAGCCTTGAGGTACCCCTGCTCTGATATTCCTGATTGAGGAGATGGCGTCTTCGGTGATGACGCGAAAGGTTCGATCAGCCAGGTAATTTCTAATCAGACGGACGTGTGGAAGAGGGACCCCTTGTACCAGTAATTTGTAGAGCAGGCCCTCATGCCATACAGAGTCAAAGGCACGGGATACATCCAAAAATACTGCTCCAAAAAATTCCCTTTTTTCAAAGGCGCTCATGGCTTGTTCCACCAGACGAAGAAGTTGTTGTGGGGTAGAGTGTTTTCTTCGGAAACCAAACTGTTCATTGGGTAGTAGTCGTTCTTCATCGATGTGCCGTTGGAGCCTCTTGAGGTATATCCTCTCGAAGACTTTTGACATAGTGGGTAGAAGGCTAATTGGCCTATAGGATTTTGGGGAGCGTTTATCTTTACCAGGTTTAGGTACTGGAACTATTTCGGCAAGCTTCCACATTCTTGGGTATTCGCTGGTTGTTAGGATTTTGTTAAAGACTGAAGTGAGGTATTGTATTGCAGCTGGTGGCAAATGCCTCAGTAGTTGACCTCCTATATTGTCATGGCCGTTGGCTTTGTGCAGGGCAACATGGCTTAGTAGATCAGCCACTTCCTCTGTGTGGTTTCTTCGATGGCACCCTCATCCAATGCGTCTGTGTTTAGAAAGCGTCGAGTCTTTGCCTAACTAGATTAATATGTGCATCGTCACGAAGTTCATCTACGGGTTGAAAGTTTGCCTCAAAGGTGTCAGCGATTGCTTCCGCCTTGGCAGTTGGTTCAGTAACAGTCTTGTTTCCAACAGTCAATGGTGGCATTTTATGTCTTTGACGAAGGAGTCGTTTGGTGGTATGCCAGACTGAACCATCCTCTGCAGAGAGCGTGGCCATGAGGCCTTCCCAATCTCTCATTCGGTGTTTTTGTATATCAGCTTTAATTTCTCTCTGGAGCCGATTAATGGTGCGTTTGGTGGTAGGATCTCTCGTTATATGCCATTCCCTAGTCAGCTGGTTTTTTAGGGTAATGGTCTGTCGGATGTTAGGTGGTAGCTGCCTTGATCTTTCCGGATGTTGTTTTGGTGGTTGAGTGGCTTGGTCTGCAGCGGCGTTGACTAATTCGGTGAACAATGTCATTGCAGCACAGGCTCCTATTTCGTCGGGTGACTGAGCGTTGTTAAGCTGTTCGGCAATGAGTGTCTGATAGAGATTCCAGTTGATGTTCTTCAGGTTTCTGGTAGGTTTGCTCTTCATAGGAGAGGCTTCAGTTGCCAAATAGAATAGGACAGGTAATGATCTGACGATAAGGCTGTTTTTGTGACGGCGGCAATATAATGTTGTAGGCCTTTCGTGATGGCTATATCGAGAACGTCTGGTGGGGTTCTTCTTCCTTTGTAGAAGGTGGGCTCCGTTAGGCCCCACGCTACGGCGTCATGTTTTTCTACGACACGAAGTAGACGTCGGCCATGTTGGTTTAGTCAGTCTAGAATTCCAAGCACTGTTTTTGGCGTTGAGGTCACCAGCAATCATAACACTTCCTGGTAGGCGGAGAAATGCTACTATCTCCTCTTCGTTTACCGGGCCCATGCGGCGGTCGGTAAGCTGAAATGAGAAGTAGATTTCCTCTTGGGGTTTGTGATGGAGACGCCTGTTTGCTTCGATTGTAGTGAGCTCAGGCAGCACAATTTGGTGGTGTTTAATTGTTCTTCTGATGAAGATGGCCGTTACCGCACCGGCAGTTAGCCTGTCATTGCGGTAAGTAGTGTAGTTTGGTACTGAAGTTTTTTTATTCCCGGTTTGAGGTGGGTTCGTTGACGAGACAGATGTCTATCTGCTCGTCTCTGAGAAATTCTCTGAAACTCGCCAAGCTGCCTCCAGAGGCGTTGGCATTCCATGAACAGATAGTAAGATCATCAATTCTAGTCCCCATGTTGGTTGCTGTGAATGCTATTGCAGGCGGTTTGCACCACTGTCTGGACTGCGGCAGCAATCTGCCGCGGGAGGTCTGTGATCATGGTTTGCATATTGTTCATGGTTTGTAGCAGTTGTTGCATCATATTGAGAAGCATTAAAGATTCTGTCTGTTGATGCTGCGGTTGCTGCTGGAGCAGTTGTTGTTGGTGTTAGTTGTTGCTGCTGCTGCGATTGTTGGTGTTGTTGCAGCTGCTGCGGTGCCTGGGTCTCATCAGTCTGGCTGTTGGGTTGTGCCAATATACCAGTTACCTTAGGTGCATCAGTGTTTAGTGTTATATCACGATTGGTTTTCTTCAGTCCAGCGGTAACTGCAGCATAGTCAGGGTTGTCTGTCTGATTTTCTGTAGGATGGGGGGCTATTAGTTGTGAGCCAGCATTTTTACCGATTGGAGGAAAGCTGGCAGTTGAATCGATTTGTGGAGCCAATTTTTCCTTTTTCTTCTTCCTTCTTCTTCTTTCGTAGCGCGGCTTGGGCAGCATTATGCTGCTTCTGCCGGTCGGTAAATCTGCTGAACGCAGGGCACTTCATGTAGCTTGCTACAGTGTGCCGCTGCAGTTTGCACACTTAGATGGGTGTTCACCTTTTTTTGGTTGCACAGTCTCTAGAGGCGTGATCCCCAGCGCATTTTACACACTTCGGGGGCATGTTGCAGTGCCGTGAGACGTGGACCTACGGCCTGACATTTGAAGCATTGGGGAGGGCCCCTACTGCTTCTGAGTTTCTCGACCGTAATTTTTAGAGCACATAACGATGAGAGTTTATATATCGCCCTGTTCTCCAATGTGTCTCGGAGAACGACCAGGTACATTGGAATTTCCTGTTGGATTTTGGGGGAGCGAAGGCGAACGACAGTTAGGGGATCGAAACCGCATTCTTCCAGTTCCTCCTTCACATTGTCCGGGTGCATATTGAAGGGGATTCCTCTCAATAGCACCTTTAGAGTCTTGTCCGACTCGGTGGAGAATGAGTAGTATGCTATGCCTTGCTTGGAAATAAGATTAGTCACCTCTATATAGTCTTCTGTTGCCTTGAAGAGTGTTTTATACAATTCACGACCAATTGGTCTTGCTTCAAAAGGCGGCTTTGCAGGTTTTCTTCAGATGGCGATAGAGAGTGCTGTTGTCATCTTTGTACTGAATAATTAATGGTGCTGGGTTAGGCTTCTTGGGTATGGTTTCAGTCATTTCCGTGTCGACTGGCAGCTGGTCAAACTGGTTTGCTGTCACCGTTGCAGGGGTGCCGGAAGTTAGTTGTGCGGCTGGGGCCGTACGGCGTGGTTTGATGAAGCCGTCTTCATCGGCTGTTTGCAGTTCCCGGGAGTTGGCCGCTGCAGCTGGCTTCTTTGTGCGCCATCCTTCCTTGTGTGCCGTTGTCCACGTTCCGGTGCCCTTTGGAGGAGGGGGAGGCACATTGGTTCCCGTTTTGACGGAGAGATGTTGTTGTTGCTGCTGTTGTTGTTGGTGGTGTTGCTGCTGCTGGTGCTATTGTTGCTGCTGTTGCTTGGCTTCTTTCTGGTTCAGCTCGTTGTATAGGTTACTTAATTCAACTCTGTCAGGGTCTAGTGTCGGCGGAGGTTTCCTGGTGCGACGCGCCAGCGTGAACCCTTCGCCGCCAGGTTGGTCTCCAGCTGGGCTTGTTTTTCTGTTATTTGATAGTTTGATCGTGGATGTGCCGCGGCGCTGGAACGTGGCGGACGGGGGTGGGAAACTGAAAGCACCAATAATTTTCTTCTTTCCTGCCTTTATATCCTTGTTGCTCGAGACGAGCTGCGCCACTGGGATGCTGAGTGGCGAGGTGCACCGCTTGGTTGCACGGGGATCTAGTCCATGGGCAGGCCCGGTCCTCGTTTGCGAGGTGTGCACGGTCTGGGTTGTTTCCATGATCGAGTCCAAGTTCGATTGCCGGGTCGTCATACTATCTTGCGGAGCCATCATATTCGAGTCCGTTGCGAAATCCGTGTCCGTCGGCCGGGTCGTCAACACAGCCGCAGCTGTCGCCGGCAAAGCCGAGTGCGCTGAGGCACTCGACCCGCCTGGCGCGACAGTGCGGCGAGCACTTTCCTCGTCGCACATCATAACACTACGAATGCCAACTCGGAACTGCAGGTTTGCATGGAGAGAGCTCCATGTGCTGTGCGCTGCCCTTAAGTAGCCCCTCGTAGATGTCACTGCAGTCACTGTTGCGCTGCGTCTGTGGTGCCCTCTAGTAGCTAGCCCCATATTCCAGATCCGACATAAATAAAAAAAAAATAGTGTCTGCATACAGGTTGTTAGGCGTTATTGCTGCTTGGTAGAGCGCTGCACTATTTTCTCTACTTCTTTCCTTTCGAAGTATTGTACGTGACAGTATGTCCGTAGGGAACCTCACATTTTTTTTTTTTATTTCTTTATTTTACTTTCTTACTTCTATATACTTACCAGATATTTACTATTTTTCGAATTGCTTCTTGCGGGCTTAAATATCTGGTTCAGTAGGACACCTTAACATCTCAAAAATCTTTAATGCCACTGAAGTTTTCATTCTTCAATTATTTACTTTCTGGAATAATTAGTCCAGTTTCCAAAATCATCAAACAATTTATTGCTGTAATTTACATTTATAAGATAATATATAATCAATACTTATCTTTGGTTATTTTTATAATACAATGTTTTACAAACCATGCAATAATTCTCTTTTATTACTCTCTCGGGCTGTATACTTTACATTTACACATTACTGAGAGTTTCTTCTTTATAACTCCCTCTTACATTTTATCCACTGTCCCTTCATGCTTTCATCCAAAACATTTCTTCCTTGTCTCTTCTCTTCATCTGTTTTTTCAAAGATGCTCCACATTTCTTTAATGGGCGTCTTTGACCTTTAAACTAAATTATAAAAGTTAAAATATATGCTCTGTGACCTCACTACATTTCAAATATATATAAAACATAAATCATAATTTCTGGTAAGGAATATATACACTATAAGGTAATAATTATATACACTGCGAATGGTTTAAAACTGATTTGTAATCCGTAACGTGAATACACTTGTTATTCGGCTTTAGAAAAATCATTTTATTTTAGGAACACATGTTGTGTGAAAATATGAAACTATAATTGTAAGCTACTGTTATAACTATTTGACTTTCATAGTTTACCAATAAGCATTATATTATGACGTTTTAGGCTATACTTCTTTAAAGTTTTGACCTAGCGTGGCGGTGTAACGGTTAGCGTTTTCGCCTCGCATTCGGGAGGACGGCGGTTCGAATCCCCGTCTGGGCATCCAGATTTGGGTTTTCCATGGTTTCCAAAATCACTCCAGGCGAATGCCGGGATGCTTCCTTCAAAAGGCCATGGCTGAATTCCTTCCCATTCCTTGCCCCCCATCCTTTCCTGTCTCTAAAGACCTCGCTTTTGAGAGACGTAAAGCATTTAAAAAAAAAATTAAAGTTTTGAACATTACGTCCAATAATACTGAAAGAGTTGTCGCAGTCCACAGATACCTCAAATACATTGTAAATTTTCTTCCAACATTATCTCCGGCCACGAAGGTCCTCGTGTTTGCAGAAAAAAAATCTATTATGCATTACATCTCTTCCTATTTTTTTCTCAAATCCTTCCTCTCATGAAAGTTTTGACACTTTTGAAGTAATGAGATCAAATCCAGTTGTCCTAACAAAATTTAGAATTTTCAAAATTTTTTTTTTTTTTTTTTTTTTTTTTTTTTTTTTTTTTTTTTTGTAACTGCTTTACGTCTCTTTTTAACATCGAGGTCTTTAGAGACGGGAAAGGATGGGGGGCAAGGATGGGGGCAAGGAATGGAAAGGAATTCGGCCATGGCCTTTTGAAGGAAGCATCCCGGCATTTTCCTGGAGTGATTTGGGGAAACCATGGAAAACCCAAATCTGGATGCCCGGACGGGGATTCGAACCGCCGTCCTCCCGAATGCGAGGTGAGAACGCTAACCGTTACACCGCCCCGCTTGGTTATATATTCATTTTAAACAGGTTGTACCACATAAGTGATAGTAGAATTTTAAAAAACCGTAAGTCTATATCCATTTTAAACAGAATCTACCGCATAAGAGATATGAAAAATGCCCTTCCTTTGCTATACACCATGGACCTTACGTTCCCAATAATAGAAATCCTGTAAATGTTCCTTCCATATCGGCTCTCTCTTTGGAACCTGAATTTGTTTTCCAATACACCTCTACAGTATCTCAGATTTCCTATAATTCTGTTTCATTGTGCTGTATTTAGCATCAACACTACTATCATTCCTTTGTCGCGTGTAGACCGAGCGAGTGGCGAACTTACCCACTGTGGGTCCGTCCTAGCGTCTACTTACTGTCGGCTGAGGTACTTCTGGTTTCCAGTCGGCATCTGTAAGCTTCTGGCTACGATAAAATACACACACACAGAGACTTAATTTGCGTAAAATCAGGATGTAGGTGCTCCATGAAATGATAGGAAGAGTTGTGACTGCTTGATGTATTGTTGAAAGTAGAGGTATGATACAGTTACATGTAATTGATACATAAAATCGGTGTTTTCCGATATTGGACTGGTGGACCATAGGATCCAAAACTAATGCAGAATGCGTTCCGAGCCAGTAGAGGGAGAGTGATAGAAAAATGCCTAAAATTGCCTATTTGGATGATAACAGATCTGCCCTACGAAATTTCACATCACGGACTGGGGCGAATCATGCGCGCAAAAAGGCGCCCTCGGTTCTGGAATGTGGGGAAAATTTTCTTCTCATTGGCTGTTTGTCACGACGAACATGCGTGTGGTTCACATGTTCATAGTGTGTAAGCATCGTGTACTAGTCGCGCTGGTTGAGTTTCCCACAGTAAGGACTGCAAGACCGCGACCTTGCCGCCGGTGTCATATAGGAGTGGTGTAGTGTTCATACTACTGCGCTGGCTTGGAAACACACTGCCTTTATTACCACTAAAATCTATACTACAAATCTATACTAATATCAGCGACCGTGACACCTTCACACTTCTCTTGTAACCGTTTTTGTTTGATGTTAATCCTTTATGTACTTCTTTCGTTATTGATTTCTTTCTTCATTACTGCTAGGTCTACATTGTTCACAATATTTTCTTATTACGTTGGTATACAATCTCTGCATATTTTCGAATTTTTTGGGAGTACTTAGTTTGTACTTTAAAGTCAGTTTGGCTATCGTTGTCATTAACTGACATGTGAACTGGTTTCTGAATCACACTAAATGTAACTAATAGCTGGTTGTATTTTCATAAGTATCAGAAGCATCCACAGACATATTACACCGTGTTCTCACAGACGAAAAATCTTCCATGAGTTTCAATACAAAATGAAAAATTACCAAGAACTAAAATCTACAATACTTATAATTATACAACTTGATAATGCACCAGATATGTTGCTAAGTTCATACTACACCCATAATAAGAACTCCCTACTTATGTTCAACGCCTGCGTGATCTGGAGGTTCGTGGTTCAGGATCTTGTACCTCCAGACTACGCTGAGGAACTGCATCATCACGCTCAAAAACTACAATGTCATCTTCATCATCTGTTTGTATTTCCACATCCCTATGTAGAGGTCGTCTAGACTTCACATGCCTTACTTCTGTTACGTTAGATGCGGTCAAGACTGTATTATTAATACAGATCTTGCTGCAGCATTAATCTTTACTGCGCCAGATATATTTGAAACACTTTCGGCATGTCTTGCAATTTCTACAGATGCAGAAGATGACAATTACAGCTATAAAAATTATGCTAAAATAAGAAATAATAAAGTATGTTGACATATGGTATGCATTTGTTTTAAATTGTTCTCGTTTAGATATTTCCTCCTGTAGCTCCTCAATTTCGTAACCGGCTACTGTTAAATCACTGAGGTGTTTACCAATAGGTTCAATGTTCCAATTTAACCCTTTAACTGCTACGGTTCGGCCGGCCGAGCCCTCGCCGAGTGCGGCTTTGTTTACGCCTAAGCTGTTTACCTGCGCTGGAATGCCGCATTAGACCGGACCGCTGTGTGCTGAATACATCTGGAGCGTTGTGTGTGGAGTTCTTCTGCTGTCGCTCTGCGATTTGAAACCGCAGATACAAAATAAATACAGTTAATATAACATCTAAAGTTTTTAAACCACTTCATAGTGAAAATATAGTGTGAATTGATTCTCGCGTATCTGTTGGTCTCATCAGCATTAGATATCATATGATATTCCGTTAGAAATATCAGGAAAAATGACAAACTGCTGGAATGTTAACGTAATCCACACTTGTGTCCTGCAGCTTAATCGACAAGCACATGCTGTCAAACACGTCACTAAAGCATTCTCTTTTTCCACACATTTCGCTCGAACAATCTGTAGCTTCAAACTCTGAAAAATGGTCATTTTCCACTAGCTGATGTACACAGCTTAGGAAAATTACATCGAGATCCTGTCGAAGGGTTATCACTGTCATCCATATTAAAGTGATTATATTCACTGTCGCTTCTGGTAATAATCTCCATGATTTCTTCCGCGGTACAAACACGACGGCGTATTCGGGAGGACGATGGTTCAAATCCCCGTCTAGGCATCCAGATTTGGGTTTTCCATGGTTTCCCCAAATCACTCCAGGTGAATGCCGGGATGCTTCCTTCAAAAGGCCATAGCCGAATTCCTTACCATTCCTTGCCCCCCATTCTTTAACATCTCTAAAAACCTCGCTGTTAAGAGACGTTAAGCAGTTAAAAAAAATAATGACTGTATACCATTTTCTCAGCGAAAACTAAAAGGAAAAGAGCAACACAAATTAGATCGCAGCTGCCAATGCTCAAGGGCCGAATGAGGAAAACAACTAACCACCCTGGGTGGGAATATGGCTTCATAGCCAGGCCGCTAAGAGGCTAGCGTGTTAACACGTCTGGAGTACAGACAGGGCGGCGAGGCGGCGCGTGTATACACGTCTGGAGCAGAGACAGAGCGGCAAGGCGGCGCGTGTATACACGTCTGGAGCACCTGGGCGCAGTAGTAGCCACGCGCGTTAACGCATCTACAGCAGTCAAAGGGTTAATGGGAGCTCTGTAATATTGAGTTTTTCAGTATTTACTACACAACAGTCTAACTCTAACTTAAAATTAGGAATGCTGTCTTGACTGGTTACATTGGTTCTGAGGGTTAACTCTGACTGAATGAGCATCTGGGCCCCATAACCTCGGCATTTGTTGAAAAACTTTAACTTTCCGGTTCCTTTAAATACGACGTCTGTGGGATGCCCGTTACTTAATAAAATAGTTAAGCCCTCATCTGTTGGGGCAACAAAATCCATTCATTATTGCCAAGGACGGTCCAGATGCTGTGATTCAGAGCGACCACTTTTCTTACACAATCTGGTGTAATCGCCCGAATCAGCTGTAAGAGTTGCACCTCACAAGGGGAACCATCTTGGGTAGCTTGCAAAATGAAAATTTGCTTGCAAATGCTTAAGTGTCTGTCATTTGTTTACATTTTAACTATTCATTGTCCAGTTTGGCATAAAGTCTTTTGGATTGATCAATCAATAAGAATTCTTTCTCAGCTTGTAAAAACAAATAGTGACCTTGTTCACTTACTTCTATAGGTAACGGAAGTATTCTGTATAGATTGAACTCATTATTTTCAACTAAAGGTATATTTAACATATAAGTCAAAATATTCTTGCACAGGAATACATCGATATCAATTATTCTTAGGAGCAAGTTGCCATTTTCCTCAGTCAACGGAATCAGAAACTTCTTGTCCCGAATGTCGTTCCTAATTACATTTAAATACTTAACAACTTGTACTGGATTAATAAGGTGTGGTCGAAATAATCCCCTCTGGGAATTAACAATAGCATTGTCAAAGAGATCGTTCTCCCGTTGAATGCCCTGGAGAATGGCTACTGACCGAATTAAATGTTCATTACTTGAGACCATTATTGACAACCGTCGAACGGCGATATCGGTATGATTAGCAAAATTTTTGGACATAACACTGTATTTTTCTCATGCCATTCATTAGAACTTCTTGATTTCGGCTTACACTCGCCACTGAATGATTGAAGTTCGACAAAAATGTTTTCGCAATTGTGAGTTGCTCTTTGTTAAGTTTTAGCAGTTTCAGCTTCTCAGTCTCTACAGTGTTTATCTTCGATTTGTAGTACTCAAAATCACTATCGCTTACGACACCAAAAAGTACCTGGGCTATCTCAACTATGAAATTTTGCACCCCTCTTTCCCTGCGGCTTGGCTGATGACTTGTTAATTGCCCGATTAGTTTCTGGGAGTGTTTGATGTTGTTTATGTGCCATAGTAACTCTAGAGCCATTTCATTACACTCGTCAACTGACAGATTGAGTTCAGCTAATTTGTTTTTGCAAAACGCTGCAGATCGCGTTGAATAATGCTCTACCTCATTCAGATTCTCCTGGAGTTCTCCCAAGTTGAAATAGCTGAATATCCGCCAAGTGACCGTTGATAGTTGTATACGCTGGCGGTAAACGTACTACAGACCAGGTGAGTGCGCATGATTCTCCACTTGATTTTTTTTTTTTTTTTAACTGCTTTACGTCTCCTATAACTACGAGGTCTTTAGAGACGGGAAAGGATGGGGGGCAAGGAATGGGAAGGAATTCGGCCATGGCCTTTTGAAGGAAGCATCCCGGCATTCACCTGGAGTGATTTGGGGAAACCATGGAAAACCCAAATCTGGATGCCCGGACGGGGATTCGAACCGCCGTCCTCCCGAATGCGAGGCCAGAACGTTAGCCGTTACACCGCCACGCTCGGTGTTCTCCACTTGAAAAGCAATGGCCAGAGGGAGGAATATCAGGAGGTACCGTAGCAGAATCATCTGCAAAAATAGAATAACATCCCTTAGAAGTTTGCTTGTGTAAATTCCCTATATTACACTAGTATAGTGCACGAGGTGTTGGCAATGCATTTACTGCGTATTGTTCTGCGGCGTGGAGGGTTTTGAGATATCGTTGTCGGTCGGGCCGAGTGCACGCGGGGCCTTATCGCAGTCGAGTCCAGCTGACGCTCCGCCTTGCCTTGCCTTATCGCTTGAGGCTGCTACGTGACCCCGGCGACCATCTTGGCCTCTTGCTGCTATCTGTGACGTGTGGGGCCAAGCCCCCGAGCACGTACGTTTGTTGACATACCGACCACGTGGCTGCGTTTACCAATAACTTCTGTCATATTAATCATATCGGAGCCCCGTTTTCCGCTATTTGCTTGGCTTGGACGCTGCTATTAGGTTATACTTGTGGGGTCAAAGACTAAAATGATTATTTATATGGTTTCAAACAATTAGCGTGTACCTTCTCTCGTTTCTAGCAACCTCTCTGAATAACCACGTTTGGAAGGTTAAGTTCCAATATTTTATATGGGCCAACAAAAAGGGTTCCTAGTTTTTGGCTTCGTCCTCTGCGAATAGATTCGTCCTTGAGGAGAACTTGATCCCCGACCTTAAATTCAATGACGTAATACTCCATATTTTTCTTCTTGGCCTCTTTGTTAATTTCTCTGGCTCACTTGTGTAACCTTTGTAGCCTAGCCTTCGACTCTGTAGCATAATCTTTATATGAGTAAACAACTTCGGTAGGGTCTCTATGCAAAACGCCTGGGATGTTGGGTACGCGTCCAAAGAATAGTTCAAAAGGTGACAAACCTGTGGCTGAGTGAATATTAGTATTTATTTCGAAGATAGCAAATTTGACCCAGGAATCCCAGTCTAGCTGATCGTTATCTACGTAGTGTCTAAGGTATTCCGCGATAGTGCGAAGCTGAGGTTCCAAACCACCGTTATTTTGAGGTGCGTAGGCCGTGGTCTGGAATCTCTCTATTTTTAGAAGTTGGCATACTTGTTTTAGGGTGTCACTAAGGAAGCATCCACCCTGATCCGACAAAATTTCTGAGGGTATTACACAGCGTAGTATGATTTCCTCGACAAGAACTTTGGCAACAGTGCGCGAGTCCTGTGACAGAATTGCAACCGCTGCCATAAACTTCGATAGACTATCTTGGAATGTAAGTAAGTATTTATTACCTTGGTGAGACACAGGGAATGGCCCGACAGTATCGACAGCACCTCTTTCAAAGACTCGTTCTGGCGTTTGGGTTAATACAAGCGGCATCTGTGTGATTCGCGTTGTTAATTTATTCTGTTGACAGCTATGACATTTCCTAATATATTCTCTGATATCCTGTTCCATACCCTTCCATTGTATGTATCGTTTCACCTTCTCTATCGCCTTGTTTACACCTGAATGCCCTGCCAGAGGTGAGTTGTGGCATTCCTGTAGGATTGCTTGTTTTTCTGTCTTATCGATTTCAGGAAATTCATCCTCTGTAGTCTGTGTTTGTGCTTCGACCCTTTGTGTTCAGTGGGTGTGGAATTAGTGTTCTTTGAGGTGTCCATGTCTTCACTAGTGTTACCACCCTCATTGGTATGTGTATCAGGGACTGGGTGAACTTCTCTGATTCGACTAAGGGCTTCAGCATTCGAGTTTGCCTTTCCACGTTTATAAATCAACTGGAAATTGTAATCTGAGAGTTTTAATCGGAATTTCAGTAATCTAGAGGATGGATCTTTGACACTAAAAATCCACAATTTATTTATTTATTTATTTAAAGGTTTATTTAGCCTGGCCAGATTAGGGCTGTCAAGCCCTCTCTTACATCATACCAGGTGTTTACAATAAATAATATACACATTACACAAACTAACAATATACAACACTTATATAACATTTGGCATAATTTAGGTTCAAGAGCAATACTAACAAAAAATCATCTTAATAATATTTATGAGTAAAATACTAACTAAAATCTTAATAGTATTCGTTCTTAACTAGTTAATAATTTAATGGTATAAACTAATGCTAGTGGAAGTTAAAGAAGTAAATGGTACAAACTTAATACTAGTGGAATGAAGAAACAAGACAAACTAATAATACGGAAGGCAGAATAAGAGGTGGACACTGTAAACATCAATATTATTCAGATCAAAAATTTAAGTTATAAATAGAAGGATTGGTCTTTTAGCTAGTGCTCCAATAAGTAATGGTTTTTCAAATGAGTTTTAAATGGGCCGATTTTTGTGGTAGTTCTAATTTTCAGGGGAAGATCATTCCACAGTCTAGCCGCTGAAATGAAGAAGGAATTGGCTAGGGTTTCCGAGCTGTGGGAGTGGATGGTTAGTATGTTTGAGTTCAGGGATCTGGTATTAATATTATGAGAAAGTCCTAGATATGAGATATTGGAACAAAGGTAGGCGGGAGTTTTCAGATGTATGAGGCGGTGAAGAAGACATAGAGTGTGGAATCGTCGTCGATCCCAAACGCGCAACCACTGTAAGCAGTCGTATGAAGGTGAGACGTGGTCGTACAGTCGTAGGTCACAGATGAACCTTACACAGGAGTTCGTAACAAGTTCAAGTTTCCTTATGTCTGCCGAACTCAAATTTTGCTGAGCAACGTCACAGTAATCGAGATGGGGTAGCACCAATTGCTTTTTCAAATGAGTGGGGAAGAATTTCTTACATTTATACAGAGCATGAAGAGAAGAGAAGGCTTTGCGACATACTGAAACAGTATTTTCAGACCAGTTTAAATTACTATCTACTAGGACTCCAAGATCTTTTACAGAGTCACTGTAGTTTAACTCTGTTCCCTGAAGCTTTATTTTTGGGAGGTTTGATGTGAAGTTGCTGCCTATCAGTTTTGGACTTGCAATAACAATAGCCTGAGATTTAGAGGGATTTATTTTTAATCCAAGTCTCTTTGCCCAATCACAAAGATTATTAAGGTTTGAATTTATTTGCTGTATTATAGTGAGTATGTCATTTGGTGATGCACTAAGGTATAGTTGTAGGTCGTCAGCGTAAAGATGGTAATAACAGTAATGTAAGATACTAGCCACATCGTTAATATAAATAGAAAAAAGAAGTGGCCCCAGGACTGAGCCCTGGGGGACACCACTGTTTGCAGTTTCCCATGGCGATCTGTTTCCATTGGGATCCGTAACACAATGTTGACGGTTCCTCAAGTACGCTTCGAACCAGTCAACAGTGCCGCTGGAAAAATTTAAACCTCTCAGTTTGGACAGGAGTATGTCAAGGTCGACAGTGTCGAATGCCTTGCTGAAATCAAGAAGTATCACTATTGTTATTTTTCGTCTGTCCATAGCAAGTCTTATGTCGTCTGTTACCTTTATTAGTGCAGTAGCCGTACTGTGGTTTTTTCGAAAACCGGACTGAAAATTATCTAGTTTGTTGTGCGCATTAAGGTGCTTAGTGGTTTGGTCATGAACTACATATTCAAGAGCCTTTGAAATGGTAGGTAATAAACTTATTGGTCGATAATCTGACGGTTCAACAGGAGAGGTTTTCTTTGGTAATGGTTTGATTAAGGCCATCTTCCAAACTTTTGGATATGTTCCAGTAAGAATAGAAAAATTAAAGATATGTTTTATTAAAGGGGTGATTACATCCAATATGTTATTAAACATTTTGATATCGATGTCATCTACCCCTCTTGCATTAGATTTTATCCGCGCAATAGCTTTCCTCACCTGCTTTGTAGTCGTAAGTGACAAGTGAAATTGATGGGTGTTGTTTGCGATCGAATTTTGGTGGATTACTTGTGTTTTTAATGCGGGGTCAATTTCGACTTCCCGAGTTGAGAAGTGGCTGTTAAGCTTGTCTAGTGGCATATGAATGTCCGAGACGTAATTTCTTTTGCCGATTCCAAAGGAGCGAAGGTTCTTCCACAAAACAGTAGGGGTTGTGCTTTCAGTAATGACCTTATGAGCGTAACGAAGTTTAGCGTTTCTCATGCCTTGCTTAGTACAATTGCGCAGTTTTCTATAATGTTGGTAGTTATTGTCTGAGGGGTTTCGTCTGTAAAGTCTATGAGCGGTATCTCTTTCGGTCATAAGTTGTCTTATGTCTTCAGTTAGCCATGGTGCTGGAGCTCGTTTAACTTTCTTTTTCTTAGGTGCCTGTTATACAGGTCAGTAATCATATCGGTCAGTTTTGCGACTTTTGCGTCAATAGGAGTCAGTTTGTAAATTTCTTTCCAAGGCATATTGGTCGCGTCTGTCAGTAACGCCTCGTAGTTAATTTGTCTAAGATTTCTGTATGTAATTGTTCTTGGTTGGTGTCTCGGAGTTTCTAGATGGTATGAAGTGTGTATGATGTCATGTCCGGATATACCTGGGGCAGATAGCTGACCGTAGTTTAAAATCTTATGGTTTTGCTTTATTATAAAGAGGTCAATTAATGTTTGACTATTTCCGACATGGTGAGTGGCTCGTATTTAGTGGGAGAATATTCAAACCACAAGCTTCAATGGTTCGCTTTAAATTTATAGTGGAGGGTTTATTATTTAATAAGTTTGTGTTAAGATCACCCATTAAAATTACATGTTCGTATTCTGGCACAAGTGAGGATAGGGCTGCATAAAATGAATCTAAATTACCAGCATTTGGGGGTTTATATGCCACAGAAATTAAACACATTTTATTTTGTATAATTAATTCTAGAAAAATAAATTCGGCGTATTTATCCCTAGTACTATCGGAGGCAATCCTAATTGTAACTTTTATGTTAGATTTGACGTAAGCTGCCACACCACCTCCCCTTCTCCTTAATCTATCATGTCTGTATAGAGTGTAGCCACTTAACTCTATGAAGTTGTCGCTAATTGATGGTTTTAACAATGACTCTGAGACAAGAATTACGTCAAATCCGGAGTTTTCATAAATATATTGAAACTCAATAAAATGTGCGACGAGAGATTGTGAATTAATATGTGCCACGTGAAATTCTTGTGAACTTATCTCGGTAACTTTTTGCAGTGAAACACAGCTGGGGTGGGTTGTTATGTCAGCGCGCCTGGAATGTGGTGGTGGGGGAGTCAATGGCAACATTGACTGGGCTGTCCAGACTAAACAACAAGCTGTAAGCTAGACGTAACGGTCGGAAGGAGAGCGACAAATTTAGTGTTTGTGCTTGAATGTCCCTTAATTGCCAACCAACACTTTTAAAATTAATTTTACAGAAACAACTTATCTAATACAAATATTAAATTAGATAGTGATATAAACTAGTTGCGATAAGAGGAAATAAAAAAAATGAATTAATTATGTTACTTAAAATTAATACTGGTTGTAAAAACTTAGAAAACAAAATTACTATAGTACTATAGTTTGAACCCGCAAATTTTATTTGATGTTTTTCAGTTCCGCTAATGTGCAGATGGAGGTTTTTGCACTTCCAGTGTTTATTACAATTCGACCGTCATATGTCCAAACATTTTTAACTCCGAACTTATCAATTGCTGCGTTCAGCAGTTTCAGACGTTCGGCAGTGAGGTCTTCACGGATTGTGACACCAGTTTTTGCCAATTTACGTTTTTCGCGAAAAACTTCTGCCCTCTTCCTATAGACACAAATTTTACAATTATCGCTCTAGGATTTTTAGCGCCAGGTCTATTTCGACCAGCCCTATGGCTTCTGTCAATATCTACTAAATTAATGTTAACCCCAAGTTTATTTTCTAACACGTCCATCACAATGGCGTCGGTATTCTCTCCTTTTTCTTCAGCAACGCCAAATATGCGGAGGCTATTTCGCCTTTGATACTGCTCGAGTTCGTCAGTGACACTGGCGAGTTTATCTTGTAAGTCACATACCTTTTTCTCGCTCTTGGTAATCGACTCGTTCAGCTGGGTTATTTTCTCACCACTGAAATCAATGCTGCTTCGTAGATTTTCCACAACTGCTGCAGTGACTGCTTCACTGATGGCACGCACTATGAGGTCGACGGTGTCTTGTCCCTGTAGCACCATCTCCACTTGCTTTCGCACCAGGTCGGGGATGCCGGCGAGAGCGGCCGTCATGGCCGGGGCAGCTTCGTCCCTCCGCGGGTCCGCCCCTGCGCTGCTTAGCTGGTTTTCCCATTTTCACACAGTAACGCGAGTATGGCAGTATTGTGTTAATTCTGACTCTACAGGAACATTCTTTTCAGCACAATAGAGAAGTTATACTATGCAACGAACACAGTAATCACAAATAACACCTTCTGAAAACAAAAACTTGCGAGCTACAAAAATACGCGTCTCACACGCTAGCCGCCATGTTGTTGAATAATGGCTGGTGGTCGCTTATTATCTTAAAATGAATCCCAAATATAGAACGACGGAATAATTTGCATTCCCACAAGCAGGAAAGACATTCGCGTTCACTCGCAGAGTAATTCCTCTCTGCTTTATTCAACGTTCTCGACGTGTAAGCTATAGGTAAATCTTCTCCTATTTTTACTTGCTATAAGATAGCATCGAGGATTTCTCCACTGGCATCAACAGTTATTAATTATTGTAATATAGGTGGAGTAATTAAATTCTCCTTAAGGGTTTGGCATGCCTATTCAGCTTTAGGCTTTCATTCGAATTTGACGTCCTTCTTGAGAAGATCATATAATGGCTTTCCAATTTTACTGTATTTTCAATGAACCTTCGATAATAACCGGTGACACCAAGAAATGTTTTTAGTTGTTTTGTGGTTTCCGGCTGAGAGTAATTTTTAACCTTTTCAGTTTTCGCAGGATCTGGAGTAACACCTCCGCTTGTTATCTTATGACCTAAATAGATAATTTCCTTACGAAGGAACTCACATTTGGCTGGTTCCAATTTTAAGTTGTGTTTTCGGAGCCTAGAAAAGACTTCTGCCAACCTTTCCTGATGTTCGGCCAAACTTCTGCCATAGATTAAAAGATAATCTAAATATACTAATGTCTTTTCTCCGTGAACACCCGAAAGAACCTAATTCATCAGTTTCTGAAACGTAATACCCGATGTGGACAAACCCATGGGCATTTTCGAGAACTGAAATTTTCCTTTGCTAGTACTAAAGGCGGTCATCCCTCTATCTTTCTCATCACTTATAACCTGGTGATAGCCTCTCGCCAAATCGAGTGCAGAAAAGTATTTAGCTTTACCTAAGGAGTTTAAAATCTCTGAGATTAGAGGTATAGGGTTGGTTGATCCCACTGTAATTTCATTGAGTTACCTAAAATCTACGACTACCCAATATTTTTGCTTTCCACTGGCGTCTGCTTTCTTGGGAATTAAAAGTATAGGAAAATTGCAACCACTGGTTGATTCTGTAATGATTCCCTGTTCTAACATGTTATTAATCTCTTCATCTAATATGGGTTTTAAAGCTTCAGGTGTTCTGTATGGTCTACAGTTAATAACAGTTCCTACTGCTTCAGCTTTAAGTTTTATTTCATGTCTCACAGTGTCTGTATGCGTGAGCTTATCACCTGGAAGGAAAAATGAATCATCGTATAATAGGCATAATTCTGTAATGGATTGTCTTTCCTCTGGGTTAAGATGTTCGAGTCTCAGATTCTCTTTAAGCAAGTTAGCACGTGGCTTTGTTTTGGGTGGCCGCTGCACCATATGATCCGGCTGCTTATCAACATGACGTATGCGCGGTGGGTTGGGCATGTCAGCATCAGCTGGCAACCCAGCGTACGGTTGTGTTTTCAAATCTGTGTAGTGAAATTCTACTTCCTCCTCTCTACTATTCAAAATAGGAATAGTACACCCACCGTTTTTTACTTTAACAACTGATTCGGGTACGTGGAAACCGGAAATTAGCTCTTGTTTACCTATTATAGCATCTGAGTTCCTCTTACCTTGTACTTTTATTCGCAAAATCCTCTCTTCTCTAGGTCCTACTTAACTGTTCCTTTTCATATACAGTGGTTTGTTTTGAATTGTTAGATTGCCCTGGCTGAAAATGTTGTTAGTTTTGATTTTTGCTCCCGCTTTCAGTGACTCCCCGATTAGGCACTGAATTGTTTTCTGCGGAAACATGGTTGTGTTTAGCTTTCTGTTGTTTCGAAATGCCTTATGTGAATGCCGAGTGTTTGGTTGTCCGTTGAGCAGAATGGTTTTGTGATTTTCCAGCATGATGATTCTTCTGCTTACACTTGTGTTTTGGGATAACATTTGCATTTATTACCCTGGGCCTCTGGTCTGTTAAACGTTTTTCCTTTCTCGACAACATGGGAATGCTATGACCTCTAACGTAAACAGTTCTGTTCTCATAATTAATTACGATTCCATGCTGGAGCATAAAAGCTCTCCCTAGTAATCCTTGCTCGCTAATATCAACCTTACCGGATACCACATGAAATTTAAGAGTTAGATAATGGTTGGGAGTTAAATAAAATTTCAGCATAACTGTTCCATGAGTTCTAACCAGCTGAGGTGAGATCCCTTTGATTTGAATTGTCTGTTTATAGGTGTATTTGGCTTCAATGCTGACTGATTTATAAGACTTAATTGTGCTCCACTGTCAAGTAAATATGGAATATTTTGATTTAGTATGCTAGGGCACGGCATTTTTATGTAATCACTAGTATACTGACAACCTACAGCATATACAGATCCGTAATTCCGAGTGCTAAGATGGTTGTCTACTCCCGCACTCGGTCTCCGTTTCCCTGTTTGAGCGTTTTTTTATCCCCCCAGATTTGCTTTACATTTAGATGGGAAATGCTCGATCTCTTGGCACCTTGCACATTTGTTTCTCTTGCTCGACAATCAGCTACTTTGTGGCCGGTATTTCGGCAGTAACTGCACGTAATGTATTGGACTCTTTTGAATGTTGGTTTGCTTCTACAATCTTCGGCACTGTGGCCAGTACGATTGTAAATCTGACAAGTTATGGTGCATCGATATTCCCTACTTAGGTGTCCGGGTTTTCTACAGGAATCTCAAGTCACAAATGTACCACTATTGTGCCTGAACTGTGTTGTTTTAGTGTCTGTTCTGTTATGTGAATATTTTTCGCGTTGCGACAGAATTGCTGACTCGTCCATAAGGGCCAAGTCAACGACTTTTGGGAGGGTTACCTTTTTACCCTGTGCTCTGACAATTATCTGTATTCTTTCGTCTTTCAAACCCTGGACGGAGGTCGTCCCGTCAATTTCTCTGTTAATGCAAGACTTCCCTCAACATCCGCGGCCTTCATTTCATTTACAGTGGTTTGCCGGAAATCATGTTCCAATGCATCGACACGAGAAGCCAATTCTGCTATTGTCTCGTTACTTCTCTGCTTAGCCAAGAATATCTGATATGCATAATAATCCAAAGATCTCTGCTCCCCGTAATTTTCTATCAAAATAGCTTTGGTCGAAAGGCCAATCTTTTGTCCGGTCTCTGACAAGAATTATCTACCTTGCGCTCGAAACTATTTTGCTTTTAACAAACTGTAACAATACATCCTGCTCTTCTACAGCTACTAAAGAAAAAGCTGTCGGCACATTATCAATAAAGGATCTCAGTTCTGATTTGTCTCCGCTGAAATTATTGGGAATTAATTTTAGTGCATCTGTGACTGAAATTTTCACATTACTTGATTCGCGCACACGTTCCGCACTAGGTGGTTTGTCGGTAGGCATTTTGAACACTTGTTAGACACTATTTCTCACTTTACTCACTGTTTTGCTGCCGCACCGTGGCTGCTCTGCGTTGCGCGCCGCTCGGTCGGTGTCACCTCAGGTGGCTGCCGTCGTCCCTTCAAGAGTCGCGATCTTTTTCTACCGCGTTCGGGTCGCCTCTGCCACCCGCGCTGGCCAATCTGCGTCGCTCACCAAATGATTCCGGAACGTCTTCTTCTTTCTTGCTCCTTCCTCCTCCCACCTATCACTCATTCCCTCTGTGATTAACTAGTCTCTGTGCTTAGGTATAACGAGAGAAATAATTGCTTCCTCTGCTATGCTAAGTGGAACTTTGTACCAAATTAGTATGCGATAATTAATACCCTAGATCTGCACACCAATTTTATGTGGGTATGTCGCGTGTAGACCGAGCGAGTGGCGAACTTACCCACTGTGAGTCCGTCGTAGCGTCTACTTACTGTCGGCTGAGGTACTTCTGGTTTCCAGTCGGCATCTGTAAGCTTCTGGCTAGGATAAAATACACACAGAGACTTAATTTGCTTAAAATCAGGATGTAGGTGCTCCATGAAATGATAGGAAGAGTTGTGACTGCTTGATTTATTGTTGAAAGTGGACGTATGGTACAGTTACATGTAATTGATACATAAAATCAGTGTTTTCCGATATTTGAATGGTGGACCATAGGATCCTAAACTAATGCAGAATGCGTTCCGAGCCAGCAGAGGGAGAGTGATAGAAAAATGCCTAAAATTACCTATGTGGATGGTAACAGATCTGCCCTACGAAATTTTACATCACGGACTGGGGCGAATCGCGCGCGCAAAAAGGCACCCTCGGTTCTGGAAAGTGGGGAAAATTTTCTTCTCATCGGCTGTTTGTCACGACGAACATGCGTGTGGTTCACGTGTTCATAGTGTGTAAGCATCGTGTACTAATCGTGCTGGTTGAGTTTCGCACAGTAAGGACTGCAAGACCAGCGACCTTGCCGCCGATGTCATATAGGAGTGGTGTAGTCTTCATACTACTGCGCTGGCTTGGAAACACACTGCCTTTATTACCACTAAAATCTATACTATACTAAATCAGCGACTGTGACACCTTCACACTTCTCTTGTAACCGTTTTTGTTTGATGTTAAACTTTTATGTACTTCTTTCGTTATTGATTTCTTTCTTCATTACTGCTAGGTCTACATTGTTCACAATATTTTCTTATTACGTTGGTATACAATCTCTGCATATTTTCGAATTTTTTGGGAGTACTTAGTTTGTACTTTAAAGTCAGTTTGGCTATCGTTGTCATTAACTGACATGTGAACTGGTTTCTGAATCACACTAAATGTAACTAATAGCTGGTTGTATTTTCATAAGTATCAGAAGCATCCACAGACATATTACTCCACCCACCTAAACATATTTGCAATAAAGGACAAATTATTAGCAGGGTTGATATTTGGGAGTCACAGAAAACAAAGTTTTTTCTGCTTACAAAGTCAGTTTAGTTATTTAAATGTGTGACTGCTTGATTACAACGTCCCCAACACTTTCCTGCTTTAATTATACCAGGAATACAGTAACTTAAGAAATTGTAAGGAGAGTGTATTGCTCGTGATCACCAAAAACTTTTCACACTTCCGGTGAGTTCAGAATATGATATGGTAAGAATAGAACTGATAGTTGTCAATGGACTCTGAAGGGCATTCTCTTAAATCCAGTGTAAAGAAAAGTGGCAGGCATTTCCTTGTTGATCCCCATTTCAACAATAATTGCACAACTTCTAACCACAGATTATGTTTCCGTGTTGACAAAACTGAATTTCATACCTTTGTCCCAGTTGCAGTTTGTACTTTGTTGAATGTAATTATGGAATATTCTATCAAAAGCAATGATTTTATAGCAAATTCATTTATTTAGAGCAGATGATGGTGAAAATATTACACACACTTATATGGTGTTCATTGGTCAAAGAAAAAAATGATGCAGCATTTAAATGCAATGAAAATGGGGAACGAAACAATTAGATATTAAAAAGATGTTGCAAGGCTAAGAGTTTCGGAACCAATTCTATATGGCATGAAGTATGAAAACAAATAATTCTTTTAGTGTTACCATTTAATCCAGTACCTGTGAAATTTGGCTACCTACTCAAACTAGGAGGTTTTTACAATAATATTTATAACTATACATTAACCTATTTCTGAACTATTGGTTTTGGTTTTAAGAAATTCTAATAGTTGATGCAACATTTGCTCCAGAAGCAATAAGTGTAGAAGCTCTAGAGATTGAAGAGGTATGCTCAATTCTTGCTTGATACTTCCTTTGCATCTGGGAGTAACGTATTTTTGATAATAAATTATAACCTGGGATTGTGAACAAACAAAAAAAAAAAAAAAAAAAAAAAAAAAAACAAAAATAAAGAAATGGTAGGGTATATCGAAAATTCAGTAACATTTGGCAAAGATTTCTGAAAACTACATTATTATTTCCAGTCATTTAGAAAGTAATAACTGGGTAACAATGGGTATCAAAACATCTTTCAGACACAAAAGAGAAACTATGTCAAAATTACAAAAACCATTAAGCGCTTCTTAAAAAAAAATACTGTAAAAAAATCTCATTAAAGTAGTCAAATATGTGGTCATAAATAATGAGTTAGCAGAGTAAATCATAAAATAAAAATCTGTTTGTAATACTATTAAAATGTAAATCAGTGAATTGTCTCCTGTATGTATTCCAGTAGTTTTATCTGTTAACAATAAAAACGTAAATGAACTACCATACATAGGTTCTCATTTTAGTAACTTCTTCCAATAAAGGGCTACAGATGGCATTCAATACTGATGCTTACTCCTTACCATGTGCTTAGATAATTATAACAATAAGCTGGAAGTATTTTTCTAATTCCCACCACCCATTACGAAATTAAAAAAATAAAATAATTTCATACAAATTAAATATCTTTGGTTAAACTGGAATTTTCGCCTAAATGTATTGAAATATTGCAGCACTAATGTCAGAGGAGCAATCACTAATTATTGTAGTTGCTGTAGAAGATGGAATATCTTCTGACTCACTCAAAATGTCATAAAAGAACCATTTTATAAAATGCTAATAGCTCATAGATTGAGATCTATAAGCCAGTATTGCTTCTATCATTATGTTTAAAGATATTTGAAGAAGTCACTTCAGTGTACATCTACATAATAATGAATTAACCAGTGAGGCTCAGTTTGGTTTCAGATAAGGAGGTTTGATGAAATTTATACTTTTATTGATAAACATATTGAAATCAATTAATAAAAATGTTAATTCTTCCTGCCCCACTTATGACTTTACCCTTGTTGAGGCAATAAGAAGGAACCATCCCAGCATTCACCTGGAGAAATCTTGGGAAACATAAAAAAAAACATAAATCTGGATTGTTAGCCGGTGATTCAAGCTCACATCCTCCAGAATGCGAGCCTAGACCGTTACCGCTCATCCACCACGCGTGGTGTTAATTCCATGGAAGTTTGCTTAGATACACAGTAACACCATGATATTAATGATTGGAAAGGAAACTAGAAAGCACTGTGTTTCTATGATATGCCTATATCCAGGTAATGTTACAAACTCAGATCAAGGGTACTCATACTTTGTGGCTCTGTTGAGATTGAATCTTGGGCCTCTTCTGCACATAATTTACTGACATGTTCTTCCACTTTGATAATATCTTCCTCTATGTATACAACACCAGTAAAAAATCTTGATGACATTGCAAGTAATAATGTAAAAAAACAGGCAGGTGGTTCAATGTGAATATATTAGAATTTAATTTGTGGAGCCACAACTGCTTATGTTCAATTAAACATACTGACAAATATAGCCATATTAACAGGACCAAAAATACCATTCAAAAACACTATAAACCACTGTAATATGAACAGATAAAGATAAAATTTTATTCTAATTCTTTAATCATTTTTCTGCCACAAGACCAAGAGCCTTATGAAATTATATTCGAAACATAACTAGAACAAAAATTTGAGTAGTTTTTGAATAAAAACTAACAAACCTATACTAATTAGCTTTAAGGCTGGCAGCATTTAGTGTTACACATTCCTGTGTCACTTTGAAGCCAATAGTCTAACATAATCTTATTATAGGTCATTCAAAATTCTGTGATTTTACATTCTTATGGCTTTACACCTTGTCAAGGTGGTTAGAGGTGCAAAAGGACTGAGGTCATGGGATGGGAAGGAAATTGGCCATGCAGGAACCATTCCAGCATTTGACTGGAACATATTTGGGTAACTATGGAAAACTTAAATGAGGACAACAAGATGGAGATTTGACGTATGATTTTACAACAGAGAAGTAACCATGACAGAGGCACATTTGCAGCAAATTGAAACTCTGTCAAGTAGCAGTTGCATTACCCATCGGGGTCTCCTGAGAAAATAAACATGAATTTTATGTTATGATGTAATGACTGGGATTACTTGCTCGATAACTTACCTCCATTCCAAACTTTCGATACTGGGTGCTTGGATTTTTCCTCTCCGAGTGTGACCTTGTCTACTGAACATTTGTGCCATTTGTGATAAGATATGGAAAGATGTTAAATCCAGTAATGCCCTAGACAAAAAGGAATTGTATAGTGTGGTACACATAGGCAGGTAAGAGTTCTCAACGCAATTCTTCCCATGCTATTATAAGCTTTTTGCCCAAATAGAGCATGATTGCCTCACTTTCCTGGTACATCCCCTCATCACGCTCTCCAATAAATGACGGACTTTGAAACCTCTTCCTGCTACCTGCCTGATGTGTCTTGCCCAGTTGAGTTTACTATCAAAAGTTGTTCTAAATTACTATGAAAGTTGCTTCATCACGAAAGGTGTCATACTTCTCAAAAATCAAAACCATGGATACCAGTGGGCATTAGAACATTATGCATTTCTAAAAGAAAACTGTATAATGCCTCACAGTGCTAACATTAAAGCTCATTATAAGCAGTACTGCAAAATACTTAATATATTTACTAAAGCAACTAAAAAATATATAATATAAATATATGATTCATGGTTCTAAAAATAAAATTAAGATCATGTCGGATATTGTGAAGAGGAGACAGAAAAAAATAATCAAATCAATAAATATATATATATATATACAAACACACTGAATGCCAAAAGTCATGGTATAGGAAGCTGAAAATATCCAGATTCCAGAAGGTCAAAGCACCGCAGAAGAAACAAAAAAAATGTGCCATGCAGTACCAGAGCTTTCTTTTTTACCCTTGTGAGTAATGTGATAGGTTATCTAATGTGATTATGGCCACGCGACTTGTATTAACAGATATTGAACATGGAAGGTTAGTTTGCACTAGATGCATGGGGCTTTCCAGTTCATAAATTATTTGTGAATTCTACATTCCTTGATCCACAGATTCAAGAGTGTGCCGTGAATATGTAATATTCAGTGCAATGGCTGACCATGTCTACTTAATGATCGAGATCAGCAATGTCTGGTTGAAGTGTTAGATTTGACAGACAGGTAACACTGAGTCACTAAACAGTACAACTATATATGGCACACGCAACAGACATGTCCATGCAGATAGTCCAGTGAAATTTGGCATTACAAGGATATGACAGACACAAATGTCTCTGCTAACAAAATTCCAATGGCTGCAGTGCTTCTCCTAGCCTTGTGAACATATTGGTTGGAGCCTAGATGACTGGAAACAGGTAGCATGGTCAGATGAGTTATGGTTATAGTTGGTGGTAGGGTTTGATTGTGGCACAGAACCCAGAAGGACATAAATTCATGGTGTCAGGAAGGCATTGTGCAAGCTGGTGGTGGTCCATCATGGTATAGGCTGTGTGTACATGGCATGGACTGTAACCTCTGGCCAAACTGAGCCAACCATTGACTAGTAGTGATTATTTTCAGCTACATTGAGAGTATTTGCAGCCAGTTATGGTCTTCATATTCCTAGACAACAATGGACTTTTCTTACATGACAGTGTGCCATGTCAACAGGCCAAAAACATTCACTGTTGCTTTGAGGAACATTCTGGACAATTCCAGCAAATGATTTTGACACCTAGATCACCAGAAATAAAGCCAATTGAATGTGACATGATTGAACGTCAGTTTGTGCTGCACAATGTCCTGCAATGGTAACACTTTCACAATTATGGACAGTTATAGAGGAAGTATGGCTGAATATATCTTCAGATAACTTCTGACAAATTTTTGAGTTGATTCCACATAGGGTTTCTGCACTTTGCCTGCAAAAGGGGTCCCACATGATATTAAAAATGTACTCCATGACTTTTGGCATTTCAGTATGTTCTAGTTTTTCAGTTGCTGATATATTCAATAAACATTTCTTTTTAATCTGTTGCAATGGCTCTACTACCAACAGCTCAGCGACTAACAGTCTGGATTTCTTTGATACAGGTTTTCAAGGAAAAATTGCCACTATGTCTATAAATTTAGCTTCTCCCAAAGAAATAAGAAAAATTATTAGGTCTCCTAGAAACAAATGCTCAGCTGGTTACGATGGGATCCAGCAGAATAATTATACTGTGCTCCACAGAATGAAGTAATGTTTAACTATGTTATCTATTTAATATAACCCTACTACAGCAGACTTTCCTGGATAAGCTTAAGTGTGATGTAGTTAAACCACTATGCAAAAAATGGAATAAGTCAGTTGTATCAAATTACAATCCTGTTTCATTAAGAACAGTCTCGTTGAAAAAAAATTTGAAATACTTTGTACAATGTTTACCAGCATCTAGGAAATAAAACTATTCTAACCAAATCATAATTTGGTTTTCTAGTAGGCTGTTCAACAGATCAAATTATATTTGCATCCACTAACAGTATTTTAGAATGAATAAGTGATGAAATACTGCCTATAGGAATATTTTGTGACTTATCTACAGCATTAGATTTTGTTGATCATGAAATTCTCATACAACAATTGAAATGTTATGTTATAGTTGGCATTGTTAATAAATTGTTGGTTCTTACCTTTTCAGCAGAAGACAGAAAGTGTTACTGAAACATTTTAATGCTGTGTCAAGTGGTTTACAGTATTCTAAGTGAGGTTGACCAGATGTAGAGCACCTTAGGGTTCTATACAGTGTCCACTATTCTTTTTATATATGTAAATGATCTACCTCATGTTATAGTTGAAAACTCCAAATTTGTCATTTTTGCAAATGACACAGGCATATGAAATAAAATAATCCAGATTTCTCTACTGAACATGTTGCAAATCACGTCTTCAATCATATTGAAAATTGGTTCATGGCTAATAGTTTGTCTTTAAACTTTCATAAAATTTAATATGTGTAATTAAGAATGACACACAGATTATCATTAGACATGCGTATAAAATTTGCAGGTAGTCAGTTCAAGAGGTAGAGTGTAAGAAATTTCTAGGTTTGCATATTGACCGTAATTTAAATTGGAGGGTGCTCCTCTCTGACTTACTAAAGCAATTGGGTGCAGGCATACCTGCAATCCATACTGGTTCAACCACAGCTAGCTCTCAGTAAGAAGAAAGTAATTAATTTTGCTAATATTCACTACGTTATGTCATGAGCAATAATTTTCTTTGGCAATTCAACTCAGACAAATGAAGTATTCAGAGCCCAGAAGTGACTAATAAGAATTGCTCATATCTGTGGGTTTATCAGAAAAACTTCCAGCAAACAGCTGTTCAAATAGTTAGGAATCTTAAGAGAAGAATTAGTGAATTAGCATATGAGGGATATGACAACTAAAAGCGGATGTTTCCAGAAGCAACTAGAAAATTCTAGAGGCCTTTAGACCCGGAAGTAGTAGTAGTCTCTAAAAGGTGATCGCTGATGTGACCGGTCATCCAGTATTACAGTAAATCTTGAGGCAGTAGTATATGTCTGTGTAAGCGAGGCTTGCAAGCCAGCTCACTGTGGAGTGAGGATATTTTTACAATCGCAGGCATCTTTGAGAATGTAGGGATAACAAAACTTTGTACTATCTGTGAAGTTTTATTTCAGGGCTTAACATACTATTAATAAGCAGTTACCGTGACAAACTTTATGAACGGGAAGTGGCATTTTATGACCTTTTAAATGAAGTAATTTGCAATTTAATAATTATGGGGGTGCTCAGTTAACCTTGTTTAATTGAACTGAACCACTATTGTTACAGGTGAAACTTGCAATCATTTTTATGATGAGAGAAGCCAATATTAAAATGTCACCAACACCAGAGGTGATGTGTTTTAAAAAGGCAAATATATAGATTGCAAATAACTTTCATGTTTTATTGTGTGAGATTATTCTCCAGATATTTTAAAGGAAATCATATTCCATTCCTTTCTTAGAAATATGGCTACCAGTATTGAGACATTTGAAGCACAATATTAAAATAATCATAATATAACATAATCATAAAATAATCATATCAGGACAATAACTGAACATTCCACAGTCAATAGTAAACACGGTACTAACCTGTTCTACCCCCAACAGCAAGCTTTGCCATCACATGGTGACTGTGACAAGACTTGAAAATTTGACAAATTACCAGTTTTTATTCTTCATTTAAAAACATGTAATTATAAGCACTTTTACGTATGAATACTATGTATATATACGAAAAAATGAATTTTTTGTTGTTGAAAAATGTATATATTTCTTTGATTATTACATATATTTTTGAAATTTTGAACAGATTACACATTTCCTTTATGTAATTCAATTTTCCATTCGTATTGTAATGAGTGAAATGTGAAGAAAATTTTGATACTTTTGAGTATCTCACAAGAATGAGTAGAGTTGAACATTTTCAAACTATGTAAAAGAGGTATTTTGATAAGTAGAGGCTCTTTTGTGATTGTAAGTTTATGAATTTTCTATGGTTTTTTTATTTTATATATACAGTAGAGTCTCGCTTAACCGACCTTCACTTATCCGACATTCCATGTTATCCAACTCGTAAGACACACACACACACACACACACACACACACACACACACACACTGTAAATTTATTTTCCTTCCCAGCATACCATTTATATTTACACCAATTTGCATCAATTAAATCTGAAAGGCGTGGCTTACATTTTGGCACAGTGTTAGGAAAATGTTGGGATGGGTACAATTACAAAATCCTGGAAAAGTCTGTTACGTGAGGAGACAGAGAGATATTCTGGCAATAAAGAAATTAGCACAGAACATGGACAGTATGTTGCCTTTGCTGAAACAAATCCCAGGATGTGTAGATGCAACTGATGAGGACCTTAATGAGTGGCTTGCCCTTGATGACCTGTATGAAGTCACTGACGAGGACATTGTCAGCATTGTTAACAACAGTCAAAAGGAAACAGAAGAGGAAGAAAACATAGTTGATAAAGGTGGTGCCAAAATGACACACAATGAAGGATTCAAAACCCTTGAAACAGCACTGAAATACATGGAGCAACAAACCTACAGCGCTAAAGTGTTATTTCTACAGAGAATGCGTGACATGGTGGTGAGAAAAAGACACTGGGCAGGCAAGCAAAAGTCTACTACAAACTTTTTTAAACAAAATTAATATATATCAACCTCTTTTTATTGTTTTGATTGTATTGCACAATGAAAGCAATTACTGTACTGTATCAGTTTTATCAATAATAAGACACCAGCAACCATTTACGATATTGTTGTTTCTTCTTTCCCTATTAACTGACATTCCAGGCAATCCGACATTCCCTCAGCCCATTTGCGTCAGATAAGCAAGACTCTACTGTATATATAAAGGTGGTTGGAATGCTGAAAGTTTTATACAGGGGAAACACATGAGCTTCAGAAATATTAAAAATGCATTGATAAGTATAACGGCAATGAGATAATATTAGTACAGAAACAGAATCATCTCATAATCATCTTTTTAAAAGTTATAAACTGCTAATATGCTTCAAAAGAAAGTTATTTAACATTGTGATATCATAACAAAGCCTCTCATCTTTGAAAATTTTGTTAATATAATGAATAAAAGTCAATAAGGTAAAGAATAACATAGAAAAAAAAGCAAGAACAAAAGAAATCCATGAACAGGAAACCTAAGAGTTTAAAAGATATTAGCATGTTTCACAAGCCACATAATAGCACAACGGTAGACAAACATTCATATATCACTAATAATAACAAAGAATAAAATGAGACTGTAGTTCAACAGAATGGGAAGAATCAGAGAACACACTGATGGTATTTCATGATAAGAAAAGAAACATTTCAAAACGAAAAGTATGATAGAAAAAAGGCATCCTCAAGTAACTAGTCCAACATGAAAAAAACACCATTAACTCAGTCATAAGCAAATCATGTTCAGTATATTAAAAGATATTTAAATAGATAACTTGAGAAATGTAAGAGAAGAATTAATAAGGTTTCAAAAGAATTTAGTCTGCACATGTCAGTTGACAATAGTAAAGTCGAGAAATCTTAGGAATAAGAGATTTGATCAAAAACAGATTAACTGAAGGGACTTTTGGTGAACTGAAAAATTAAGGGAAATTGCAAAATATAATTTTAGAAATTGTTTTGAAGTTTAAAAGTAGATTATGAGAGAATTAAGAATTATTTTGCAAAATTATTAAGGGAATAATTAGGGTTATAGACTGGAAAAATCTGAGAGAGACTAGACAAAGTTGGATTTGGAGATGTTGATTATCTCCAGGGCAATACATACTTGAGTAATTTCAAAATCATGACTGTGAAACAAAATAACTATTATTCTGAGAAGTTGAGTATCATAAAATACTTAGAATAGTTTATAATGCAATTTGTAAAAATTATGCACTGAAAGACATCAGCTAAGAGAAGAAACTACTATTAGAGAATTAACATATGACGGATATTGCAACTGAAAGAGGACTGTTCCAGAAGCAACTTGAATGTTCTAGGAGCTTTTTGACCCAGAAGCAATCGCTCATATGACTGTCATCGAGTGTCACAGTAAATCTGGAGGCAGTAGGATGTGTCTGTACGAGATGCTCACAGGCCAAACTTGCCATGGAGCGATTTCAAACTAGGATCATTTTACAATCACTGCCATCTTTGAGAATTTCTGGATAGTAAGCAGAATATCTATAAAGCAGAATTGAACATTGGTTTATTTCAGGGATTAACATACTATGACTGAACAGTTACCATGACAAACTTTATTAACAGGAAGCAGCATTTTATTACTTTTTAAGTGAAGTAATTTGACATTTCATAATTTTTAGGGTGCTCAACTAAGCTTGTTTAGTTGAACTAAAGTACTATTGTTACAGGTTACAATCATTTTTAAGTGGAGAGAAGTACATATTAAAATGTAACTGATACCAGAGTTGATGTCTTTTAAAAAGGAGAATTTATAGATTTCAAAGAACTTTCATCTTTTATTCAGTAAGAGTATCAGAGATTTTAACTGAAATATTACAACATCCCTTTCTTACAAAAGTGGCAGCCAGTATTGTGACGTTTGTAGCACTTAGCAAAATTAAAATAAAGATAGCAGTTTGACGTATCAGGACAGTAACTGAACATTCCACAGTCAATATGATAGCTAACCTGTTTTATCCCCAACAGCATGCTTCGCCATTACAATGGCCTAGCATATATTCACATTAATGGCCTTTGAAGTCGCCAATTATGATCTACTTGAAACATATAGTATATTACAAAAGTACTGCACTAGAAGTAAAAATAATCTTCAAGAGTATTACAAATCTTAGTCATTTGTTCAAAAAGGGGGTCAGATATTTATATTACATATCTTTAATAAGATCCAAACAAATCTTAAATGTCTGTCAGGGGATAAGATTAAATTTGGGAGAATTTCTTTTGAAGATATCTAGAAAATAATTTTATTTATTAATGTACATATTATTCTGTCACAGTGCAGCTTCTGGTGTAAACATTTATTTAGTTATAAAATAATTTTGCTGTGAACTGACTCCTTTCCACATCCTACAGAGCCAATCTCATATGCTGGGATCTATGGAAAATAAATGTATTGTTGATGAGAGATCACACATAAGCTCAGAAGAAAGTGCAGATACATGAAAGAAATGCACAGAGAAAATGTCTGTTGGCAACAAACTGAACAGTACTGTTATGAAAAATGATGATCTAGAAGCTCTAGTTTTCAGAAAATATCTGAAGTGGCTCTGAAAGATTTAAACACAGTAGGATTTTATGGCATTACTTTATGAGACAAAATAAGACACAAACAGAATTTTACCACATTGCATCAGGGAAGTACAACAGGCTCATATTCAAATCCAGGGCCCCATATATCATCCAACCTGATTGCTGTTTTTAAGCGGTTTTCCACAATCATCTAGTCAAATGGTGGGATGGTCCCCAATTTCTGCATCATGAACTACACATTTCACAAACAAAAATATATCTAACACATAGAACATAAGTTACATGTTTCACAGACTGATGGCAACACATCCATGTTCCCCCATCGAAACTACGACAGGCCCGGTAAGCCAGTAGTACAACAGTCAAACCCATGTACTCCAAAATGTGACTCACCCATCAGGCTTAGTAATTTACAAATAACAGAAAACAAAACAAAAACAAACAATATGAGAGAAACTATAGAAGAGGGAGCAAAGTTACCTTCATCCACAGCATACCTTAAGATACATGTGCTCACTGGGTGGTGTACAATGGGTGACAGCAATCAGATGCCAGTGTACTGCCTTTCAGGGACTCATGACCATGATAATTGCTACATTACTGTCATATAAGCATCATACATTTCTAACTTTTGGAAGTTTAGAAAATCTATTGATAACATTAAGGATAATAGATATTTAAAAATTTGAAGAGGTCAGACAAGAAATACTGAGACTGAAGGATGATCTACTAATATGTCAGGAAATTTTTTGGCTACACACAGCAAACCAGGAAACATAGAAATATGTTTCCCAAAATGTTTTGTAAATTTGTTATTGCAACTTAGAATAACCAGCCTCATCAGCTATAGTGGAGCCTAATAATTTTTTGGACAAGGTAATCTTTTTAAGAATCATGTAGCTGGAGTATTGGTGTAGATTCAAAAAAGCATCCACTAAAAAAGAGGGATTGGGGAGAAAGGGTGAAATGGAAGGCTGCAATCTGTCACAACCAATATTTACCTTTTATAATGAGGTATCTATTAAGCAAATGAATGAAAATTTTTATAATGGAATAAAGATTCTGATAGAAAGAAGTAGTATATCATTATTTGACAAAATTGTTCTGCGACCTGATGAGATTGAAATAAGAAAAAGATTGCCCAATGACGTGAATCAATTATTGGAAGGGGTATCTGTATTATACATATTAAACAAAAAAGTTATGAAGTATGACAGAAATAACAGCATTAACAACAAACTGAATATCAAAATCTGATTGTATGCAGTGGAGAATGTCAGATAATTCTGTGTTTTAGGAATTGAAATGACAACTGAGCCAAAGCAATGATGACATTAAAAGTGTAATTCCTTGCAGAAAAAACTTCCTTCAGAAGGGGGAATATATCAGTATCTGACACTGCTCTAGGAAACAAGTTTCTAAAACTGTGAGTGAACAGAACTTTACTGAAATTGAGCCTGTAAACTAGAAAATCCTGAAAAAAACTGAAGTTTTGAACTTAAATGCTGAGAAACTTACAGAAAGAACAAAACATTTGGTTATATCATGAGACATATAAGAGTGGTTAATTCTCTAATGGATATGTCAGCTGAGTGAAATTATAGTAAATAGAAATTAGAGTATTTGAAGTGTGCAATGGTGGATACAGGATGCAATGGGTAATAAGTAAAAATAAAAGCTCAAAATGGGAAGAGATGGAGGATTGCAGTAATTTTTTAAAAGTTATGACACAGAAAGAAACAGACAGTACATGACGACAGAATAGGAAAGAAACGCAATTCACATGATAAATGCAAACATTTTTGTGTATTAATTCATTTATAGCAAACAGAAAACAATCATGTTACGTATGAAGAAATGTTTATGTGCTGTGCTGCTTCACTTAGTTATACTTTTCTGAAAATATATGGAGTCCTAATCTATTTATCAGAGTCACTCATTTATTTTCTTAAATAACATGCATCACATTTGATTACCTTCTTCTTTTATTAGCTAATATTTGACAAAGTAAAAGTAATATTGAAACAATCAAGCTACAGTAAGTATGGTAAAATTTTTCCCTTGTTCATGAACAGTCACTGCTAAGGAAATAACTCCATTAGTTACACACCACTAAGAGTTTTAACTGGCAGATGCATGCTCACTGAATTGGTTTCAATCACTGCATTTCACTCTGTTGGTTTTGGATGCAATTAGGGAGTGTGGCTGGATCAACACTGCATAAATATCAGTAACAATATCAATCAGTTTTTTATGCAAGTGCTGAAAATGAAACTGAGATCATTATTTTAATCAGTATTTATGTCATAACTAATGGGTGGATGGGTGGTGAATAAACATGCCAGAAACTCACAGAGAAAAGTCGCGTTTCAGTACAGACACTTCCACAGATAGAGAGCCGACATGGGAGATGTTGGTCTACACTTAGTGGATGACACCACATGAATAAATCAAATAAGTCTTATGTTTCAGTTCCTGAGTCTAATCACCACCACAGACTACAAAACTGTGACGTGATTGCAATACATACATAAATACAAAATAGTGCTGCTCCTGACAGGAACAGACGATCCAGAGTGAACTCAGGTATTAGTCAGCAGAGGGTCTCATTCTAAATACAGATGCATTTCTGCCAGAATCATGATATGAAAGATCATCAATTAGAACACCTGTAAAAGATAAGAATACAGTTTCCATAGGTATATTTTTGAACCAATACCAGAATATATGTTTATTTATTTATTTATTACTCTTGTTCCATAGATCCCTGCTAAGGAAGGACCTATGGCATAAGGAACATGTCATGGTCAATATACCGGGTCAAAAATAACTGGTATATTTGAAAAATCAATAAAAACTAAACGGGCAGCGATAGAAATACACCATTTGTTGGAATATGCTTGGTACAACAGTAAAATTTCATGCAGACAAACTTTCGAATTTGTTACAATTTTCAACAACAGATGGCGCTGCAGTTTAGAAAAATCTAAAGTTCTAAGGAATAAACCATTTTTTTCACAGCAAACTTGCAATCTGTGAACAGCACACGCTTACAGCAGAAAGACGACTTACAGAATGGCGAACTCACAGACTGTGTTTACTTCTATATATTTCAAATCGCCTGCAGCGCCATCTGTTGTTGAAAATTGTAAATAATTTCGAAAGTTTGTCTGCCTGAAAATTTACTGTTGTCCCAAGCATATTGCAACAAACGGTGTATTTCAATCGCTGCCCGTTTAGTTTTTATTGATTTTTCAAATATACCGGTCATTTTTGAAACACCTGGTAAATGATAAAAGGTTTGGGTTGGGAGTCATTGCAGGTTAGAAGGTGGTTGAAAAGAATAGTAGTGAGCATTTACAAGAAATGCACTGGTGATGAGGCATGAATAAATGTTGATGGAAGGTTTAGAAATAGCAGGTAGAAAGTAATACAGGGACATAATAATTAAATAGCAATTGGTTTCTGTCTTAGGCTGTGGTTTCAAACCCATGAGGAAGAAGGACTTTTTAGGAGTGGCATTTGATCATCTGAGCAATGCCGGGATGTTCAATGGTTCAGATTCCACATTAAATTTTAGGGCTCATAGGAAAGGAACTGGCCACCGAGCCTCTGACACAAAGGGTAAATGCACCTCTTTCGGGAGGATTCAACCAACCTTCGGGTTGTGGAATAAGTTAGTTTCTTTACATTAAAGCAATGAGAAAAATACTGTCCATGTTTGGTTTAAAAAAAGATAACCCCTCTCTTCCTTTACCCGAGCCATCAATTTTTGCCATTTGTTCATACTAAACCATAGTTTTTATCTGGTTTTGATAGTACTTAGCACACCTATACTTCATAAAATATTAATTTACACAAGCAACTTTTCTGTTTTTTGTATTGGTAGGGAAATCTGTCAAAGTGGATCATGATGGATGATTTTTACTACTTTCCAATCAAAAGAGATAAAACATAAGATCTTTCATATCTAGCAACCGAGAAATACAGTAGACAGTATTTTAAAGGGGCATACTAAGCAATTGATCATATACAACTCTTAAAAAATCCTACTTCCACCGGAATTTGATTCTGGGACCGACCAGACCAAAAAATATTTGAAATACAGAGCTTTAACCACTGAGCTACTACTCTGCTCTGTTTTTAAACATAGGTGTGCTGAGTACTATCAAACCGAGATAAAAACTATGGGTCTGCTTTTGCAGAAAACGAGTGACCAAACATATTGTATAACCCAAAGCACTAGATAAACTTTTTCAATATTTATTTAATGCATAAAAATCATTGTCTTTAGTTTATTTTGAACACGTAAATATGTATGTTTTGTATATGTGTACCCAATTAAGAAAGAAAAAGAGGCATTGTTACACATTCCCAGCAAAGCAAGTAAATTATATAAATAACACATTCTTGGAAACAAAACTTTTAAAATTCCTTGGCACTGAAATGGATGAGAAACTCAGTTGGCAGGAACATATCACACTACTACTGAGGAAGTTAAGTAGTGCCAGCTTAGCAATATGAATACATTCTCAAAAAGCAGATCTAGTATTAATGTATCAGCTGTACTTCTCTTACATTCATTCAGTAATGCCATACGGCACAGAAAAAAGCTATTAAGATGCTTTATAGCATAAAACCAACTACTTCATGTTGACGTTTAAAAGCTCAATATTCTTAGAATGACTTCCTGGTATATTTATTCTCTCTTTTGCTTTGCCAGAGAACATTTTAACTTGTTTATATCAAATTCACAGGTATAAAATTTTAATACAAAATACAAACATTACTATCATTAGTACAAAGAGTAGTTAATAATTGTGGTACATAACTGTTTAATAAACTTGCTAAAAGTATAAAATAGTTTGTAGATAATAAATATGTATTTAATGAAAAACTGAGGGATTATCATACTGGCAATTCCTTCTATTCCATTCAAGAATTTGTACAAAATAATTAATTGTATCTAATATGCCTTTTGCAAATTCTGTTGTAAACATTAATGTTTATTTTTTTATTTAATTTTTTAAATTTTGTCTTTGGTTGTAGCATATAATACTTTCTCACTATGATAATTAATCATCTGGTATATACACCTGGTGTTTCAAAAATGACCGGTATATTTGAAAAATCAATAAAAACTAAACGGGCAGCAATAGAAATACACCGTTTGTTGCAATAGGCTTGGGACAACAGTAAATTTTCAGGCAGATAAAATTTTCGAAATTAGTTACAATTTTCAACAACAGATGGCGCTGCAGGCGATTTGAAATATATAGAAGTAAACACAGTATGTGAGTTCGACATTCTGTAAGCGTGTGCTGTTCTCAGATTGCAAGTTTGCTGTGAAAAAATGGTTTATTCCTTAGAACTTTAGATTTTTCCAGACTGCAGCGCCATCTGTTGTTGAAAATTGTAACTTATTTCGAAAGTTTGTCTGCATGAAAATTTACTGTTGTACCAAGCATATTCCAACAAACGGTGTATTTTAATCGCTGCCCGTTTAGTTTTTATTGATTTTTCAAATATATCGGTAATTTTTGAAACACCCGGTCGGTTACTAAGTGCTTCAAAATATCTAAAATCACAGGTGGGGAATCTTGAAGGAAATACGAAAAAACTGTATGCTACCTGTTTAACTCCGAAGATCATAAACAAATATGTGCAAGAGGAATTGAGAGCAACTTTTAAGAAACAAAGAGCGCTCAGGAATAATAGACATTAACTAGAACACAGCAAGATAACAAAGGTAGTGAAGAACATATTTTTGAAAAATCAGATAAAATTTTTATTACGAGGAAAAAAATATGAAACATGGGTGGTGTCTGTAAAGTGGTGACATCACATGCTATTCCAAAAAACTGTTATTTGATTTTTAAGAATTAAACTTATGGCTGTGATCGTATATCAAATGAAAAGAATATTGCTAAAACACTTTGTTGCAAAATAGTCGAGAAGTATTCAGATGTTCCAGTGAATATCATAAAACTGCAAAACAACAGCACTGTTTATTCGTTTATGGAACCGGGATGCGAAACTGCACGGAAGAGAAAATCTCATTTGTTGCTCACATCATATGAAATCAATACAAAAAAAAAAAAGACACAAGAAGGTATATGAATCTTACTATTAAGGTCTTATAAATTTTCTCTCAATTAATATGTCCGGAATGCATAAGATGCATTGTTTCGAACATGTGCACTTGTATCCATTGCTTCTGTTTGCTCCTACAGTGACATCATTTTCAACAACCAATAGTTGCTCATATCACTTCGGGCCCAACCTTTATTAGTATAACCTTGGATTTGAACCATATGAGTGCTAAGTATTATCAAAATTGGAAAAAAACTATGGGTTTGTATGAACAACATTGGAAAAAATTAAGGGTGAGTAAAGGAGAAGAGGGGTTACTACTTGTAAACCAAACACAGACAGTATTTTGCTATTTATTTTAAAGTATACATATGTAAAATTCCGTCAAAGTAGCACGTAACCAAGTTTTTGTTTGAAGAACGTTGTCAAAAATTTAAGGAGTGGGGGTAAAGGTGGAAAAGAGTGGGTATTTGCAAACCAAGTGTAGACAATATTTTTCTGGTTGTTTTAAACTTTAAGTGTGCGAACTTCCATCGCTGTAGGATAAAAACTGTGGGTTTGTGTATTGAATATTTAACAAAAAAATAGGGGCGTATATGGGTAGAGGGGGTAGTTTTTTTATTTTATTTATTTAATTATTTGTCAGAAACCTTCACAGGCCCACACAAAATAACTCACCAAAGTGTCATCGTAATCGGACGAATGGTATAGGAATGCATAGAAGACAAACAAACCAACAAACAAACATTACCTTTTATATATTAGATACCTAAATCCTTATGTATATATTTTTTTCTTTTAAGCCTAAAATAATGTGTTTTTTCAAAATTTAATTTTGATGAATTAGCCTTAAACCAGTTTGCTTCACTTGCATTAAATTTTGAATTACTATTAAAATGCTCTTAGCCTTGTTGAATAAGTTTCTAGGAGGATCGCTGATGTATAATGAAATCAGAAGGGGTCCTAGGATAGAGCCTTGTTAAATGACATGTTTTATTTTCTCCCAGTATGATGAAACATCTTTACCAATTTTAGAATAAAAAAGGGAGGCTTTTTGCCTTCAACTTTCCATAAATGAATTAAACAATTTACCTGCAGTTGTTGTGAGCAAATAACATTTCTAAAACTGATGAAGAGGAGTAATTCAGAACGCTTAACACAGTAAATAAAAAAATATAAACAGAATCTTAATAATAAAATAATTTTGAACTTGAAATTAAACCAATGTCATAAAGAAACAAAAGTGTAAAGTTTGAAATTTCAAAGTGTAGGAATTTTGCTGCATTCATTTCCACTGATAGTACTATTAAAGACAATCAATTTGATATACAGGTTATATAGTCTAGGCATTTTACTAAATGAGATAGAGCGATTAGAATGTCTATTTCACCATGTGGTCAGCATGATATACAACAATCAAAAATACCTTAAAACAATAAAAAGTCACCTATTTTAATAGATAATCCAAATTTAACTATGACAGTATATTTTCAGCATAGGGAAACCTTCCGACCAAAATTAGAAGTCGTAATTGAATTATAAGTATGTTTTTTAGAAGGAGAAAGAAAAGAAAATTTCTAAATAAAATAGGTCAAACAATAGAGAAAAATTCATATAACAATAATAGTTTGACAGTAGGTTTAAGGTTTAAAAGTTAAAAACAGAATTTTGATATTGAAGCTTCAAAATGACCGTAACACATGTAATTTTCATAAACAAATAACTCTTAAACAAGTAGTATTACAAGTAAATTTATCATAAATACTCTCAATAAATCATACTACAACATATTAAAATTTTAGTAAAATCAGGCTAAAATTAGCATACCATGAGAATTGGGAATTTTTACAATTCACAAGAGAAAGGTAGATTACCATGGGAAAACACCAATGTTCTAGACGCTTTCAGCCAGAGAGTATATAAAGCCGCCATTTTTATGGTCTCTCAGCCAGTTGCCAACCAACAGTGTATCGGACTGGTCGCTCATGATAATTTTCAAACATGTGACTTTAAACTCGTAAATTTCTTGGACTCTAACGACTATGTCAATGAAAGGAAATGTAGAAATTTATTCAGTGATGGATACTTTTTTAACAATGTACTACTCAATAAATAATCACAGAAAAAAACAGTTTTCTACTAAGATTACTCTAAATGGAGCTGCAATTTTAAAGTATGATTGCAGGAGTGAATGCTTTTCATCCAGTGTATGTTTTACATGAAGAACAACCTGCAATTTTCTAATGTGATTTCAAAATCCGATCCAGTATACTACTATTGCTGAGAGGGGGAGTGGAGGGGAACACGTGATCTGATACCAGTAACTTTTAACAGTGTTATCAATAATCTGTTATCAGTTGCAATGTAATTAGTTCCACAGTTTGGTGACCGCTTTAATGAATCTAGGCATCTTCAGAACAGGTATCAGAGACAAGTAACAAAGCATTGTCACCTACGGTCGCAGCTTAAGCTTTATCTGTCCAGTACCCCTGTTGAACATTTAAGTTTAATACGGTTTTATATGTACCATAGTATTCAATTTTTTCATAATGAATGAATGATTATCACAGTCAAATGCTTTTACAGGATCACAGAAAATTCTTACAGAGCACATATTATTTTTCAATTCCTCGAATGTGCTATTTGAAAATGAATATATATGTATTTCTGTGCATAAACCTTTTTGGAATCCAAATTGTGAAGTAGTGAGAATATTATAGTATGTAACATCTTGTATTACACTACGATACACGAGTTTTTCAAATATCTTTGAAAATCCTGAAAATAATGAAACGGGGTAATAGTTATCTTTGTATGTCACCTCTATATTAAATAATGGTTTTACAACTACATATTTTAGTTTATTTAGAAATACACCTTGCATTAAGGGATTCATTACCGATGTGGGCTAGCATGTTACTGATACAATCTGAACATCTTTTCAATATTTTACTTGAAATGTTGTCATAGCTATAAGAATTTTTTAGGTTTTAATGGCGTCAAGAGGTTACTAATTTCTAAAACTATTACTGGTGCCAGTTGCATCCCCATAAATCTATTTGGGAAAGTAGTCTAAAGAAGCCTTAGGGCACCCTGTAGAGTATTTTACTATGCCTAATTTCTCTACAACTGAAGTAAAATATTTGTTAAATATTTTATAGAGTTCCCTTACTTCAATATATACAAATTCTTTTGTTCTATTTTTATGTCTTTTGAGTGATTTATACATTTTCCTGTTTCATATTATATTATATTCTACACAGCTTCATTTTATTACTGGTATTCTCTACTTTCTCTGATATATACGGACACCTATATCCCAGATGTTGGCATGCCATAAAACACTAATAACAACAGCATCACCATCCTGATAACAATTCTAAGTATTTTAGAATAAAATTAGCTTTCAGTGTGTAGTTATCTGATTGTCTTACTTTTGTTGTTGTTGTTATTTTTGTGGCTTTAGGGCGTGTCAACAGCGAGGTCATTAGCGCCCTATTATCTTACTTTTATGTAAAGGTTCCTTTCATTTTATGACATACTCTAAAACACTTTGTAATCGACCACTTACCCGGTTCATTGTGTGGCATGTTGACAACTTGCATTAAAAAAAAAAGTGTTAGAAATACAACAAAAAAAAAAAAAAAAAAAAAAAAAAAAAAAAAAAAAAAAAAAAAAAAAAAAATCAGGCACCTAGAAGAGACAGTCGGATGGTAGAATTGCTTCAGAGTGCATTAATGTTGTTACCAGGCCTCGTGGATATATAAGATGATAAGATGTGTTAACAGCATCAGATATTGAGTGATCACTGTGAGGGATATAGAGATACCACAAACTCATGTGAGACAGCATTATCAGTACCTGAAGGGCACAATGTTGGTCTCCATTTGGCTGGATGGTCAGATTGTGCAATGTCCAGATTGGCATTGGGGAATTTGGATGTGATAGTGGCCTGATGTTGGACTAGAAGGGAATATGATGGCAGACATATTTGTCATCAAGTTTCCAGTTGACCACATCTCACTACCATAAGGGAGGATTACTGTTATGCACCAAGCACATCATAACCCTTTCACATCTGCACCTGCCATCCAACAAGTAATGGATTTCCCATAACATTCTCTGTGATCATGCACCATTGGTCAGAGACAAACAGCAGCCAGACTAGGGAATTACTGTCCCATGTATACTCTGGCACTAACAGAACAACACAAGTGGTTTCATTCAGAATGTTGCTGTGACCAGGAAGCATGTAATGCTGTTGAATGGCATCACATTATGTCCAGTGATAAATTGTGGTTCTGTACTATGTCAGATGACCGTCGTCAGTCAGTATGGCGGTGACCTGGGGAGATGTCCTGTTCTACCAGTGTTTTGAAGAAGCAGTGTTACTTCTAATGTCATGCATGGTGTGGGGAGCCATCAGGTAGGACTCCTGGTCATGGCTAGTAATGACTGATGGAATTCTGATGGCACAATGGTACACCACATATATCCTGATGTTTTATATGTTCCCACTCATGCAATAATATTCTGGTACCATATTTCAAAAGAATAATGGTCATCCACACATGGCATGTGTCTCTATGAACTGTCTGCTTGATGTTGAGGTATTCCCATTGCCAGTAAGATCCCCAAATCTGTACCCCATAGACAGTTGTGGAACCAGCTCAGACATCGCATACCCTCTCAACCCATAACATTTCACTTAATTTTCTCCTCCCCTTCTTGATGCTTCACTTTTTTGGCATATATAGAAAGGAATCAGATTTTTTACTATCAACCTGTTAGTGTACACTTCTGACCAGTGTTCACTATTTAAGGAATCTATTAAATGTTTTATATTATCATTAATATATCTTTTCTATATCCTGATTTTTTAATTTACGTAACATTGTTTCTGGAATTGGCAGAAAATAGCTGAACATGATAATCAGAGATTATTATTTATTACTGGAAGTATGCCATAATTATTTTACTGAGAGAGATGTACAAAAATTTATTAATTGCAGTCTTCATATTATTTTGTATTCTTGTAAGGAAATTTACAATGGCCATTACATTAAAGACAACATCAAGGATTCAATACCTAATTTCTTACGGCTGTGACTGAGAAAGTCAACATTAAAATCTCCACATAAAGTTATTTGTTTGTTATTTGTAAAACATAGTTGTGATTACTCTAATGCAATGAAATCAGACTGAAGTTTCCAGAGGGTTTCTTGTAGAATACTATTACTATTTTTTTATTATTCTTGTTCCATAGATCCTTATAGAGGAAGGACAACTATGAGATAATCTTTATTATATTCCAGTTTTGTAACACAGCATTCAAGGTGGTGGTCTATATAATACTTACATACAGCTGCACAGCTTCATTGAATATTATTTCTGACAAAAACAGCAACTCCTCCCTTCTCCATATTATATCTACAATAATGTGAATTTAATTTATACTTTGGGATGGACAGCTATTATTCCTGTGTTAGACAAATAATGTTTAGAGAAACACAAAACATCTACATACAAATTTCTGGAATTTTGAATCTCTTCTGGGCATAAGGTAATTTCATTGATTTTACTAAATATTCCTCTTGTATTTTGATGTATAAGAGATAGGGAAATATTTTGACCATCTGTACAATGGGAACAGAACAACAAGTAAAAAAAGGGCAGTTCAGGAACAGGAAATCAGGGTGGAAGTATAAAATTCCTCCTGACATGGTCAGAAGTCGAAAAAGCCCTGGAAAGCATGGCTAAAGGCTAAATACCAGGCCTAGATGAAGTAAATGCAGATATGATCAAAGCAGCAAGAACCTTCACTGGATATATAGAGTAATGAACACCATCTGGAAAGAAGAAAAAGTCCCCTCTGATTGGACAAAGGGAATCATAGTGCCAATATTTAAATAAAGTAGCCAAAGAAAATGTAACAGTTACAGAGGAATAACTCTTCTATCCTATGGCCTCAAGCCAATGGAAAAAATTATAGAAGGTAGGCTGAGGAAAGTCATCAAATTGCAGCTTGACGAAGAGCAGTATGGATTTAGATCTAACGGATCAACAACAGATTTCATTTTCACTGCTTGGATGATCATGTAAAAACATTGGGAGAGGGAAAGAGATGTTATCTTTATTTTCTTAGATATTGAAAAGGCCTATAACATCATACCTAGAGATAAACTTTAGGAATGTCTGTCCAAACGAAAGATACCAACAAACTTGATCACCAAAGTTAGAATGTTTTATGAGAACTACCAAAGCTGCATTTAAATTGGAGACTGCTATTCAGACTGGTTTGTGACTACCGAAGTTGTTCATCATAGTAGTGCATTATCACCGCTGTTGTTCATCATTGTAATGGACAAAATTATGAAGAGAGTAAAACAGCTACTCAACCCTGACGACTTCAAGTCATTTTCATTTGCAGATGATATTGTGATTTGGGGATACACAGAAAAAGAGGTACAACAGAAACTGAAAATCTGGAATAAACATTTTTTTTTAGGAATTTGGCCTTAAAATAAGCTGCACAAAACAGTGGTAACCACTGTCAGCAGACAGAATATGAAGCCTGTTATTTATCTGGAAGCTGAAAAATTGAACCATGTTGATAATTTTCAGTACCTTGGCAGTAAAGTGACCTTTGACAGTCGATCCCAGAATGAAATTACCAATAGGGTACAAAAGGAGCCCAGTTCTTTCATCAAGTTAGGCACCTTCTGTGGGACAAGCATATTCAAATTACAGCCAAAATGCACTGTATTATTCATACTTTTTACCTATTACAACATACAGCCTGCAAGTATGTACCACTACCAGCAGAGATGAAAATAGACTCAAGGCGGCCAAGATGATGCTCCTGAGATCAATGGTACAGAAAACCAGAAGAGACAAGATCAGGAATGAAGTGATCCATGAACAGATCCCAGTCATGAAACTCTTTGTGAAAAAAATTGCCAAAGCAAGATTATAATGTCAAGCAGATGGACCCAAAAAGAACAGCAATGATATGGCTGGAAAAAGAACTGAAGGGTAAAAGACCAAGAGGCCAGCCCATACGGATGAAGATGATGATGAAGAGTGGTTTGAAGACTTCAGTTTAATGATTTGGAGTAGTGTAGTTTATCAGCATATACTGGCATGTCAGAATTTCTAATTTGGAGAAATTCTGATTAGCAGAGAGTTTAATTTCCTTTAGGCATCTTGATATTTTTATTTTATCTATCCTAAAAAAGGGCACGATCTAACTCCACTTAATACATTAATACCTCCTTTACTCTCCTGGCATCCTCTGATCTCTTCAGCAATAAAAAGCAAAAGCTTTCTTTTTCCTCTAAAATTCAGATGGCATTCTTGGTGAGTATAACTGTCCCTCCCAATGCATGGCACATCAATCAAACAAATAAAAAAATAATTTCAGAGTAGTTTTTTGAACAAAAATAGAAAGCATAGAAACTATTACTTCATAATTATAATTTTCACAGAGTTTTCTACAATGCATTTACCTTCTTCTGAATCTTCAAATAATATCATATACACATATCAGGGAAATATTGCTACTTCCTAGTATTTCGAGGAATAATCTTACCATTACTACTTTCTGAAGTTTATTATATTAAAGCAATAATCAGTGGAAAGAGGGAGAAACTACTCAACTGATACTAACGTAAAGGTCAGTTGTGAGCTTCAAATACCAGCAGTTTAAATAAAGCTCAACCCTATGTTTGGTTGTAAGGAGGGACACTAAGGTAGTTAGTCACAGATACAATGGCCAGATGCTTTCCTGTGGGACCTATGGTTTAGTGTGAAATCAGAATCATGGGCTATCCTGGTGTTCCTCATAATAACAAAGCAAATCCAATAAAAATTCCTGACTGAACTGCCACTTGAACCCATGACCCTGAATTTCAAATTCGATTGTCTTATCTACTTAGATATCAGATCCTTCTATCTGTTTGCTAGCTGCTTTAAATTTGTTTCCTACATAAAGTTCTGCAGATGGTATCCATACATCTGATTTTTTTGCAACAATAATAACATTGTTTCTTCTTAATAAACTTTGAAGAAAAAATAGACAGAAAGACTTCATGGGCAAATTAAAATCCAAATTCAGGATGGGCCTGTAAGACAAATTGACTCTTCACCAATTTGTCAAGGTCAGTACATATGTGAGCAAGCTTCTGTTAGAACAACATAAGGCTTGCAATAAATATTTTGCAATATCAATAAAAGACTACACAATTAATCAGTTGGTTATTGGTCATTCTTCTTAAGTTGTTTGTGAAAGATTTGAGTGAAAATACTATCCTTTAAAAACTGTTATTTTATTCCTATAAGCTCAGATGCGTTTCGCCCAGTTGTTAGAAAGTGTGTAAAATGTCAAGATCTAGCTCACATAAGTAAGCATTGTCCAAATGAAAAAAATTACCTGCAGTCACTGCAGCTTGGATGATCATAAATTTGATCAATCTCTGAACCCAGCACAAGAGAAACTGTGTCAGAAATGAGAAAAATCTTGCAAAAACAAAGGAACAGATTGCTTAATCTACAAACTGTTGCTACACTGACTTGTAACAAACAAAGTTGGTTTGCAAGTATTCTATGCTAGAAGTAGAATCAAAAATCAAAGAACAACTAACCAATATCACCACGAAACTAATTGTGGCAACTATCAGTAGGGCAGGCAAAAATGTGAAGGATATGCGCCATCAGGAAGAAGAAGAAATGTTATAATAGCAGCAAAATATAGCAACTGGATAAGAGAGCAAAGGAAGTGTGCATAAATAAGGGCACACAGTCCAACATCTCACTTATTAAATTAGAAGAGGTTTCCTCTACTACGATTGAAACATCTTGCATATGGCTGTCAAAACAAAGAGGTGTTGGATAATCTCAAAAGGGTGATGATCCACACAATTCATATACTGTATGCTAACAAATGCTATTAACACTGTATATGAAAAATCAAATGTTGAAACTACTAAACTCAAGCTTGTACCAATATATACTGACCAAATATACATGAAATGTGAAATGCAACTTACAAGACTTGAGGAAGTTCAAACACTGACACTAATGCTTTGGTGAACAACAAGAGGAATACACCCTAAGCACATGACTTTCCCACAGTCCTAGGAAGTTGACAGAATTCAACTGGAAGTGTAAGATCTGCCAATAGATTATGAGCAGCTCCTTACTTTGGTAAAGAAAGTCTTCAAAAGAAGAGGGAAAATCTTTGAATCTGGCATCTTGTATAGACAGTTTGTACAGAATCCTGGCAGAATTGTGTTAGATGCAAGACTGCCTTGGCCACAATGTCATGTCTACTAGAGACATTCCTGAACCACATTTAAAGTTGAGAATCACACAACTCAATGCCATTAGGAGTATAACTGTTTTGCATGAAGTTCAGAAACTGGTGGAAGAGCTTGGTTCCAATATTGTCTACCTCAAGGAACCATATTACTGCCATTGGAAAATTCCACACACACTGGTGTTCTCCAAGATAATATCAACTGCACCGAGACCAATGTCAGCCATAATAGTACTCAATAAACAGGTTGTTTTGACTAAGCCAGTTCAGTTCTGTGGTGTTTAGTGGGGAACTATTGTTGTGTTGAACAAGTATTGTCAGCACCACGATTTAAACCAACATGGAATTGTCATGGGGTCTTAACGGCAGCAAAAAAATTTTAAATGTTAAGGTTTCATACAGGCCAGGATTATTTATGGATATTGTAATGACTACAGAAATAATCTGCCACAAACTGGTAATTGAAATCATAGAATCAATTACTGAGTTTAAAAAGAAAGAATCATTTACATATTTGAAAAAGGAAATACGAATCTTTTAGAACCTGCTTGGATTATAAGTACCATTCCTTTAAAGTAACTCAAGCCATAGTAGAGGAGCTGTGGCAATATTTTTCATGCATAATCAGAGAAGATATTGACACTCATACAAGGCATATTTTTTAAAGTAAGTTCCATTATCGATTGCTGTCAATGCACACATGAACATTCAGTTCACCAGTTGCTAAACAACTTGTACACACAGTCTAAGATGGCTAGTCCTTGTGTGTGGCTCATGTTGAATGACTAAAATGTTCAAGGTAATTGACCAGTCCACCAACTGTGACGTGGTTTGTTTGAATTTCTTTTTCATTGGCAATGAAGTGTGCCTCCATTTGTAACGGAACCACTTTGTGTTCCTATGTAAGCAAACATGGGAGGTTTGGAAATATTAGTGCTGGTCAGCGATGTCATTGGCACCACGTCCATGGCCATGGAAGTGTGAACCCCGGAGGGCGCTTGGTGTGCTCTGTGGTAGGCATAAGGCGGGCAGTTGGTCACTGAATGTGGAGTAGGGCGGTTGGTGGAGAAGCGAAGTCTGAGTGTAAGAGATGTATCCATGTGAATGCATGTAAAATTATACAAATAGCTGAGCTATTACAAATGCAGCCTGTATCTTTGTGATCATCAAAGTCTGATAAACATATTTGTAAAGTTGGTGGTGTTGGAGGAGTGCATAAAGAAATAATTAAAATAGTTTTCGTGAAATGACTGCAATAATTTATTTCGTAATTATATTTAGCACTTCTAAATATTCTCAGTTGGAAATTGAGTGGCAGCCATTCTAGTGAATCTGCATCTTTAAAAGGAACTTGTGGTAAGAATTTAGAACCATACACGTTATTTTTCAGTGAGTGAGTTTTAAAGTAAAAACATTGTGGTAGCTGGTGTGAGTGGACGACCCACAAAACTGCAACACATTCCATGTACTGGTGCATTGATTCAGGGGTCAAAGTGACACCAAAATCTCATCACCTGTCACGATATAGTCCAGGAACTCATTGCCCTTCTCACATGTCAGAAAGGTCAATACACTGGATGCCCATTTGGTTTTGTGTTCATGGTGATCATCTTGGGCACCCATCATGAGCACAGTTTTCGAAACTGTAATCGATCTCACCTCACGAATTTGGAGATGAATGGCACCCAGTTTGATGTTACTTGCATCCAATAAATGGATAACAGACAATATTTCACACTCGATGGACACTGGTCAATTACCTTGAACATTCCAATCTCTCACCATGAACCACACACAAGGACTAGCAATCTTACACTGCGTGCACAAGTTGCTTGGCAATTGGAGAACTGAACGCTCATGCATGCAACAACAATTGCAATGTTGCAACAATAACAGAACTTGCACTATTATTTACAACTCTGGGAAATACTTCACCCGCCAACATATTTGGGTCAAAATTACAGGTGAGCTAAGGTCAGTGAGATAAGATGCCTCTGTGTATCTTATCTTCCCTTGTGCTGGATTGGAACAAACAGTGGAGAGATGAGTTTTGGTGCTAAGTAGCCATTGTACACACAGTTTTGTGAACCGCAGATAGGGATTGCATCCAGCAAAGCGGGATCCCGCAATCCCGCGGGATCCCGCATCATTAGACAGTCTGGCGGATCCCGCACAAAATTAAGCAGAACCGCAATCCGCAAATTCTGGCGAAAACGCGTGTCAGTCTGCGTGACTCGCTGACCCACTCGGTCTCTATCTGATGTATTGCACTGTTTGCCTGTACCAGAGCAGTTGGTATTTGACTGATGTGAACATGCGTTTGTTTTTGTCAACCTTCGTCATTCGTAAGTAAATAAATACACTTTTACGTATTAATCAAAACTTACGTTTGTTTCGAGTACACATTTCTGTAATTTGAGTTATGGTGCATATTTAGTACGATTTTCTAACTATATAATTATTTTTTAAGTGTCGCACGGTTACAGCTTTTTATTCACGGTTTCATTATTCCCATTTTCTATATTTGCAGATAAAGTAATTGTGACAATTTCCTAATTTGCGGCTGAAAATTTGATTATTCGTTGATATGAAACTAATGTTATTGTAATTTAAACGATCGCATACCTATTTATTTAACAGCTATCAAAAGGAAATTGTAGGCCTATATTCTTTGACTTATTGTTGGTTTGGCAAGTGCCTCAATGCGTTTCTTTGACGAAAGCCACTTTCTTACATGTGCCACTCAGACTTTCGATTAATCCCTCTTCTCCTTGTTATTATTTCGACTAAAGGTAAAAAAAGTTATTATGAAATTTTCACGGGTGTATCGACGAATTGTGTTGTAGGAACACCATACTTTGGCGGCTGTCTCTGCCATCTTCCTCACGTGTGTAATTTCGTGTGTTTGCAATGAAATCCGGAGATACAACCTATGAGGACTTCACTGCAATCATTCGCCGAGAAAGTCTCCTTTCTTACTAAAAAATAATAATTTCCACTCTAAAAACGCCGCTACGCCACATAAGTAAATCTGAAATACTTGACAGTTTACGTGTTGGTGAGTAATTTCTTTTAATAACATTGAATCGACTGTAATATCAATCAAGGAATCAGGAGATATAATAATGAATCACGCAAAAAAGGCCAAGTCTCGTGCTTGTGCAGTGACAAAAAGTTATGAGATCTTGTTCTGAGCCAAGTCTACACTTTACAGAGTATATTCACTTCACTTTGTGAAATGAAATCCTTTTCTCGATGTTACGGAACGTTTATTTAGAATTTTTTAAAAAAAAAAAAAACTCTGGTAACTAGGCCATTAAGCAAACCATATTTTTAAACTTATGTGATGTTTTATTGTAAGGCACATAATATGACCTAAGACTCAATATTTTCCATTTTTATTATTTATTTAAAAATTGGTTTAGATTAAAAAATAAAAATGTAAAACCTTGAAATACACTTAAGACACGCTAAAAAGTTTTAATGTCTTTTTGCCAATCAAAATATTGTTAACTGTTAATTTTTATCATTTAACATTAAAAATTATTTATTACTTTAATTATTATTTAATTTATTAATGTTTTAAGTAACTATGTTTTAGATATATGCGTTGAAAAACTGTTTGTACCAATCCCGCACGGATTCCACGGGATCCCGCGGGATTGGCGCAAATCCCGCAGGATTGAAAACACTGCGGGATTGCAATCCTTAACCGCAGAGTACTGATGTACATGAGGCACAAGGTGTTAAATCACCAAAATGTCCTCTGATGCAGGTGTCTGTTTAAAGCCTTGGCCATATAGATAATACCACACAGGGCATGTAACTCCTATACTATAGTCACTCATTCTCAAAGTCTTAATACTAGCAATAAAAATAAAATCCAGAAGAATAAAAGCCATTTTCAACTGTACAGAGAGTCTTTTAGTTTCCTTAAAATTCTGTATTCACTGTAACCAAACACCTTCTACAATAAATTAAATGTTGTTTAACAGCTGAAGTCCAAACTGAACAAGTTTACTTCATAAAAAAAAAATTATCTTGTGCTTAGGAGACTAATGTGGGCTGAGAAAGTTATATATGTTCCCACAGGAAAAGAAAGTTGATACAAAATTACTTATATCACTGATATTGTATATAAATATTTGAAAATTATATACAGAATGTAGTATCAACACTAGATTTATGTTTATTACTAAACCATATGAGTAGTTATAAACTTATGGCACATACTTTTAATCATTAGTTATTAATATTATTGATTTAATATTTCACATCCATAAAAGTGGATGGTGCCAATTTTTATTGGTGACTAGTAAATTTCTGCCATAAATAAAATGTGTATTGTACTAGTGCAATTAAATTATCATTAAATAATTTACTAAATGAAGATAGGAGATGTGATATTCATAACATCAGCTCCATTATAAGTACCGTATATGAGGGTAGACAGACACGTGATATTTATGAGGTGTATTAAAAAAATAATGGGAATTTTCAGTTTTTTTTGAAAGAATTTTATTTGTTTGTCTTTACACACTTATGCAAGCACTTCTTCCAATCCCAAAAACTCGATCTTTGGGATAGCTTTGAGCTCTTTCAGAGATGCACTTTTAATCTCATGTATGCTTGTAAAACGATGACCCATCAAGGTTCTCCAGGACCAGAAAAAATTCGCATGGTGCCATGTCTGGTGAATATGGAAGCTGAGGCATTGTTACAGTGTTGATTTTTGCCAAAAATCCATGATCAAGCAACCATGTGTGAGCAGAAGCATTATCATGATGCAAATGCCATGAATTGTTTTGCCACAAATACAGGTGTTTTCTTCAGACTGCTTCACACAAATGGTATTGAACTTGAAGGTAGTATTTATCATTTGACCTTGTGGCACGAACTCATGGTGTACTATGCCATTAAAATCAATAAACACAGTGAGCATAACTTTCACATTTGACCGAACTTGTCGAGCTTTCATCAGTCTTGGCGATCCAGAATGCCTCCACTGGGACGATTGAGCCTTAGTTTCAACATAAACCTATGTTCATCACCTGTTATGACATGTTTTAATAATTCTGCATCGTTGTAGACCTCATTTAGCAATTCCTTAGCAACTTCCATTTGCCGTTGTTTTTGTTTGAACAAATTTTCCTGCAACACATTTCATACCCAACACAGATGTAAAAATTTCATGGCATGAGGCAACTGATATACCAATATGATCAGCAACTTCTCTAATTGTGATTTGGTGATCATTCATAATCATTTCTTTCACTTTTTCCGTGTTTTCATTGGTTATTGATATTCTAAGATGACCCATATGCTTGTCATCTTCAATGTCTTAATGGCCATCTTAAAAATGTTTATACCATTTGTAAATCCTTGTTTTACTGATAGTAGATTCGCCAAAAGCAATATTTAACATTTCTAAAACTCTTCTGCACTTAATTCCATTTTTATTGTCAAATTTAATGCAAATTCTCCAATCCATGATTTATGCAAATGAACAATCGCCAACTGTATCAAATCACATGTTATCCTTTTAAAAGCTGACTAGAGACTAAACATCCAATCTATCCCAAAATGAATATATATATTTAAGACAATCAAAACATTGTGTCAATCAGACTAACATATTCCGTGAAATTTCAAACTTCCCATTACTTTTTGAGCACGTGACATAATTTACTTACTAACACAGATGAAAAGACACTTAAGACTTGTAATTCATGCAGAAGATAAAATCGTAGAGTATAATTTATCCAGGTCTAATTCTGTCTTCCTAAAAACATAAAAGTTCCCTTCTCAAAACTTACCTTTCTTTTTCTAAATTTTTAAATGATACTTTTCCCTCATTTAATACCACAATTAAGTTTGTTACTTGCTACTAACAGTTTCACATACCCATATTTTATAACATGATTAAATCACATAAGGAGCCCATTAAATGTATAAGGAAATATATATATCTCAGTATTGCCAAATAATATTTCTGTACCTTAGTTACAAAATACAAGAAGAAGCTACCTACCGGCTACACAGGCAGTCATGAAGCATACAGCACACCCAGATATAAATGCCCTAAAAGCTACTTCTGTTGCTGCTGACCTTTGCTCTGGTGCTAATGCTGTTACAGCACCAATCGTTATACCAACGGAGCCTGGATTTGAAAATCCGCATAATGCATAAGTGGCTATTATCTCAGACCGTGCCTGTAAGCATTTATATCAGAATATATCAGAAAAAAAGCTTTTTATTCAAAATGAAAACTGAATAAAAATAATTCAGAAATTCTTAAAACAAAAGATAAAAAAAATTCCAAACCAAATTGAGAAAATAAGACCTAACAGATAGTAGCTGTTTTTCTTTACACAGCCAAAATTTGTATAGTCTTATATTTGCAGTGTTTATATGAGTAGATTTTTGCAGAAACTGTCACAGCACCATGTGACAAAAAGAAGGTTTGTTTTATTCTTTGTACACAAATAAATTAATGAGTAAGTCTTTTTACAAACTGTGCATTACTTACTGTAATCATGCCCTTTTGGATCATATTTCCAAGTTCTTGATAGGCCACAAATTCGTTTACAACAGTTTTGAGACCAATCAACTTTCCCACAATGTCAACCTGATCTGATTGAATTCCCATTGTATATGCAAATGGAATGAAACACTTTCCCAGTAGGAACTGAAAAGAATTTTTATTGTATTATAAACAGAAATGAAAATAAGGACTGAGAATGTTAATCCACTTATTATAATAATATAACAAGATCCCAATCGATCTTCATTCTTTCTCTAAATTAAGTTTTTCTTTCTCTTGTGTTATTATTTTAGAGAAGAAAGATTCATCTTGAAAAAAAGAATGCAAACTGTAATTAGTTCATTCTACTGTATTTTACTAGAGTACATGAGATATACAAAGTATCATATTTTGTAAATCACTAAAATTCATAAATGAATCTTTTCTGACATGTTTTAATTCCACTGGTAAGAAGTATAAATAGTACAAAATATACTAGTATTCTTCTATCACTTTATACTTAGAATGATAAATTAAGTGAACTATAAACAAAGAAGAAAGGAAGATAAACTTACATCTATTCTCAGTTAAATGTTTTGCTATAATTCATGTGCATCTGAACATACTTTTATAAGATGGCTGTATGGAACATACAGTAATCAAATGTCAGTGAAATAAATAAAAAACAGTAAACAGCAACTTCATGAATGCAATTTTTTTCTGTCACAACAAATTCAAAAAGTTCAATATGATATCAGTTTGTAGAAAAAAACACATAATTATTGATGGAAAATGAAAAAAAATATCACTGTGATTAACATGATGCCGAATGACCATATTGACACGTGGTATACCTTGAGAGTACCACATGTGATGATCCAAAACACACCCTTGTAGGTAAACTCAGAATTGAATGAGGCCTCTTGAAAGGTCAATGACATGGTGACAGTTGGTCATGTATGGAGGAACTAGCTGGTGATTACCATCACTGTACTGTGCTCTGATGTTGTGTTACACATCTTTTGCATGCCCAGACAGTGTTAACAGAGTTTGAGTGAGGTCGTTTAGTGGGTCTCTGAGAAGCCAGAAGGACCTACTGGCGAATTGGCACCACCTGGGATGAGAGGGATGATGATTCAACACTGGCAGGTGATCTGAATAAGGTAGACATGCCTGTAGACCACATACAGAAAGATAACACCACACAGATGTCTGCCAAGTAATTGACAAGCAGAACTAACACCAGGTATGTCAGGTAGAAAAATACACAATCATTTGTTGAAAGCTGCACTACGATCCCGTTTGCCAATAGGCTGAGCGACACTATCATGCAGCTCATCTTCAGTGGTGCAAAAAGGAGCAACTAGAGATTTGAATGATGCAGCATTATGTTTAGTGATGAAAGCGGATTCTGCCTCAATGCAAACAATGGTCATTTGTGTGTGCAGAATCACCAGTTGAGGTGCAACATCTTCAGTGAATTGAGCAGTACAAATATAATGCGACTGAAGATGTAAGGAGCCATAGTCTACAATGTCTGTTTGCCTCTGTTGTTTATTGAGGATGCACTGAACAGTGCATGGTACATCCAACACATTATTCACCCCCTTCTGCTTCCCTTCCTGCAACAGCATGTAAGAATTTTAACTGCTTACAAGGTTAGAATAAACAGTAATCACCTTAACTCCAACCGTGTTACTTATGTGCCTTTGGATATTCGATTGTTTTAAATTCTTACAGCCACCATTGAACTTGATTAGACCGCAAATTAGGAAAGGTAAGGTTCACATAGTAATAAAAGTAATTGCTGCTAATTTAAAGTTTCATTATATTCTCAATAAAAATATACAAGTCCGAACACTCTATAGGCAATCGGAAAATCTTCAAGTTTGTTGACTGCAAGTTATGAACAGCAATCTGCTTTATTATTTTTTTTTTTAACTGCTTTACGTCTCTCAACAGCGAGGTCTTTAAGAGACGGAAAGGATGGGGGCCAAGGATGTGGGCAATGAATGGGAAGGAATTCAGCCATGGCCTTTTGAAGGAAGCATCCCGGCATTTGCCTGGAGTGATTTGGGGAAACCATGGAAAACCCAAATCTGGATGCCCGAACGGGGATTCGAACTGCCGTCCTCCCAAATGCGAGGCGAAAACGCTAACTGTTACACCGCCACACTCGGTGACAGCAATCTGACCAGATCAAACCCCCTTATGAAAAATTTAAAAGTCACATCGAAATTATCCTCAACTGTTCTACTGTCCTCCTAAATCTCAAGATGGCTACCCTGCCCATGCATAGCCACGCTGCGCTTCCTACTTCTTGTCTCCTAACAACCTAGATTCACACCAAAACGGCACGCCGCGGAGTGTGTTCACATTTAGATGACTTGAAACAGACTGGCCGGCATCTATATCACGCCACAAAGTAGCATAGTCATGTTCTAACTAATTCTGCATGCGCCTTACATCGTAGCCGAGCATTGAAACGACACGCCGTGGAGAGTAGTTACTCTCAGATTGCTTGAAATAGACTGGCCACGAGGAAAGCCTATGGCTGCTATAATAGAAACTGGGAATTTCACAACAGTCTTTGCAGTGAGTTCTCAACTGAATCTTCACTTGTTTCCTTATAAGATGACTGTGACAGAAACATACAGTGAGAGATAAGGAGTGGAGACTAAAATTTGCACATTCAGAACGTTATATATCAGTAATCTAGCTTAAAACCACTCAGAAGGGCAGCTAACACATATAGTAATATAGGAAGGGACTTTTATTAACATTTTCTTAACAGTAAAGAACTTATTAACTTGATTTTAAACCATTTTCATAAAAGACATAAGATGCAAATAAGGTTATTTTTCAGACAATGGAAAGTGTTGCATTCATTTCCACTAAGGAAGCTTAGAATGAAGATAATTTTAAGATGTATTTTGTATGCTCTAAATATTTTAGTTAAAAAGATTATTTAGTTTTTGTGATGTTACGCCATGTGCTCAAAGGAAGTGAAGTGCAGAATTTGAAATTATTAATAAATGCAAAGAGTTACCTCGGATTTTGATATTACAGGTTGTTGTCAACATTGAGAGGCCCACCTAAATATTATTTTGAGTAATTAAATAAATTCTAAATATGCTTTTCCGTAATGTAAAGAAAATCAAAATCTGTAATAAATTAAATAGACGATGTAATATAACCTACATGTTGTCATTTTATTAACAAAATTGGTTTAAAGAATATCGAGCTAACATCAGTTCAATGGCATATCATATTTAAATCCATTTTCTTACAAGTTTCAAGGGCAGCTAACACATATAGTAATATAGGAAGGGACCTTTTAAAGGTAGACAGTGATATGAAGTTGTAACGTAACGTAAACATTGCTGCTATATAGCGTTTTGTTTATTTTGTATTAGAAAAAGTTGCATTCATTTTCTGAGGTATTTTAGGCCCAAATGAGTAAAACAAAGTATGATACTTGTTGGTAGGTAGAAATTTGCAGTGACGAGATATTTGAATTTTAAAATTTGATCGATCTCATTGTTTCAGAGAACAGATTAAAAAATTCCAAAAGTCACAGGTTCATAGATAGGAGAATGATTTATAGCTTAAAAGATACATAAATTTTTACTATACATTATGTACATTTTGGAAAACATAGTTAAAATTTAAAGGTTGTTTTTGGAGGATTTAATGAAAATTGTAAAACCTGTGATCAATTCAAAAATGTTTAGGTAGGTGAATGCCATTAAATTTAGAAGAGGGACTATAATTGATGGAAAGCAAAATTTTCCTTAACACATTACACCTATTTTTATCGAAATCCATGTAGTATAATGGAAAAAAGTAAATTAATCACAATTCCGGAAGTAATGAATCACTTCCAGGTGAGGGCTCATCAAAACTAAGGCAACTAAACAAACTGACAAAAATTGAAATCACAAGTAGAAGATTAGGTAGCAATTATTTAACTTCATATTAGATAGGAATTTTGATTCATCAATTTTTTAAGTTTCACATGTTTTAAGACAATTTATATAACAAAAGAAATAGATCATCCTACAGATCATTTTAAATCAGTTTCAGCTCAATAGCCTAAAAACTCTGTACGTAAGAGACATTCCAAAATTCACCACGAAAATATTTTTTTTACGGCCAAACTATTAGAGATAAAAAAATTTGGACTAAGATTGATTTTGACATTTAGATCTTGGACTGCAAACCATAGAAATTTCAAGTAGATTTGGTGTAAAACTATTCCAGGAAGATTCGGTGATTTTAAAAGACCACCCAGGAGTGAGGATAGAGGTCAGTCTGTTGCGAGCATTTGAATCAGAAGCAACGTCAGGCTTACCAGTGTTTTGACACATTATGTAGGGGTAGGTGAAAAAGCTGTACTGGAAGTGATCATGTTTGGGCAGACATCTTTGAAATTTGTAAAGTGCTTGTGCTATAGTTGCATCTCACCTATGTAGCTGATTTGAGTTAAAGGGCTTTGGGAGTTGATCATGCTTGATGCCACTAATTCAGTCCAGCATCATTATTTTCGTAAAGAAGTACTGATTCCTGTAGATTGTTAAAAGGACTTTTTAAAGTTTTTCTGAAGAATATAGTGAAGTTTAAATTATTTTGAGACTTCCGAGACTTTTATTTTGATTGTGTTGTTGTTGTTGTTGTTATTTGGATTTTAGGACGCGTCGACGACGGGGTCATTAGCACCTAACAAATACCAGGCGTGACAACGTGGCAAAATTGCCGTCTGTGTGGACGACTGTAAAGGAGGCCGGCCACAGGAGACAGCACAATAAAATACTAACATACGAACTAAAGATACCATCTGCGTGCCGACTGTAAAAGAGATCGGCCCACACAGATCAGCAAACATAAGAACATTAACAACTGACGAGGCAAGGAAAATATAAAAATCACTACATTAACTGGTTGGGCTGTAAAGGGCAAACCAGTTTTAAAAAACAAGGTAGCTGGCTGGCCTGTAAAGAGGCCAGCCATATAAGCAGTGTCACAAGTAAAAACAGTACTTGGATTAGTGGTTGTAAATGGCCACCAATCCAATCTAAAACCTAGGCCGATCTGCCCAAAATTTTTGGGACAAGACCGGCCAAGCTGACAAAACTTTAAAACCTTAGCCACGTTGTCACGGTCATCGCTTTAAAATAAGGGACAGATCGTTGCCTAAGCCAACGTCTGCCCTTAAATCTAAAAACAATATACAATTCGGTTAAAATGTGGCGTACCGTCAAAGGTACGCCACAAGCATCACATTCCGGAGGGTCCTCTCGGCGGAGAAGGAAACTATGAGTAAGAGGACAGTGCCCTATACGGAGGCGAGTAAGGAGAACCTCATCCCTCCTCGCCCGCTGGAAGGAGCTGCTCCACGGCTGAACGGTCGGTTTGACCAGCCGGAGCTTATTATGCTCGACTTCCAGCCACTGCCTCTGCCAAATATCAAATATAAATCTCTTCACCGCCGAGGCAAGGTCTGACTTTGGGACCGGTGCAAAGTCGATTCGGACCTTGTCACAGGCTAACTTGGCAGCTTCATCTGCTGCCTCGTTCCCCCTGATTCCCACATGGCCCGGTACCCAGCAGAATAATACCTCCTTTCCACGAGATTGGAGGGAAAGGAGGGCGTCCTGGATGTCCTGGACTAGACGGTCTGCTGGGTACATATTACCTATGGCCTGAATACAGCTGAGGGAATCACAGCATATGATGAAACACTTATCGCGATTTACTTTCATATGCTGGAGCGACTTTAGCACGGCGTAGCATTCGGCAGTAAAAACGCTGCACCTGCCGTCCATTTTGAATGTGTAAGTCGCTCGAGGGAACACTACGGAGCATCCTACTCCGTTAGCCTGCTTAGACCCATCCGTATACACCGGGGTAAACGTGTGATGCTCATTTAGAACGTCTCTAAAAACATTATTAAAAAACACTGTCAGCGGTACAAACTTTGTTGTACCGAGACAGGTCTAAAATTATTCTGGGCCTCTTTAAAAGCCAGGGAGGAGATTTACTCCAACCCTGGTGATAAAAAGATGGAAGCTCTAATCCATATTGTTCTAAAATAGCCCTTGTACGGTAGCTGAACGGTTTAGTGGCTCTATGCCGGTTGGCATAGAGCCGCTCGTGGTTGGGGTGTAGAACTATGTCGTACACGGGACTGCCAGGTGTTATGGCAACATGAAGGTAGTGTCGCACCATGAGGAGTTGCCGGCGGATGGTGAGCGGCGGCTCGCCCGAGTCAGCACAAATGCTGACAATAGGGCTGGTGCGATATGCACCCGTGGCGAGCCGAATTCCCGCATGGTGGACACTATCTAGTATACGGAGATAACTGTCCCGTGCCGAACCATACACGATACAACCGTATTCCAGCCGCGACCGTACAAAGGCTCTGTAAAATTGTAGCAGGCAGGAGCGGTCAGCGCCCCATGACCTGCCACACAGACATTTTAAAACATTTAGAGCTTTTGAGGCTCTGGCTTTCACATCTTTGAGATGTGGTAGCCAGGTTAATCTGTTGTCTAAAATTAGGCCCAGAAACCGAACTGTTTCAGTAAAACGTAAAACGGTATTCCTCAGGGTAAGATGGGGTTCTGATAAAAGGCTTCTGCTACGAGTAAAAAGTACACACCGGGTTTTCTCCGCAGAGAAACGGAAACCAGTGTGCACTGACCATTCATCCAGCCTGTTCAGCGTGAGTTGCAACTGCCGCTCAGCGCTTCTCAGACTGGATGAAGCAATAAATATTAAAAAATCGTCCACATATAAGGAGCACCCTATAGGTCTCCTTATAACACTTAAAATGCTATTTATCGCAATAGCGAAAAGAGTCACGCTTAAAAACTGACCCCTGAGGAACACCGTTTTCCTGAATAAAAAGATCAGACACTTCACCACCAACTCGGTACCGGAAGCAACGACCAGATAAAAATGATTTTAAAAAACGGGGCAGGTTACCCTTAAAACCCCATTCGTGCAAGCTGCTTTAAAATAACATGCCGCCAGGTAGTATCGTAGGCCTTCTCCAGATCGAAAAAGACATCCCACAAGATGTTGGCTGCGAATGAACGCATCCTGTATTGCCGCCTCCAGGAGGATCAGGTTGTCCAAGGTGGAACGGAACTTCCTGAATCCACACTGAAAGCGGCTCAGAAGATTACGGGATTCAAGACACCAGACGAGGCGGCGATTAACCATCCTCTCCAGTGTCTTACCCACGCAGCTAGTCAAGGCAATACTACGATAACTACCTGGCAACAATTTGTCTTTGCCAGGTTTTAAAATTGGAATTAGTGTTGCTTCTTTCCACGAGTCGGGGAAGTGTCCTCCGGTCCATATGTCATTAAAAGTATCCAGAAGGTACTCTTTAGCATCTTTACTAAGATGCCTCAGCATCTGGTACTGGATCAGATCAGGCCCTGGAGCAGTGTCGTTAGCGCTATTCAACGCTGACTCCAGTTCCCAAAATGTAAATGGGCGGTTGTATGCCTCTGTATTCGACGAATCAAAGCACAGCGCGCGCCTCTCGGCAGCAACTCTTTGTCGCTGGAACCGAGGTTCAAAGTTGGCCGATGAAGTGACGGCGGCGAAGTTCTCCGCCATCAGCTGCGCTATGCTTCGTTCGTCGGTAATAATACGTCCATGATCCAGTAATCCAGATACTGGTGGGCGGGAGTACCTTCCGGATATACGGCGAATGGACTCCCATACTTTCGATGAAGGTGTGGAACGATTATATTGTGCTCACAAAGTTCTGCCATGACCTCTTTCTTGCTCTCCTTAATAACTCGACGCGCCTTAGCTCTGGCAATACGAACGCTGCTAGGTTGTCAGCTGTTGGGCACAGCTTAAAACGACGTAGCGCCCGTCTACGACCCTGGATGGCGGAAGCGACAATCGTCGTTCCACCAGGGACGGGCGTCCTTCGCAGCGTTCCGGAGCTTTTCGGCATGGAGACGTCAGCTGGCACGGTGAATCACTTCTGTGAAGTGATTCACCTTCTCCTGTATACTACCACAGGGTTGTAGCAGTACAGAACGGCAGAAGAGCTGCCAATCTGCACCACTGACGTTCCATTTACGCCGGTTATTACCTCCTCCCCGCTCACACTCAACGTGCATCCAAACAGGGAAGTGGTCACTTCCATGTAGGTCGCGATCCACCTCCCAATGCACGGAGTCCGCGATGGAGGGGAGCACAAGGAAAGGTCAATTGCAGAAGACGTACGGTAGCAGCGGTGAAATGAGTCATTTGCCCTGTATTCAGGATACAAATTTCCTCCTGCTCTATCAATCTACCAACCACTCGGCCCCTGGGGCAATCGGTTGGTGGAACCCCCACAACGCACTGTGGGCGTTGAAATCTCCCAAAAGGAGAAAGGGCCGAGTGAGTTGTCGTATAATGCCAACCAGGTCGTCGTAGACGACTGACACACTGGGTGGCAGATAGACAGAGCATACGGTCAGGTTGGATTGGACCGTGTATTTTCACCGCTACTGCTTGTAGATGGAGGTGAGAGCAATGGGTTCGGAGTGGACAGTGTTTCCGAACAAACACGGCCACTCCGCCCTTCGCTCGATCACCCTCGGTATCGTCCTTTTCGGAATATGTCATAACCTCTTAGCACTGGCTGATGTTGTGGTCTGAAAATGTGTCTCCTGCTAGACAGAGACACAATGGATCTAGACCGTGCTAAGAGTTGGACTTCCTCTTTGTGAGCCTGAAAGCCGTTGTAACGTGTTCCACTGAAGTATGGGAGCCATTCTACCTATTTAAAACCACCCGCCCCGGGTCGGGTGGGTCAGGGTCTGGTGTCTGCTGAGGAACGGGACCAGGGTCTACGTCCACCAGCATAACGTCATCTCGGGGTCCGAAGACGACTTTTGTTCTGAGGCCTCGGCGTCTTGCGGATCTTTCTTCCGCCGAGGCCTGTCCCCCTCTCTCTCCCACCCAGTTGGGGAACTGGGTGGGGAAGTAGAAGGGGACTTCAAGAACACATGTGGGGTCCGTAGTGTTTGAACTTCGGACCCCGAACTTTCTGCACTAACTGCCATCCGCTTCCGACAGATGGCGTTTCTACTGCTTCTACTCGCTGCAGATGTCAGCTATTTGCCATGGGTGCTGCTTCTGCTGTTGCAGAGGCACCCACGGCTGCAGCTACTGGAGCGGATGGCCGTGCTTTGGCTGGTGGACTTGATGGACCCTGCTGCTCTAGTGGTCGAGATAGCAGAAGCGCTACTACCGACGACCGCGGTCCTTGGTATTAGGACCTTAGTGGGCTGCGCACCACACTTGCACTGGCACGAGCATGTCATGCTCGTGCCCGTGTCCTACAACGGTACGTCTGCGTAGCAACGCTCTCCTTCCTGACGGGAGTTGACAACGTTTTGGCGAAGCTAGTGGCGAAGACCGGTGGCGCCAGCGCCTTAAAACCGTTTCTTCGCCTCGCCAAAGGATATTCTTTCCTTAGTCTTCAACTCCTGTACCTTCTTTTCTTCAAGGTACACTCGACACTCCCTGCTCCAGGCTGGATGTGACCCGGAGCAGTTAATGCATACCTGTGGGAGGGTGCAAGTTGCACCCGGTTCATGCGCCGATTATCCACATTTCCCACAAGTGGCTTTGCCTTTACAGTTCGCCGTCGTTATGCCTGAACCGCTGGCACTTAAAGCAGCGCATTCGGGTCCGGAACATACGGGCGAACGCTTAGATTGTAGGTATCCAGCTTTTATGGACTTTGGCAACGTTGGAATGTCGAACATCAGGACGAAGGTGGCAGTCTTTCTCAAGACTTGCCGTTAACCCTTCGTTTGATCTGCCTAACCTCGACCACATTTTCTGATCCCCACTCTTTAAGGAGTTTCTCGGACTCTATATCTATTAAATCTCTGCAAGTGATCACACCTTTGCTAGAGTTTAGAGTTTTATGGAGTTCACATTTCACTGCGAACTCCCCGAGCTCCTCACACTTAAGGAGTGAAACAGCCTGCTTGTGGTTAGATGTTTCCAGAAGCAGGGTCCCATTCCTCAGCTTTTTCACACTCTTCAAGGTTCCCGCTATTCCCTCCAATCCTTTATTTATATAAAACGGAGAGACCTTCTCAAAGGATCCCTTCATTCTTGCCATGATAACAAAGGCGTTGTCTATTAGACAAACCTTCCATTACTGTGTTCTTGTTCCGGTGGAGGGCTGTCAACCCTCGCCCGCTTGTTGGAACTGGGTATATTTTTTTTAACCTGCAGCACATCCAGACCGCAGGGGTTTTGTTTTTGTTTGTGAGAAGGAAATTTGGTCCCACGAGCAAAAACATGATATAAAGAAATGCTGATACAACAGGGGTGCGCAGGTGCCCCTGAGGTTGCACGTTAGCGTGTGATCTACCTCTCACACATGCACCTCCTCGGCACGTGGCTGACCTTGAGGTTGAGGTTTTTTTTATAGAGGTTTGTTCCGTCCTCGCGATCCGGGCGATGAAGCCAAGATCCCCGTTCTCCTAGGCACACAACGTTCCACCGCCACGCCCTACGGTGGTCGTTGAAGCATGGTAGGAGTTTACAGTGTGGGAAACTTGCGGCGCTCACAAGTTTCCAGCTCGGGCACCACGGGTTCGCCAAACCCGTACCTGGCACTTGCGTACCAGGCCCCTGTGGGGACTTTATTTTGAACCATACCTTTCCTAGTTGAGGTTATCCAATCAGATGGTGACTGATGAACATAACTAGCAATCTATTCTCCATGGGCTACATCAACGGTCAGAGTTTCATAATAAGCTGCTTTATAGAAGCCCCATGTAGCACTTGTTTGTAACAGTGAAAATAGTTTTAGAAAATAGAGAAAATCATGATTAAGAATGTCATCAGTTTCACAAAAAGTTTAAAGTTTTGGGGAGATAAGTAGAATTTTCTAAGTTTAACTGTGAGGGTATTGCAGATTTTCTGCACTTAAAATGCTTACGTCATGAAGATAAATTAAAATTTAGTGGAAGCACTGTTGAGAGATAAATGAGGTTATAAAAGTTTGAATATATTGCCCTAAGAAATATGTATTAGTTACAGCTTAAAATAAAAAGGAGTTAGGCAAATATTAATTTTAGAAGTTATGTCTGATGTCAGGCTCCTCAATTTTATTTTAAAAGAGGTTAGCCATCTTGGAATTTGGTTCAGTCTTTCATCAATTTTCAGTGAGATTAGTCAGAAGCAGGTTGGCTGTCAATTACCACCATGTGGTGAGCCAGGTCAGCAAGAACATTTTTGGACTTATGAAATTTCAGGTGTGAGATAACCATACCAAAGGTTTAACCATCATTTTTGAGCTATGCAAGATTAACAACAATTAGTAAAACTTTCTGGAACATGTTCATACACTTTGTTGGGGGGAGTGATTAAACGAATTGTCAGTGTGTGTACTCAAGTGATGTGACTTAGTCTACCTGCCGTCTTCATCAGGGATGTGTGTGTGTGTTGCCATGTTATTATGTCTAATTCTGATACCAGTCAACGTGCCATAAACTTTTCAGAATATACAGTTTTCGTTGAAGTGACTTTCTTTTATTTACAATGTGCAACCTGCTACCTGTTAGCTGTTACAGTTTAATTTAGTACCTTGGTGACAGTTTGATTTTTTAATGGACCATGGATCTCGCAAATCCGATTTTTACGTACTGACAGAACCAGTAACGGACACAATTCATACAGTTTGCTGTGTAGTCACACTCAGTACTAGCAGGTTGTCTGACTGGCATCCAAAGAAGAGGCCGATTTTCAGATGAATCCTACTACCATGTAAATTGTGACGTAAACAAACAGGACATTATCTAATTATGCACCAGAAACTAATATCAGGGGAAAAGCAGGTTATGTCATGGTGTCTAGCCATAGGATCATCAACACATTTTTCTTTGATAGTATTGTAAACAGTGAACACTACTTAACCATATTGTGAAACTATTTTCTTCCTAAATTATCCATGAAATAACAGTGTGCACATCTACACACAACAAGTGTTGTCCTCAATTTGATTCATGAAACATTTGGCATTCTGTTAATGTTAAAGAGATTAACCGAACATCGTGAATGTGACCGCCACATAGCTTGAACATCAAGCCTTGAGACTTTTTCCTGTAGGGTTTCCTCAAGTGAATTATAAGCTACAGAAAACCGGAATACTTGGTGCAATTCAGAGCTATCATTGTTGAGTTATTCCAAGTGTTTACGGAATACCGTAAACCAGGGCTTCTTTGGAACAGCAGGGGAAACTATGGGACACCTACATTTTTCAAGTGTTTTAAACCTCCTGTTGCCACCAGTTGTGAAGTATTATTTCTTTTTTATGGTCATTCGAAATGTTTGGCTGCTATATAGCAGCAGTTTTTCAGAACTTTGTTCACCATCTTTCATGAAAGGCAGCCATTTTTAATTTGGAAACGATTTGCAAAGTGCTCTGTTGTTCTGCAAACTTTCATACAGAAAAGAAAAACCAGAAGTACAATAAATATATATGTATATATATATATATATATATATATATATATTTTGAGGAGTTACAGCAACAAACACATACCTTAGGTACTGATTAAAAATATAACCTATCATATCTATGAATTTTGATAATGTTTTCTAATATTGGGACTTCTGCAGGGCAACTTTGGGACAGTATCAAAACAATTTAACTTATGAGGCACATTGTATTTCCTCTAAATCATGTTTCATAAGCAAGGAGAATGTACAGTTTTCAGTACCGAACAAAGGTAATTGAGCCGTGTTCAATGGCATTGTTATCTTACTGCCCCTCACAATTTTTGATTTGATGAAATTGGAAGATCAATGAAGAATTAAATTGGAAACAGCTTTAAATTTGATTTGAACTGAATAGTTATTAAATCTGATAGATCCCCACGGCAGTGCCATTAGATAGCTAATTCTTCTAGAAATGGTAGAAAGTAACAAAAAAATTCTTAATGAAAAGAATTCCTTAAATTTGAGAATACAAAATATATGCTTTGTAGATCAAGTTTAATACATGCTTTCAAATATTTGCTAATGAATCCTTAATGGAGCACATCTTCCAATAAACTTCTGAAGTCAACCAAGTTTGTCAAAAGGGTAGACAGAATAGTGTGTCAAAATAGTTCTGCCACATCCTTTTCACTTTAGGGGCAGAAAGTAACACAATATCTAAACATTTGTTTCATATGAGACCAAATAAGAAGATTATGCTCTAACTTGGTACCAACCACTTTTCCTATTGATTTTAACCAGAAAAATGATTTGTCCAAAAGTTTCCCCACTTCAAGGGGCAACTTTGGTACATACACGGAGGAGAATTTCTGTGTGAAAAATAATCATAATTTGGTTTGTAGTACTATTATTTGAAAGATGAAGGACGGATCTAACCAAATAACTCACCTTATTTGTTAAATTGGCACCATTTTCTCTGAATTATCAAAAAAGTCTAAAAGGTTTACCAAAGCCGCTGTGGTGTTTAGTATCACAAATGTACCTGGTAATGATGCATCTACAAGAAGTCTTCAGGAGAAAGGGCAAAGATATTGAGCATATTCTCAATTAGGGTCATGTTTCTATGTTAAGATAGCCATACACATGGAGGCCGGACCTCAAGGAAAGAGCTTGCAGGCCAGACCTCAGGGATTTCATCGAAGTAACCCTGCACACACAAGGGGCGTTAAAATCCTCAAGGGTTTCTCAAAGTTGGATTAACGATGGCAGCATCCAATGATGTTCACACATTGGCTGCTGTTAGCGTGTTAATTGCGGTAAGTAGCACTAAAACTTGCGCAAAACAGCGCATCAGAAGAAGTATATGGTGCAAAAAATGGCTACTCAAAAGAGGAAAATATTCTCATATAAATCTTCTTTCAGAATTGAAGTATTTTCCTAACGATTTTTATAATTATTTGAGGATGGAAGAAGAAACCTATTTACATCTGTTATTGTAAGTCACTCCATTTATTAGAAAGAAAAATACGGCTATACAAGAAGCAATTTTGCCCCACGAAAGACTTACCACTACGCTGCAGTTTTTGGCAATGGGAAGAACCAATTAAATCTCAAGTCTTCAACAATAATTTCTCTTCAAGCCCTTGGATACATTATACCAGGAATATGCAAGGCCATTTATAAAGTTTTTCGCAAAGATTATAAGAAGATTTCACTTGACAATTGATTTATTGCTATTCGTAAATACATCAACAACATTAAATTAAGCTTAAATGACATAAAAACTAAATTAAAATAATAATAGTTTAAAACCACGTATTCCTTAAAACAGTTGATCATATTGTGTTGCAAACCCAAATTCAAATCATATGACATCATTTCCATTATAATTTGATAGAACAATTGCTGCTGTGTTGTTCTTTTGAGGTAATTTATCAAAATGTGCTGGTAGATTATAATGATCTTGCGGTTGTTGCTGGAAAAAGTTGTGGGCTGGACAAAAATTTTGAGAACTGCTGCCCGCAGAATAGTACACGCTAGAAGTAGGTAACTGTTGCTCATTATAAGGCATTCTTAAACAGCCCATTTTGGCTTGAAACAGAGTGCCATTAATTATTTTTTCTCTTATTAGCATTTGATTGGTCAGAAGGCCACGTAATTTCATGGCAACAGTTTTGCCAACAACGTCAAAGCGATCTTCTTGCAGCCGTTTTTTGTTATTTGACATCAACCCATCACTTCGCAAAAAATCATTTCCTGATGGTTTAATTTTGCCGATTTTTTACTATACATTCTTTTTTTTTGCATTTGGCTCATTCTCCTTCAATATTTCTGCCAGCTTGGTGTAGGCAGCTTCTCGTTTGTTTCTGCCGTGGTATTCCTGGCACTTCACTACCCATCGACAGGGCTCACTATCATATATTTTTATCAACACGGAACATCACAAAACGGAACAGTACAAACAAAACAGAGAAATAAAATCGCAACACAAGCAGGCACTCACAAGAAATCCTCAAAGGCCGACTGACCACAGGACACACACGCTGAGGTTTCAACCCTCCATCCCGGCCTTCGAGGAAATAAGAATTGTTTTTCGGTGAGGATTTGGTCACACGAGTGGGCCACTGGGGTGCGGCCACGGCCTCAAGGAAATGCCCACACATGTTCCGGGATTGCACAGGGCCGAGTCAATTCCGTCCAAATCTCGCGGGTTTCCCGTACGTGTGTGGTGGCCTTTAAGGTAACTACCTCTACCATCTATTCCAAAATAAACAATTATTTTGTCATTTTGTGCATGCATCACTGTGTATCTATTCATAAATTATATGTTTGGATAGGAGAACATCCATGACTTGCCACAGGTGAAGGCAGGACAGCATAGAAACATGGGCAGACACATAAACACATTAAGCTTTCAAATTTTTCAGTCTATGGTCCTCAACTCAAAAATTTCAATGCTTAATGCATATACATGACTGTCTGTGTTTCCATGCAGCGCTACTTCAACTGTGCTAAGTGGTAATTATTCTCCTACCCAAATGTTTAGTTCTATACTAATTATATATATAATTAAAAGGGTAGAAGAAGAAATCACTGCCTACCATAGTTGATGGTAGGATGGTATTGACACACAAACTGGTATAAACTTGCATAAAGAAGTGAAATTTTTAGGTTGAACCCTTCATCAGTAAAACAACATGGTATGCCCAGGATGGAAGTGTGAGGTAAACTGCAACAAGCAATAGTTATTGAAAGAAGGTACAGAAAGTGGGGGCAGATTCAACAATTGAAAATAAATGATACAGAGGGGTATTCAGAATTGAAGAGAATATACCCCAACTTTGCAAAAAGAATTTTCTTTTTTAAAACATAAAACAAAATTTTATGAAAAATTAAATCACTGGGTGCTGCAAAATGTTCAAAAGAAAACTCGCAGGCTACAAATTGTTGCTGTTGTGCTTTCAACAGAAAGATGCCCACATCAAGTGAATAAAACTGTAAGATCCTTTCTACTATTTTAAGAACCTACTTAAAACTGCAAAAAGCCCATAAATCCCATTAAGACCAATGAACCCATATTCAAATATCTGGAGTCTTTACCACCCGACAATAATGAAATAAAGAACCACATTGCCAGACTTAAAAACAACAAGGGACCTGGAGAAGAAGACTCCATAATTGCCGAGCTATCAAAAAAAGCTCATGAGGAATCAATAGAAAACTTGCAAAAGCAATTAGATGAAAGTTGAATGAGGAAATAATCTTTGAAGATTGCAAAATGGCTTTGATTCATCTGTTGCACAAAAAAAAAGGCCAGATGAAGAATATTAACAACCACAGAGGACTCTTCCTGTTTCTGGTGACCTACAAAATTCTCTCAATTGCCATCCTGGAGAGATCAGAATCCCAATTAGGTGAATAACAAAAGGGATTCAGAAAAAGTTGCTCAACAGCCAAAAAGATCCACAACATCAACTAAGGATGGGATTGAGAAAAGGAGGATTAATCTGGGGTAGATCATTGGATCTAATCTTAGGTCATTTCCCAGTGATTACATTGTGCCCAGCTTGTAATCTTGAGCCTGTTCCCACTGTGTAAATTGTTCGTATCATGACAGGTGGCATGTTGGTCTAGATTGTGGGTGAATACAATTTCTTGATAGCCATTAATTTTTATTGATAGTTGAATTGTGGTCAGACCAATGTAGGAAACTGGACAGTGTTTGCAAGTTAGCTGATAAATGACATCGTAGGGAAACTTCCACTAATGATGGGGTTGGTATAACTGAAGGAAACATGGGGAATGTCACACATCTTACATTGTGGTAGATTGTATGGGAACAAGCCATGGCACTGTATTGCAGGATGAGAAGACTGGTATTTGTGGACTAGGAATTGACTTAGTATAGAGGATATACTGAAGCATGCTCTGGGAGGAGCAGGAAATATTTTTGGGAGGATGGATCTCATTTCAGAGCAAGCTTGAAGAAAAGTGTAACCCTTCTGTAGGATAAAATTCATGGATTCAGGGCCTGGTTAGAACTGTGAGACCATGACTGGGCTGTGGTTGGTGTTAGAATGTTTGGTGTGATTGTTGGGCTGTGCTGGATGGGATAGTGGTTTGAGTACTAGAAATGGTAGGTAATTGTAGGGTGCTAAGGCTTGAGAGATGTTGTAATATGGTGTAAGGAATTGCTGGTCAAAATATAAATGACTGCCATGGGTACCTAGGCTGTAAAGGAGGGAAAAATTTGGCGTGAAATGGATTGCAGATGTAAAAATGGAGGTACTGTTGTGATTAGTTGGCTTTACATAGACTGAAGTGGATGCATCCACATTCAGAAATGTGGCATAGGTGTTGTAGTAGGACTACTTGAAGTTAATGGTATTGTTATGCTAATGAAGAAAGGTCATAAGATTATTTTCTCCATGTATCCAGGTCATAAAAATATCATCTATGAATTTGCGCCATTTGAGTGGTTTCAGTTATTGTTTACAATGATGTAAGCTAAAGCGCTGAGGAAAGATTAGCTGGGGAGGCTGTTGGGAAGATACTGATCTAAGAAAAGTTCCATTGTACTGAGCCCATGACAGTGGAGAATATTAGTGTGCAAAGACATTACACAAGTGGTTGCCAAGATAGATTCGGTAGGAAGAGGTGGGGAGTGTGGTATAACGGAGATGAATAACTATAATAATTACTCTTAGAGAAAATTGGTAGTTAAGGGTAACGTTTTAGATAAACAGATGAAAGATAGCTCAGGACCGACGAACTTGGTGAGAACTTGTAGTGTTCGTTTTGAATTTAAAGTTGCTTGCGGGAAAGAACCTGTATAACTTCGGATGATTAAAGATGTTATGACATTATAAATAAAAAGGAATCAAAGCATATAAGTTCATTGGTTATTGGCGAAGCTAGAAAACTTCAGAAGAAATTACATTAAATAATTAAACAGATATTTTTACTATGACTACGAAATAAATAAGTAGAAAATATGAGCTAAGACAACATAAAGTACAACATAAATATACGACAGGAGCTGTGGCAAAACACTGGAGGAAGTGTTGGGTACCCTTCATGCATAAAGCGAACTGAATGACAATAGGGTGAGGTATTAGTCTACAATAGGGGAGATGCTTTCTGTATGAGACCCACATGCTCGACTACGGGATGCCCTGAATTTCCAGGCTTGTCAATTTTTGAAACTTGATGCAGAGTTTGGGTGCATTGATTGTCCTGAGTTTGGAATGAGATAAAGTGACAGGGTGATGGAGTGAATTATTTTGAATTTTTTGTTCTCCTTGTTGAAAGGTGTGGGATAATAGGGGAAAAGGTAGTAGGTATTCTTATTAGACAACTGATGATGGGCTTCAGACATATAGTCTTCCTAACTCTTGCCACCATGGTTTAGTCCTAGCCTGCTGGTAGGATTATTAGGACAGGATTGTTGGATAGGTCTCTACTGACACCAGTTTTGGCAAGGTTGAGAATACTAATATTGGGTTATGACTTCAGGAAAATGGGTGAGGCCAGACTGGTAGATATGAAGTTCTGAATCTTTTGCATAGGATTATGGAGAAGGATTAGTGAGTCCAGTCAGTATTATGGCTAAAATGTATAACGAAACAGGAATGAACCACCGCTGACCACAGTAAATGGTGCAGAAGCAGCAAAAACCTCAAACATGTTGAAATTTCTGGGGTGTAACTCATCTTCAACAGTAGAATATGCAGAGGACAGGATTGGAGTTAGAGAAAAACACACTAGCCGCTGCACAATGGCAGTTAGCTGTGATGTCAAATTAAGTTGGTGAGGAATGAAACTAAGGAAAGACAAGGAAATAAAATCTAACACTTACCACAGATGACAGTGGCTGGGAATGGGGAACACATGTAACACAGTATTTCGGTGTTGAACCTTATTCTTGCAGACAGATGAGAATGAAAAAAGCTGGGGAGATTAAAAAGACAAAGGGATCTGATCAATAAGATAGAAATGAGCAGGAGACTGTGATAACAATAATAATAATGAGCAGGAAAATGCTTTTAAATCAACAAAACTCTGGGAAAATAGAGAAATAAAACCCAGTGCTTACCACAGATGATGGCGGCGGGGAACAATGAACACACATAACACAATGTTCTGGTGTTGATCCTGCTCATTATTATTTAGGTTGGTAGGGGGACATTTCTAAACAAGAAACCCCCTTTCCCAGTCACTCCTGATTTACACCATTATCTTCTTTCCTCACCTGCAGGAGACAGTACTTAATATTATTAGAGTTTATGTTTCAATTTTTATTTTAATAGTTTTGCATATATATTTGAATAATTTCTTTTTAATTTTAATTTGAATCACATATTTTATCAATTTGAAAAGTATATATATTTTTTTGTGCACATATTTTTGATCCCATCTTTTCTCATACTGTTGTTTCCATTTCAAAAACTCCCCCTAACAACCTCCTATGTCTTCACACTTAACTGTAGTTCACTAGTTACCTGCTCTTTAACCCGCACCCTATCCACTCCTCTGCTGTTGAAGGATATGACACTTAAAATTTTTCCATGTTCATGTATATTATGTTTCTACTCTGTCCTGCTGTAACCTGTTGTAAGCGATGGTTCCTCTTTTTCCTTATTTGTATCTATATCTTCTAAACAGCTCCTTTTTTCCCCCATCACACAAACATAGACAAATAGCAAAGTGAACCACCAGGATGATGTACGAGGTGTAATGAGCTGGCGAGAAAGCAGATTACCGCCATCTGCAAGACAGTACTGATTGTATTGTTGTATGGGGAGCTATGATAATAAAGCAAGTGCATCTAAAGTTGGTCTCCATCAGTTCAGGTAGCCTGAGGGAAACCTTACACTTCATTCTTAGACATCAGGAGTGAAATCACCTAGGAATGATACAGGAGCATTTTAATTATGCCAGAAGATGAAGGTCAATATCTGTAACATGCCAGCATACCCGGACAACTAAAGTCAGACTAAATGCACTGCTGTACAAGCACCTTTCTGCAGTAATCATTTATAAAGAAAAATACTACCAGTTCAGGGAAAGAAGAGACAAGAAAAAGGTTTCAAATGGTCTGATGGGAAGCACAAAGACAGAAAATACAGCAATGATTTGACAGGGAGAAACTGATCACAACAAGAGAGTGACCTGCCACATGCTACAGCTTTATACATCAGGTACTTCCAGCTAATGAGAATGCAGCGTGTTGCCAGAGAAGTAGCAATCAGCAGTAGCAGTGAGACTGGAAAGAGGAAAATAGTTATGCTGTGTTGCAGCCCCAACAATGAGTCACAACAACGGAATGTCAGAAATTACCAGAGTAGAAGCAATGAAGTCCACCTAGCACGATGATTGTTAATTAAAAGGGTTATAGTGATTACAGGTCCAAGTACCATTCTTCAAAGTGGTTGAGGTCACTTCAAAGGGACACCAAGTCCTTCGAGTACATTTGTGCTTCTGAAAGGAAAGTACGTCAAGTTAATTTTAGGACAGCTGGAACACTGGGCAGAATGCAAGCCTGCCACTGATGATTTCCTCAGGGTTGGCACTTTACATGCAATCAGTGAGGAAGGAAAACAGCAGCAACGGTGAAATCAGAGTAAAGGTGGACATTTCCCCATATTGTAAAATGTATTTTAATTATTTGTACAGTAGGCACAGTATGACTCATGGTGCCACTAAATATGTATAGAAATAAATTGCAGCAGTGGCCAAAGAAGTTACATAAAGTAAAAGTTTTATTGAGTTTACGGTAATATGAGAAGCTGTGAAGTAAAATTTTGGTTAAGCGTAACTTAGAAAGTTTAATAGTGGTCAAATAATTGATTGTTCTCTTGAAGTAACAGAGCAAGAACTAAGACAAGGTAGAGAATATGTTTTCTTTCAGTTGATAAGTTGGAAAGATCAGTGATATTTATAATTACAACCAGAGGGCAAACATTAAAAGTCATCTAAGTCTATGAAAGAATGTTCTCATCCTAGAGGAGATGTAAGAAGATAAAAGTAACTCTCTCCCCTCCTCCCCCCTCCCGTTCTCTGCTTTCTATATTTCCCCAAGAGAAAACACAACAGATGTGAATTAATTTGCTTGTCCAAAATTTGCGTCAAGTTGGTTAATGGGATTTGTATATAGTGCAAAAATTGTAGGATCTCGGTGTAACCATGAGAAACCAGGTAATAGGGCAGTGGTTATAGACATAGACCCCCACCATGTAAGGATCAATCGCATTTTGAAACTATGGACCAGTAAATCTATTAGGTGCTAGCAGATGGTGAGATTGATAGCTCTGATAATGCATTATAAAAGTGTGTAATTTGTTGTAATTTTACACAGAAATGATCTGACTATATGAGAGCATTTCATATCACTTGGCTGTAAGGTTAAAACGAACGTCATACTTAACAATGATAGATTGTTCTGAACGATTTAATTCTGACTGTCAAGTAAGGTACACAAAGGCACATTAGGCTTCATGGTGCCACTAAGAGGGAGATCACCTCTACATTTCTTTTTCTCTGGATATCAACAGACCATTTGCAGTTGACATTAAGAAGAGAACGTAACAACAGAAACTGTTCACATTTACGAAATGCCACCTAACAATGTGATTCTGATGTGACTAAAAAGACCTGAGAAGCTTTTCTTAATTGTTATTTCATTTGGCAATCAGCTGTAGTGACCAAGGCAATCAAGGTTTTCTTTTAACTAGTGAAAGAAAATTAGTTTGAAACCAATTTCTAATTAGCAAATAAAACATCATATCACCCATTTACAACCACGGAGATCATGACTCAGTAAGAAGTTTGTTTCCTGCTCAGAAATATAGGACATCAATCTACAATGTTTGGTGGCAGGAGGAAGTAAATCCTGCAGAAATACTAAGTTGTGGTTGATAGTCTTGCTATAGGAAAGAGGTGCAATCAGGCACATCTAAATTGTTGGTGTGCAGCACATGCTACAAGCTGCCTATGGAATGGATTGTGTATATGATGGTTGTGCCAGATTTAACTAATCTGGCTTTAAATATACAGAAGCCTTTGCACCCCTCCTCTTTCCTAAATTCACGTCAGCTACTTATGCACCAGGTAGCTGGTGTAGCAAAATGGATCTTATAATTAAGTAGAATGTTCATCCTTTTTTTTATTTAATAGGAACATATTTTATGGATGATCTTTGTTCATTAAAAATCCTGTCTGTTCTAAGCTGAACAACAATTTTTGTCTACATTCTTACCTGAAAATTAATATCAAGTCCAACAAGCCCACCGATCCAGGAAATTACTCCATCCAAGAAAGCAACACATGAAACAAAAGCAATTATATTTGCAATGATACTCAAAATGAGATTAGTTGCGGCTGATGCACCTTGAGATGCAGCATCAAGTACACCATATGCATCCCTGTGAATAAATATTCATGTTAGATGCATAAAAAATATAAACATCTTACATCTTGATATTGTTATTACCTTTGCATATCAATATTAGGAAACTTAAGGTTTTAATCTAAGCCACAGAGTTAAGTAAGTTAATCGACAACAAAAAAAACTTATTTTATTATTTTGAGTGTCATTTTCAATGAAAACCAGTTAATTTGAAGGCAACAGGAAGTAAACAAGCTTCATTATATCAAATCATGACATTTTCAGAAAGACAAGAAATTTTTTTGGTGATATCAAGTAGTGGAGCTACAAATCCATACTGAAAAAGGACAACATTTATTACCCTGTATCAACTTTGATATTGGAAACAGTTGTCTTAGATTCTTCTGTTTCTGGGTAAAGCAGCTTAGAATAACATAAAGCAGCTGGTGCAGACAATACAGATGCAGTAATGACATGAGATGCTTTAATCCCAAAGCTCACATATGCTGCTAACACAGTGCCTGAAACAAGGATAGAAATTATTAATGCACATCCTGTACTGTAACATGGGCATATTACAGCAAATTACAAACTCTCCCCATATAGCATAACTGCAAATTTTTTGAGTCTTTGATCACTCATGATACAGTTCAAATGACTATTCAAATAAGAGAATGTTTAAATGATTCTTAAGACTTCCATGGCCATCTTTGTAGATTATTTATAGCTTTACGGGCTATGCCGCGTCGTTTATTAGATTATCTAAGCTTTCGGCTGTTATACTCCAGCCTTCTTCAGATACTGTTTATATTTATGTTCACATAGCAACAGTCGCCAAGCATCACAGAGGAAAAGGCCGCTATCTTCATTGATATTGTTGGAATTCCTTAAGATTTCTGCTGCCTCTTTCACACGTCGAGGCCACCACCAGTCTTCTCTCCACAATAGCCCCGTGTCTTGAAATTTTATTTCATGCCCGGTGAACGACGCCATATTTGTCACTGTTGTTATATTTGTAGTGGCGGATATGTTCTTTAAGTCTCTCCACCACTGTGCGACCTGTCTCACCGATGTATACACTGCCACAGCTGCAGGGGATTTCGTAAACACCTGTTAGCTAGTGTGGGTGTAATCTGTCTTTTACCCTGGATAATGACTGGCCAAGTTTGCAATGAGCTTTACACACGATTCGCACCTCCACCCTCTTAAACAGTTTCCCAAACCGGTCAGTGATGCCACATATGTATGGAAGACAGACGAATTTTCTTGGCACATTGGTATCATGAGATAAGTTGACGTCTTACATGGGTTTTTTTAGGTCTGAAAACCATTCTGACGTCTGATTCACTGTAGGCGTTGGCTCGGAATATTTTTGTAAGAGTCTCCATTTCTTCTTTAAGACTTTCCGAGTCACATACTGTCCATGCTCTTAAATTCAGCGATGTTAATACGCCTCTCTTCGTTGCCGGATGATGGTGCGACATGGCGTGCAGATATCTATTGGTGTGGGTCGCCTTGCGGTACACCATATGACCCAAACAGCGACTGTTGCTATGTGAACACAAATATAAACAGTATCTCTGAAGAAGGCTGGAGTATAACAGCTGAAAGCTTAGATAATCTAATAAACGACGCGGCATAGCCCATAAAGCTATAAATAATGTACAAAGATGGCCGCAGAGGTCTTAAGAATCATTTAACAAACCTCTACGGGGAGGATATATTCTACACATGTAGAAACTTCTCAAAACTATGAGAGAAAAGAGTGCGTAAACTCAACCAACTTTCTTACTGCGATGCCGGGATGAAGATGTCTTACCATAATTTTTAAAGATCTGACATCACATTGGAACAAGAAAAGCAGAACGGATCCTATGGAAGACAGGTTTTATGCTTCTGTGCAAAGGAATACGACAAACGTGAACAGAGCTGGCTCACTTGGAAGGTAACTTATACAAATTACATCTATCGTTATCGGGTCAACTCGGAGCTCATGATTAGAATACGTTGGATTCAGTTTCGTCGAACTATGGGTTACGAGTGTTGAATAATACTAGACAGGCACAGATTTGTAAATTTCAAGAATTCAAGGCAGAACAACAAAAGCAACCACATTCCACAACTTGCCAATACAGTGGTGAATCTCACGGATGAAGAACTAGATAAAGCAACTATATCTATTGCTAACGAAAGGTGTAATTTTGCACCTGTTCCCACACATCTGCCAATTTTAGACATCATAGCGGGCGTTGAGAGTGCCAGTGTGGGGTTACAAACCGATCAGGCAAATAACATCTGGCAAGAGACAGCTCCCATTCTTGCCCACGCAAAACTGCCATGCAGTAATCTGTCTAAGGAAGAAAGATCAGCCTTGCGGGTATTGCGGCAACGTGATGATATTGTGGTTCTCCCAGCTGACAATACGTGTGCGACCGTAGTATTGAAAGCGCAGGACTACCATACTAAAATTAATAAGTTGTTGGCAGAGAACACTTATACAAAGTTAAGCAGGAACCCACTGCAGAAGATTAGGACAGAGGTAGCCCGAAGAGTTGACACCTCAAAAGCGATTGAGCAGGAGAACAAGATAAATCTAAAAAGAGGCAACTGCACAATGCCCAGGTTCTATGGATTGTTCAAAGTGCACAAAAGAGAGGTTCCCTTATGTCCGATTGTGAGCGTGGTCAAGTAACCTACACATCCACTTGCACGGTATGTTGCCAGAAAACACAAACATCTTACTGGAGATGTAAGATCAGCTGTAAAGAACTCAGCTCATTTTATACAAATAATTGATGATTTGATGCTAGAAAAGACTGACATCATGGTGAGTTTTGATGTTATTTCTTTATTCACTAACTTGCTGGTAGACGAAGCCGTTGCTGTAATACGTACTAAACTTCTTGCACAAGGAATGTCTACTGAGTGGGCTGACCTGACAGGGTTCTGCCTTAAGTCAACTGTGTTCCAATATTGTGGTGAACTTTATGCTCAAATCGAAGGTGCGGCCATGGGCTCACCACTTTTACCTGTAGCTGGCAACATATTTATGGAAGCATTCGAAATGGAGGTCCTTAACCATGCACGCCTAAAACCTAAAATGTGGATCTAGTACGTTGATACCTATGTCATCTGGCCTCACGGTAAGGAGAATTTGCAGGAGTTTCTACACCACCTGAATAGTGCCCATCCAAGAATCCAATTCACCATGGAAGTGGAAGAAAATGGACAACTGCCATTCCTCGTTGTCCTGGTACAAAAGCGAGGTGATGGGTGTTTGGGTCATACAGTGTACCGCAAGGTGAATCAGACATCAGAAGGGTATTCAGACCTAAAAAACCCATGGAAGACGTCAACTTATCTCATGATACCAATGTGCCAAGAAAATTCGTCTGTCTTCCACACATATGTGGCATCACCGACCAGATTGGGAAACTGTTTAAGAGGGTGGAGGTGTGAATCGTGTGTAAAGCTCATTGCAAACTTGGCCAGTCATTATCCAGGGTAAAAGACAGATTACACCCACACCAGCTTACAGGTGTTTACAAAATCCCCTGCAGCTGTGGCAGTGTATACATCGGCGAGACAGGTCGCACAGTGGCGGAGAGACTTAAAGAACATATCCACCACTACAAATATAACAACAGCGACAAATCTGGCGTCGTTCGCCATGCTATGAACACCGGGCACGAAATAAAATTTCAAGACACGAGGCTACTGTGGAGAGAAGACCAGTGGTGACCTCGACGTGTGAAAGAGTCAGCAGAAATCTTAAGGAATTCCAACATCAATGAATATAGCGGCCTTTTCCTCTACGATGCTTGGCAACTGTTGCTATGTGAATATAAATATAAACAGTATCTCTGAAGAAGGCTGGAGTATAACAGCCGAAAGCTTAGATAATCTAATAAATGATGCGGCATAGCCCGTAAAGCTATACATAAGAGAATGTTTAGCTAGAAAAACTCAGTTGAATTAGAATTAGATACTGTTGTCAATTATTTACCGTAACATTTTTTGGATTTATGGTATGGAATCACACGGTACCAGTTCCATGAATACAGCTTTATATTAAAATTTGGAGTGAACAATATTTAAACCTAATGGCACTATAAACCTATGTATGAAAGGAAATAATATGGCTGATTGATAGTGTTAACCAAGTGCAGAGAGTAAAAATATAACAAAGCTGAAAATGCAACATATAATTTACAACCATCCCTTACAACGATGAGTATAAATCTCATCAATGAAATGAATAACATGCATCACCCAATTTTTCATTAACTGTATCATTTTAACTACATAACAAGGCCTAGTTATCATAGATATGATACTAAAATTCTGCTTATAAACTCTATTATTTAAATACAAGTTTTTGTGATTTTATATGTTTTAATTAACTTTATTATGCTGCTAAATCAATTATTGGTTAGTAAATACTCATGATCTAAGCTTATTAACCTGATCTTCCTCTCTAATTCTAATTTCTTCAAACTGTAATGCCACCAGTTTTTTTATTGTGTAAGTAATGTATTAACTGAAAGTGAACATGTAAAAGAACAAATTCCTGTCACAAAAATGGTAGGTTTAGAAAATGTAACAATAAACATATATACCTGGACAACAGGAGTGAAGAATAGGCCACAAACAGTTTGCTTTCTATGACAGAATTCTGAAGTAAGATGTTTCAATCAATTTATAAACATTTTCTGTAGCACAATATATCAAGTAAGTGTCTCAGTTTGATTCCATACCAACATTAGATTGCTGTTATGAGGGGTTACTGATAAAACAGCAGTGCAGATATTTGTTACAACATTAAATATCACCTTTTAGTAAATGTCCTCTTAACTTCGTCCTGCCGTCTGACAAAAATGTTGATTTGTCAAAAAATTAAAATATATTTAGTTCAGTTTATTTTGGTTATTCAGCTGTCATGTTTCCTTTGATTTAAAAAAACTAGCTGGCCAGTTACAGTTTTCTGCATAAAAATATACACCATCATCAAAAGTTGAACATTCAGGTTAAGAGTCATCTTAAATTGATGTAAACTTCTGTGTGATAGGTAAATATGATTTTTTTTTAATTTTACTAATTTGTTTAAACTAATATTTCACTTGATCATTTTGTCTTCAGACAAAAGCAACAGATGAATTAGTTAGAAATTAGTTTTAAACATCTTTATTTCAGCACTGCTACATGCTTTTCATTCAATACAGCTTTACATCTTCTTTCATTCTCGTTTAACGCTTTCTCCTCTCAAAAAATCCACCTTATCAAGCTCATTTTATACAAAACTACACTCTATATGTAATGTAGCCACATCATAATTAAAAAAACAAAAAAAAAAAAAAAAAAAAGTAATACCAAGGGAGTTATCACACTGAGACTTCACACACTTTTCCCAAGGTGTCTTCTACCACTCAAGAAAGCTATATGCTACTGTGTGTGTTTTAAGTCATCCTCCCTGAGGTGGAAAAGTGTCCCCATTTGAGAATTCGCCTAGATGATTACAGAAAACTGCCTAAATTCTGTAATATGGATCATCAGAATTGCATTGCTAGTATACGAAGTTCCACATAGTCAAATGATGCTGAACACAGATTGTACGGCGCATGTATAACAGGATGATTTATCAAAAATACTGCACTAATTGCAGTGAATGTGTATGCACAGTTAATGTACAAATGTAATGACAACATGAACATATCCTCATTTAATATGATTCATAATTCAGTTGAACAATACATAACACAAGTGCAGTAAAGCTCATTACCTTCAGCCGACACTTTTTACGACTACGTAGGTTGTACTAATAATAATCAAAATGACAGAGTTCTCTCGACACAGACCTCATTTAAAGTTATTTGATTTGGTTCTATTTACTGATCTTTTAATAGTGGTTAATAGTGGTTGTTATTAGGTTGATAAAATTTAGAAATATTTTGTTTTTGCTGACGAGTCAAAAATCGGTCACTCACCAGCCAGACAAATTATTGGGGTCACTTGGCGAACAATGTCATATGAGATAAATTAACATATTGTACACCTCCAGTCAGTCACCATTGTTCATTTAGTGTATTTGTGAAATGCTTGTCATATTATTATGTAGTAAGTATTTACTTTTCTGTCAGTTTTCATCATGAAATACCACAGCGGCTCACCTTCACTGTCACCTTTCAGGTCATATTCCCACATTCACTCTAAACCATGTAGTCATTGAACATCTGATCTTTCAGGCTACCAATTCTTTTTCCACACTCATCTAAAAAATTTGTGTATTTCTGTGGGACTTTACTATCAATTCTGGTTATCATCAAGACCATTGACCCCTCAACTGTCTTCTGATCCTTTGTATATTACATGAAAAAAAAAATTCGTTTCCCCTCAATCCAGCCATCTATGGACCACACGCCACTGGTCCGGTTTTTAGACAGGTCACCAGTGTGAATCATGAGAGGGGTGAAGGACCTGTCCTGCAGGGGCAGATCCAGGGGGGGGGAGGCTAGGGGGCTCAAGCCCCCCTGCAAAAGTATCTGGGTCCACCCCTGACATTGTAATTTTGAGACCCAAGCCCCCCCCCCCCAAACCAAAGTCCGCTCAAGCCAAAATCCTGGATCCGCCCCTGGTGTCCTGCCCAAATTCAAACTAACTTTGTAAGACCCAGAGTACTTAATCTTTAGGAGGAAAGTTGCCATTTGTCAGCAAAACATGTAACTTTTTGTGTTCTGCATGATAAGTGTATTTTTTTTTCTGGAATGTGTAGTTTATGAGGCAGAGATTGTGGACCATCCCAGACTTTGCCCAAATGACTACATGAAACTGCCCAAAAACCACAATCAGAATATCTGTTATGTGGGAACCAGCACCCAAATCTGGTCCCAGTGTACCTCCATGATCCAGTGTGTGGAGCATTAATGCACTGAGCCACACTGGTGGGCCTATTACATGAAATATTTTTATTTCCAAAAATTCCCTTACAGATACTCAGCTTTCAAATTCTCAGATTATTGTAACTGATGACAGTTACCAGTTACATAATAGCAGTAAATCTCAAACTCCTTAACTGTGCTGCAAATACTAAGGATAAATACTGGTTATGGGCAGAACTGTCTTCCTTAAATGCTTTTACTGTTGTTTTTAATATTATTATTTAACATTTTACCTTAGCTGTACTGATCTACCAAATGAATCAGGATTTTAAAATAATAATAATAAATATACCATAAAATTATTTCCAAAAACTGCATTAAAACATACCTGCCACTGTTGCAAATCCAGCTGTCATTACAGCATGAATTTCTGATTTTGTAAGATCTTTGATATATGGTTTGATAAGTAAGAGTGTTTCCGACTGAAATAAATGTGATGGTTAGATCATAATTTATCTGCACACACAGAGAAAAAGAATAGATGCTTCATATAATACCATTAGTTTTATATAAACATTGATAAATTAGAATGACTTTATCAATAAAAGTCAGCATTTGTTCATTAAAATCTTACACTGCTACCTACCTGTCCCAGGAACACACTGCCTGCAGCAGTTACTGATTCACAAACAGTAGTTCCTATTGATAGATGAAGGATCCAACCAAGGTTTACAAGCAACCACTGCATTACTCCAACATGATACAAGAGTGATACGAAGAAGCTGAAGAAATATATTACAGAGAGTGCCTAAAACAATGTTTAATAAATGTTAATAGTCTTATTTAAACATGGTTACAAGTTTTTAATTTGCAAGTGTCTTTTAATAAGGTCTTGGTCTCAACCACAAATAATAATGCTAGGAATACTGCAATACATGTTTTTCTCTTGAAAATCTAGTGATCATTAGTTTGTACAAACTTTGAAAAATAAGGAAGACTATGGGAGATAAAACCCATAACTTACCAGAGATGAAGGCAGGAAAGCAATATCGAAAACATGTTACAATATTATGGCATGACTGAAGTGAGGCACAATGTGGGCAAATCTGATTCTGTTTTCATTATCTTTGCCATCTCTTTGCATGTACAATGTTTCATAGTAAAATATTCTAAATATATTCATCTTTTTTTGTTTGTCACTGCCCTCCTGCCTTTATCTCTTGTGATGGGTTTACTCTATCTATCTCTCCTATTTTTCATTCCACCAATGCATTTTTCTTCTCATATCCAAATATAAGTTTCTTATGGCATTCTGTAAATGTATTTATTCAATAACAATAAAAATCAATAGAATTGCTAAGACATCCCTTATATGTTATCAATATTTGAGATCAGTATCTATAAGATTTTTAATATGCAAATGGAGACTTTCCCAGCGTATTGATTCAATGAAAGTTTCACGGGTGTCCAGCCGGATGGTGTCATAAAACGATGACATTTCGACAACCTGCTCGGTTGTCTTCATCAGGTCTATTTAGATGTTGCTTCTCGAAATCACAAACAGACTGGCTTCACTGCCGCCAAAATTTGAATGTCGTGTACAGAGGGTTACCAGGACGCCTAATCAGCGTGCTGGAACTGCGGGTATCAGTGTTGCGGACTGCGTATGGAGCCAAAATGGTCACCCATCCAGGCGCTGACCACGCTCACCATTGCTTAACCACTCTACCGCAAGCCGAGGGTATCAGTGTTGCGGACTGCGTATTGAGACATACGCGGTCACCCATCCAAGCACTCGCCAAGTTCAATGTTGCTTAACCTGTAGACGTAAGTGCTGGTGAACTATGTCCACGGCATCAGTTTGCTTCCATTTGGCCTTGTAGAGAAGATTTTTGTTTTTCAAGACCCCTAATAATTGGTCTCCAGGCTTCACTTAAGTACAGTCCACTGTCCCTATTGATGTTATTATCGTTAAGCTGTATTTCCAATGCTTCCCGAATTACTGAGTCCCAGAATGAAGAGACTCTGGCCAGCACCACCGTTTGATCAAACACTATCTTATGTTCTTCATCGAACGCATGTTCGGCTATTGCGGACTTTTCCACTTGCACCAGTCTCAAGTGTCGTTTGTGCTCGGTGATACGTTCAGCGATAGTTCTGATCGTCTGTCCGATATAAACTTTACCGCATTCACAAGGTATTGAATAAATTCCAGGAATTCTTAGGCCTAAATCATCCTTAACCGAGTGAAGCACATCACGTATCTTGGCGGGCGGCCGAAAAATGCTTTTTATACCAGACTGCGCAAAGAGCCTTCCAATCTTTCCGGATGTGTTGCCGGCATAAGGCAGAAAGGCAAGAGATTTTGGTGCTTCAATTTGTTCAGTCGGTGGTCTTGGTGGCTTCTGGATAAAAGCACACTCTATCTGTCGCCGAGAGTACCAGTTCTGATCAAAAACAGTCCTTAGATGTTTCAACTCCAGCGGTAAGCTCTCACGATCGGAAACGGCTCTCGCTCTGCGCACCAATGTGGTCAATACGGAGTGGCGTTGTGCTGGGCGGTGATAACTGGTTGCATCCAAGTAATGTTCAGTGTGGGTGGGTTTACGGTACACACTATGTGCCAAAGATCCATCAGGTTTGCGTTTGATTAAGATGTCCAAGAACGGGATGCACCCATCCTTCTCAACTTCTATCGTAAACCGTATGTTGGGATGGATCCCATTAAGATAGTCTACAAATTCATCCAACGCTTCCATACCATGTGGCCACACGGCAAAGGTGTCATCAACATAGCGGTAAAAACAAGTGGGTTTTAGGGTAGCACTCTCAAGAGCCCTCTCTTCAAAATCTTCCATGTAGAGGTCAGCCACCATCGGTGAAAGAGGAGATCGAACATCAAGGTGATGATGGTCATGTTTTTTGATTGCAAAGGAGATGTGCACCATGAATTTGTACCACGTGGTCAAGCGGTAAACACGGAAGTCTACGAGAAAATTCTGACACGATTGAGAGATGCTGTGCATAGGAAAAGGCCTAAACTGTGGGAGAATCAGTCGTGGATGTTGCACCATGACAATGCACCCGCTCACGCATCGTTGTTTGTCATGAATTATCTGGAAAAACATCGCACTCCCATTGTGCCTCAGCCACCCTATTCTTCAGGCTTGGCTCCGGCAGACTTTTTTCTCTTCCCAAAACTGAAAAACACTTTGAAAGGACGTCGTTTCCAGACCATAGAAGAAATTCAAGACAATGCGACAAGAGAACTGCGCGCCATCGGAGAAATCACATTCCAGGAGGCGTTCCAAAACTTGAAAAAACGATGGCAACAGTGTGTTGATAGTGAAGGACAGTACTTTGAAGGGGACAGTGTGTAAAAGTTAGTATGATGAGCAATAAAGCAATTACAGCAGAATTTCGGTTTCTTTTTGTACACACCTCGTAAGTGTGGTAGAGGTGTTTTCATTGCAGCTAAACGTAGTGTAACTGTTGAACCAATTGATGGTGGCTTGGTGCAAATTTTTGTCATAATCAAGGGATTTGGTAGTTACATTATTATAGGATGTGTATTACCACCACAGTCATGCACAGATCTTTACTTAAGTCACTTGTCTGCTGTTACTTACATTAAAAATAAATATCCTAATAATAAACTATTGGTCTTTGGTGACTACAATATTTGTAGCAGTCTTCTGCAGCTAGAGTGTGAATCCCTGTTAAATAAGAAATTTCTTCTGGCTGGCTGTCTCCAACACAAAAGTGTTCACAATGGCAGTGGTCGATTTCTGGACTTTCGCTTCAGTGACCTCGAAATTGTTACTGACAAAACACCTCCAATTGTTGACAAGGACAAATATCACCCAGCACTGTCTGCTTATTTTAAGTTCTGTTCTAATGTGAAACAGAATGATAATTCTTCATATGCATTCAAAAGTGCTGACTATGCAGCCTTGAATAATTATTTATTTATACAAAATAAACAATATTAATGATAAAATGAATTAGTTCTATGATACTGTATATAAAGGGATAGCTGAGTTTGTCACATCTTTATATATAAAGATGAATGTATGTTTGTTTGTTTGTTGGTTTGTTTGTTCTTCATACAAATCCACAGTTGTCATCCGATCTCGATGAAACTTTGCACACTTATCCTTTGAAACAAGGAGAAAAATACTGTCTACATTTGGTTGAAAAATTATATGTATAAATAACACATTTTGTCTCATAACTTCGAAATACGGCGATAGATAGACACGTTGGATGTGGACGTCTCCAGGCCGTGTTTTCGTATAGTGAACTGGCAGCTTAGTGGCTAAAGAGCTTGCTTACGAACGTCGTGGTCTCCAGTTCAAATCTCCGTGGAGGCTAAGATTTTTAAAAATTGTTTTTCATCGTAAGAGTCAGGCCTGGGCCGTAGGTTATTTGAATTGAATGTTAAACTGTAGATATTATAAAGTTAGGGGTGCAATGCGAGGCAAATCGTAGGTAGTCTTGCAATTTTGTAGGTGTTCACTTTTTTACGTTATAATGATCCCTCAGGTGTTGTTCGCAGTCAGTGTGTGAGTGTGAACCACAGTAATACTAATATAAATATGGAAGTAAGTCTCTGTCTTTTTGTTACGTTTTGACGACTATATGGCTATATCGTTGTGATGGAATTTTATAAGGAAAGCTGTATGAAGGGCACAGGATATTTTTTCCAGTATGATTAACAGTTGTAGTCATGAAATTTTGAAATCTTATCGAATAGTGACAGAAATATGTTGGAATTGATTCTCTTCAAGAGGCAGGTTCGACGGTAGAATGATATAGTGATAGCTTTCCTGTCATATTATGCCAACTCGATATTGTTTGGGACCAATCCTTCGTTACCAACAACTTTTTATATTTAATTCTGGCAAAAAAAATTCTTAATCTTTGAATTTTCTGTGTAGGCAGTGAGTCAGCAGTCGAGCAACCGCCGCCATGAGCAGCAGTCGTCGACTTTCTTGTGTGTTTATCTAAAGTGTGCTAGATAGACTTTGTTTTTATCTTTGAATTTTCTGTGTAGGCAGTGAGTCAGCAGTCGAGCAACCGCCGCCGTGAGCAGCAGTCGTCGACTTTCTTGTGTGTTTAATCTAAAGTGTGGTAGATAGACTGTTTTTATCTTTGAATTTTCTGTGTAGGCAGTGAGTCAGCAGTCGAGCAACCGCCGCCGTGAGCAGCAGTCGTCGACTTTCTTGTGTGTTTAATCTAAAGTGTGTTAGTTAGACTTTGTTTTTATCTTTGAAATTTCTGAGAGTCATCAGTAGCCAGTTGAGCCTCAACGACCGTAGCCAACTTTTGTGTGTGATTTGTATTTAATTGGTTTTTGTGTTATCTTTGAATATTTCCTGTTTAGGTAGTGATCCATTTAATTGAGCTGTAGCAGCTGTCTGATTTTTGTGATTAATTTGTTTGTGACTCTGTGTTTGGTTGTTTGTGAAACATGGTTTGCACAATGTGTTACAGTACACGTCAGGCTCTCGAAGAGATTCGTACTACGATGGCATCTCTTCAGGCACAGGTGTGGAGCATGTTACATGACGAACGGCGTGCGTCGAAGAATTACTGGAGACTACTGATGTAGAACTGGCAGGTGAGGATTGTCAGGTATCTGTTCGCAGGGAACGACTGGCATCGAGTGGATAGGAGAAAGGCATCAAAATTCCAAAATAACCCAAGGGAGAATGATATCTTGCCCCTAAGTAATGCGTTTTCAGTTTTGCAGGAGGTTGAAGATCTTAGTGCGAATGGCCCAGAAGCACAGCAGGGAAGATTTACTCGCAGACACCGAGTGATGCCAGGGAAAGGATTACTCATCATTGGAAGCTCCAACGTCGGACGTCTAGAGAAAACCCTATGAGACCTAGCTGAGAAGAATGGTGCAGACCCTCGTACTAACGTTCATTCTGTGTGTCTTCCAGGAGCAACCGTGCCAGGCTATACCAAAAGCGATTAGAGAATCGAACTGCCGTCAGTTGAGGGTAGCTGCGCACGTCGGAACTAACGACTCGTGTCATGTTTTTGTTTCAGATATAGTGAAATCTATGGACAAGTTGGGCCACAAGGCGTATGAATCAGCGCGTGAGAATTCGGTAAAGTTGCAGTTTTCCATCTGTAGTGTCGTGCCGCGCATCGATTGTGGGGAAGCAGTATGGTGGAAGATTTATAATTTGAATTGTAGTCTACAGGAGCTGTGTCGCAGAAACAACTGGGGCTTCATCGATCTTCGACCGATGATAGCTGCCAGCTGGGACGCATGTGACAGGTCGGGCGTCCACTACACACCGAGAATGGCGATCAAGGTGGCTGCTAAAATATGGAACCGTCTTGATGTGAATTATTTTTTAGGAACACCGAGAGGCCCGAGGATCCCTCAGTTCAACGAAGAAGACGCGTCGTTAATCTAGATCTTGGTTCTGGAAGTGACAGCGTGTATAAATCGAAATTTACAGCTCCAAATACTTCACCCATTTCCTTTCGGAGTGCAAATAGTAAAAATGCGAATTTAGACTCTACAGATACAGATATTAAACCGCTAGTGATAATGGTCCTTCATTGTCGGAGTATTAGAGGGAAAGTAGCCAATTTCCACGCTGCAGTTGCGACTAACGATGTTGATATAATACTAGGAACCGAGAGCTGGTTGACGCCAGAGGTAGAATCTAGCGAAGTATTTGCTCCTCAATTCAATGTTTTTCGGAAAGACAGAACTACCTCAATGGACGGAGGTGTGTTCGTGGCCGTTAATAAAACCATCAATTGCTCCGTAGTAAATGAAACGGAAAATTGTTGTGAGTTAATATGGGTGAAGGTAAAAATTGGCAGAAGTTTAAAGTTCATAATAGGATCATTTTACCGACCTCCGGACTCTGGATTAGATAACGTGGAATATTTTAGACATTCACTTAATAGTATTTCTCAGAAATTTCAGGGACATACACTGATCATGGGAGGTGATTTTAATATACCCTCTGTTAACTGGGACACATTTACGTTCAGGTCAGGCGGAAGAGATAGGTTACTAACTGAAACGTTCCTGGAATCATTCGTGGAAAATTCTCTTGAACAGATGGTCAAAGAGCCAACGCGGAGCGTCAAAGATTCCTCGTCCATTTTGGATCTTTTTCTTACTAACAATCCGGATATTGTAGATAAAGTTTGTATAGAAGACGGTATAAGTGATCACAAGGCGATTGTGGTAACTTTAAAATCTAGGCTGAATTTGAAGCATGATAAAGACAAACTCGTATATTGTTTCAATAAGGCAAATGATGCGTTTATGGTCGATCATTTGGCGAAAAATTTTGAAATGTACACGCTTAATACATATGTTGAGGAACTTTGGTTTAATTTAAAAGAAATAATATGGACCGGCTTAAATCAATTTGTTCCCAAGAAGTTTATTGAGGATAGTAAGAACTTCCCGTGGTTCATTAGGGAAGTGAAACAGTTTGCTCAGGAAGCAAAGGCGTTTACATGCGACGGTAAAGAAATTGGGGGACTCATCTGATCGCGCTAAATTAGTCCACTTGCGAGCGGACGTGCAAAAGGCAATGCGTGATGTGTTTAAAGAATTCCAAGCCAAAAATTTATCCGAAGATCTGATTACTAATCCAAAAAAGTTCTGGTCAGATGTCAAATTAATAAGAGGCTCTCTTAAGGTCATGCCGTCGTTGATTAATGAAAATGGGGAATTATCAGAAACTAGCGTCGAGAAACAGAAATTTTGAATAATGTATTTAAAAAAAGCTTTCACAACAGAAAACTCGGAGGAGATTCCGATATTTAACAATCGAACCAACAAAATTATGAATGATCTCGTTCTCGATGTCGAGGGGAATAACTAAACTGCTTATGAATGTAAATCCCAATAAGGCTCCAGGACCAGACGGTATTCCTACAAGATTCTACTCTAGGTACGCAAAGGAAATTGCGCCTTATTTGATTAAATTATATACCGCCTCTTTGGATCAAGGAAAAATACCAGCCGAATGGAAGACAGCCATCGTAAGTCCAGTGTTCAAAAGTGGGAATGTTAATGATCCTCAAAATTATAGGCTGATCTCGTTAACATCAATAATTTATAGGATTTTAGAACACATCATCTATTCCAATGTCATGCGGTTTTTGGATGAAGATGAGCTTTTAAACCCAAATCAACATGGATTCAGAAAAGGTCGATGCTGCGAAACACAACTTGCCCTCTTAATTCACGACTTGAGCCGTATTATAGATGAGCAATCCCAGGTTGATTTAGTTTTATTACTCTTCAAAAAAGCTTTCGACACTAGGTTACTTAGGAAACTTCGCGGTTACGGTATATCTAGACAAATATGTGATTGGGTTGCAGACTTTTTGAAGGACAGAACAAAGTGTGTAGTTCTCGACGGTGAGCGTTCATCACTTGCCGAAGTGAGGTCTGGGGTTCCCCAAGGAAGCGTGATAGGGCCTCTGTTGTTTCTCATATACATTAATGATTTGTGCGACATAATAAGGGGAATGAAAAGATTATTTGCCGATGATGCTATTATTTATTGTGAAATCACAACCCAGGACGACTGCGCTTTGTTACCAGACGATATTATGAAAATAATTGCGTGGTGTAAAGATTGGCAGTTGGAGTTTAAACGCTAAAAAGTGCCAAGTCATGCGTGTAAGTAAAAAGGTGACACCATTTAGCTTTGAATATACAATTAACGGCACTGTAGAACGGTAGATTCCGCTAAATACCTAAGGGTAACAATTCGTAATAATTTGTCGTGGAATGAGCATATCGAGAATATAATTGGGAAAGTAAATCGTATGCTTCGATTTCTAGGTCATAATTTAAAACAATGCACTCCGGAAGTTAAATCGATTGCGTACAAGTCACTAGTGAGGCCTTACTTGGAATATTGTTGCTCTGTATGGGGTCCCCATCAAAAGGGATTAATGGAGGCATTAGAGATGGTCCAAAGAAGAGCCTCCCGATTCGTGACAATTATATATAGTTGGAGGGAAAGCGTAAGTGCCATGTTGAAGGAGTTAGGTTGGGAAGACCTGGAGCACCGAAGGCGTTGCTCTCGACGGAAGCTAATTGAAAAATTCTCGACTGACGTATTTCGGAATGACAGCAAACAAATATTGCTACCAGCAACATTCATATCTCGGAATGACCGCGAAAATAAGATAAGAGAAATCAGGGCCAGAAACCGATTAATTTCTGTACTCATTTTTTCCACGAGCGATTAGGGAATGGAATAGAATGGATTTACCAGGCGAGTAAACACAAAATTGGACAGGAGTAGCTTCCGATAAAGCACTCCGGCCATCCTGATCTGGGTTTTCCATGGTTTCCCTAGATCACTCCAGGCGAATGCTGGGATGGTTCCTCACAATAGCCCATGGGCGCCACCTGCCATATCCCGTATATCCCTTCCAAATCATTACCTTTCCTGATAGGTGCAATGCACCCTCCGCCAAACACTTTTAGTGAATCGCGGAGTAATTGTAATAGTAATAGTACGAAGTCACGGGTACGAGGCTAGTTACATATAAAAAAGAATAGAGATTATCCATGCTGGTTCTCCACTTAACTCATAATCACTATTATGCAAAAGAAAACAGCACATAGGAACTACAAAATGAAGAAAAGACACAGTATTTATTAAACTTTTAGTAAACTGAGGTCTCAGTGAAAAATAAATAAATACAAACAAACAAACTAAGTGCATCTTGCTATCAAAACTCTTTAGATAAGATATGAAATGGCTTGAAAAGTGATACAAGCAGGTTCTGGAGCTTTTTAAAGAATAGTGTAGCGGTGTTGATATTCCATCAACCATGGCTTGGAATAATACATCTGCAAATAATGGCAACGAGGTCAGTAATTTGTTTGCTTCATTTTTCTAAAGTATTTACAATACTCCATCTGACAGGCTACTTGATCCTACTGATGACCTAGAAGAGATTACAAAATGTAATGAAACTCCAGATGCACACATCACCAAGCTTGAAGTCCAGTTTTATGAGGTTTATCATCAAGTGTCCTCATTAAACATTAATAAAGGTGCTGGACCTGAACAGAATACCAAATGGTTTTCTAAGAAACTGTGCAGTGGGTCTATGTGAGCCTATCACACATATCTTTAATAAATCTCTGGAAACGTAATTTACCTGATTCATGAAAATTGTCCCAAATTCGACCCATCCATAAAACTGGAGACAAGTCAAATGTGGCTAACTATAAGTCAATAAGTATCCAGTCATCACTTGCAAAACTTTTGGAGAAAATAGTCCTACGACAATTGACATTTGCTTTCAAAAATATTGCAATTACCAGACAACATGGTTTCTTTCACTGTAGATCCACAACCACCAATTTGTATGGGTATGTTAAATGCATACTAAATTCACTGAGCAGAGGTAAGGAAGTACATGCACTTTACACAGACTTCAGCAAGGCATTTGATATGGTGTACCATGAAGTCCTGCCAAAACAACTGCATGTTTATGGTGTGAGATTGAAAGTACTGAAACGGTTGGGCTCATACCTCTCCAGGTACAAGTTGCTGGTTAGCTATCAAATGAATTCAATGTCACTTCCGGTGTTGCCACAGGGTTCGCATCTCGGTCCAATCATGTTCTGTATCTTTATTAATGACATTGGTGTGATAACATCAGGTCTAAATATCAACTGTATGCATATGAAATGAAGATTTACAGAGTAATTTGTAGTGAATGAGACCTATAAATCTTCCAGTAAGATATCTACGAGCTTGAGAAATGGTGTACGAAGAACAAGTTGACATTAAACTTTAAAAAATGTACAGTGATCTCTTTCTTGCGATCTCTCAACCAACTGCTGGCAATTTATCTGCTTGAAGATCAGATTATTCAAACGGTTAAAAGTATAAAAGACCATGGTGTGAATATTGATTACAGATTAACCTTTTCAGAACATATCAATTATATAACACTTCATGCCTATTGAAGCCTAGGCTTTATTTGTAGAGCAAGCAAGGAGTTCAGAAATACCAAAACATTGATACTTCCTTTCTCAGCCTTCATCACACCCATACTGAGTATGGGTCTGTTGTCTGGTCTCCATTCACTGATCTGCACATCAATTGTATTTAAAAAAAAAAAAAAATTCTGTAAATGTATATTCTATTATAAGCATTCTGAGGATGTAATGAATATCAGTGCTATTTATCACACATATAAGATTAGTAGCCTAATTAGATGCAGATAAGTGGCTGACCTGCCTTTCTGTTTCAAAGTTGTTAACAGGCTGATTGACTCGCCAGAATCTTAGCTGACTTTGGCTTTATATGCCCAACGTCTGTGCTAAGAATTAGAAGGCTGTTCTCAGTTGAAAGCACAAACAAAATCTATGTCTACCATGGACCTAGAAATAGAATTGTCAGGTTGGTGAACCAGTACTCAGCACATATCAACTTTTTAGAGGATCTCTCTCATCTTTCTCAGCGAATGTTAAGAACTACTACTGACTAATGAAGTTTATATTATCATTTTCTCGTATCTAACATAGTTCAATAACTTTTGTATTTGACTTCGGCAATTATCCATGGCTTTTCTTTTACATTATTTGTGTAATATTTATGTACAATGCTGATTGGCATAAAAAAAAATAAAAAAAAAATAAAACATGGATACTGATTCAAACATAAGATAAATCAGCTAGTAGAAGAACCAGTGTACAGGAGATATTTTAGTAGAACAGTGACCAGTACCACTGAGTATTATGAAGGCAGGTGGAATGGAATTGTATTCAGATTTTTGTATTCAGAGTGACAAATATTTGCACCGTGAATATGTACCAGTTGCATATGATCTAATGGCCAGGCCGATGGTGAGACCAGTGTTAGAGATTTTTTTTTTATTTTTTTTTCCAGGAAGCTGATGAGGAGTGCTTTGATTTCCTTAGCTGGAGTCTTTGCACTGACCTTAAATTACAATGTTATTCTGAATCATGAAGTTTCATAATGCAGACAGGAAAAGAGGCATTTGACTTTTTGTTATACAAACTATTTGATGGATACCTAACACACAATATGATGTTAGTAGAAAGAATATTTGATATGAGGAATGTCATTTCCCAAGTCTTACATCTTTTTCCCAACACCCATGACTAGGAATTTCTCCAGCACAGTATCAGCAACCTTAGTACTGATCAATTTAAATATTTCATGAGGCTTTTATTAGAACGAGTTCATTATACTCCTAGATAAAATTTTCTAAAGTGAGTAAACTGTTTGCTAGTGGTTTAATGTTGCTGTGTTTATGACAATTTATAGTGTAAAATACAGTTCATTGCAGAATTCATCAAGGTGATCATGGAACATTTCCTGAAAACCACATTCAGTATAACACATACGCAGGAGGTAGACTCAGTTGTACCTCCAAAAGTCCATTTTTTCAGTGCTTCAACAAACTCAGTCAGCGAAAATATTATGTTAGCAAACAAATTGTGGATGAAGATTGTTTAAAAAAGAATCAAGGTAGGAATGAATGTGAAGCAGAGGAGTATGATTAGTTTCAATTAAACGAAGATGGTGTTATTTTATGACTTATTACAATAAATGTAATATTCGGATATTTTTATTAGATCAGGAAACAATGTCTGGAGAGACATTATTGAATAAACTGCCCGTTTTGACGAGTAGGTCATAGGAAGTTTATAATTTAAATAATGTTCTGGTTTGAGTAACTTGATGAAGAAAGATATATGGAAGTGGTCACTGAATAGAAGTACAAAGAAATTTAGCGTTGTGATTTGTGCTTGGATGCATTTAAAAAAAAGAGTTTTATAATATAATAAATTTTATATGACCTTAATAACCTAGTGACACAGTTACGATTTTCTCTCATGTAGTGACTTAGCCTTTACCCAGTATGGTAAGGGTACATATACCTGAACTATGGAGCATCCTATCATACTATAACAACACAAAACAAACTTTTCTAGATGTGGAGGGCCACAATAACTGTGGCTGATACCAAGATTTGAACTGGGGAGAAACTCTCAATCATTAGACACCTTGACATTGCACTTAGTATATACCATAAAATATTCTTGGAGTTGATGTTTCTCCAAATGTAATTTAGGAACAAAAAATACCACTTAAGTCACATTATAGATGTGAGTAAATGAAAACAGGGACAGGTTTCCTAAAGGAATGGAGGCTGTGCATTATGAAATATATTGATGGTCTGAAAATACACATGAATGGATGATGTTGCAGGCTGATATATTGAGTTAGCAGTTATGTGCATTTTCTGGAAAAGATGGTAGATATATAGATCTTCAGGGTATAAAACGAAAATGAGATGTTAGACAGCTAATTATTTAGATTTAGCAGATGGAACAATTTAGATCAACTGCTTTCAGTTACAATGCGGTGTTGTCATAAACTCTTATGAGTTTTGGGCCAGCGACTACTGATTAGTTTGTCCATTAGAGCTGTGCCTTCTTCGTCAATGAGATGATAAGATTAGGGTAAATGGAAATGACTCCAACTTATGTGGCAGAGAGGCTTCTGGCATGGAATATTAAATTAAGATACTTGATAGGTGCAGAACAGGATGTTATGATGCATTAGCACAGGTAGGTTCAATAGAATGCGGAAAGTGAGTTTGATATGAAACATGGACAGCTGAATGCTAACCAAAATTCCAATTCTAAGCCTCAGCTGAATGATTGTAAATATGTAACACTACATCAAGCTAAATAAACTTAATAAATGTGTCAGAGACTGTGAACCTTAAGTGATACCAAAGATGTAGTGTTCTTGTAGGAGGAGGGTAAGGAATTGTTTATGGATAAATAGTAATAGACTGCTAATAAATATTGACAGTTTGTTAGTACATCATACTGATATACATATCAGTGAACGATGTTGTGGTTGTCTTATTACTTTTGCTTGGCATTTGTGAAATATTGCACTATACTGAAACAAAAAGGTATCAAAGGATTAAAAAAGAATGATCTTACTTGGAAGGCAAATACTGCTTGCTCAATTATTAAAAATCCTCCATACACAAACTTTGATCCCTCATTGGAGTACAGAAAAAATGTTGTCACCTTATCTCCAATACATTCAAAAATTTGTCTTCCAACTACCCATCGAATAGTAATAAGTCCAAATATAAACTGCATGTAAAGTCCCCAAATCACAATAGGCCAGTCAATCTGAAATAAAAAATGAAAGATATTATTTTTTTATTTTATCTTTTAAATAACATGAAAAAACTTCCATGATCTTAATGATGTATGGAAAAAATTATATCATTCATAAGGAAAATATTGATTCTGAAGACTCACTCATGTTTTTAAATAGACCAGCTTCACATTCATCAACTTATTACTTCAGCAACTTTTCAATTCTGTATGATTTATACTTCATAAAATATAGAGGTGATTAGAATATTTTCCTTATAATGTTGTTACAAGATACTTTTAATGAAATTTACAATTACGTTTATTAAAGTTTCTACTCGTATATGCTGCAGTAAGTTATGAAAGACAACAAAATTGGAAATTTAACTAGTTAGAATAGCTTCTGAAGCCTATCATCCCAAATATGAATCCAAACGCAGAAACAGCAAGCTAAACCTAACCTACACATTGATTGTTTTGCATGTGGCAAAAAGATTCTATGCCACGATAATCTGTGGAATTTATACCAAAGATTCTGCTACATTGGTTACCCAGAACTGTTTGTTTTGTTTTCTGTGTAAGGATAATAAATCTTTTCCTATAAGTAAACTGCAAAAGTTTATTACCATCATTGTTGTTAATTGTAATAGTGCTTTCATCATGATGACAATTTACCTTACACATCACTACACAAAAATTTAAATTTATGTTCTTTCACTGTTTCAGATAAACAGTTCAGTTCCTCACTGGATAATATATTTCAACTTCTGACACCTTATCAACAAATGGTAGCTTTCCTACTCCTCTATGCCTGAAATCAAGAGCTAATTTATGGCCACATTCATATCTTCTCTGCCAACATAAATCTTATAAACACCCAGCAATTACTTCACCCATCCCCCATCATCCAACAATTCCAGTCCAACTATGGTAAATTCCATAAATAAATCTAGCTTTGCACCACTCCAATGTCAGTATGTGGTACCCATACCATCATAATCAAGTACGAGTCCCTCACTTCCATGGTACATCCCCTCAATACCCTCTCCAATATGCGGTGTTTTGAAATCACTCCAAACCATCTTCCCCATGTGTTCTGCCCAAATAAGTTACAAAATAATAATATGCCAAGATATTTATACCTTGTGCCTTCAACATGCAGTTACCTGCCAGTGCAACTGCATGGGTTAAGGCACCACTACACTTGTTCAGAGATGTACCCTGGGGAGGCGTTCAAATCCCGACCCCGGGATACAACCCATCCTGATCACAGTTTTTAGGTGGTTTTCTGCAATCACTTATGTGAATCCTGGGATGGTCTCTAATATCCCTCATAAACTACATAATTCACAAAAAAATACACTCATCACACAGAACACAATTAACATATTTCATGGAAGGTGACAACACATCCAACCTCCCATTAAAACTATGACAGGACTAGCAAACAGGTAGTAGTAAACACATGTTGGGGAAATGAAAGAAAGTGGATTTTTCCAATGATGATGATGAACATGCAGTTGCCTCTTCACTATAAAATCATTTAAAAAAAACTTTATTTTTCATTCTGTATACCTAATAAGCTGGATTTTTTGGTATTTATCATCATTCCATTTTGAGCTATGCAACTAGTTATCCTGTTCTGTGTAGATCCAGACAGCTGTTCTTAATTCTATCTAATTTTAATCCTATCTTATAACATTTTAACATCAGCAAAATAATCCTACTTGTGGTTGTAAGCAAACAACATACATCTTTGGATCAACTACTACCTCTGATGAAGACAATGGGGATATCTGTCAAAAAGCAGTCTTTTGAAGAAATTATCCAGCTGAATACCCAGGAAGACTATGTTCGGAAAGACTCCATTCTCATATTCATTAGAATAATTAACAGCAATGGCCCCAATACACTGTAGCCATTCTATTTGTAACTGAGAAAATGAGAAGGGAGAATGTTTGGTATCGGTTTTAGTAGGTTACCCAAAGTGATATTTTCCCCAAAAGATAAAACTATCAGGTGTAGAATAGAATGTAACAATCACATTGGTAGAAGTCTCAATGTCGTATGAATTTTCTGAAGGAAGTTATGCGCAATCTTAAAATCAGAACAGAGACGCTTTGTACCAGTGATGATGCAACAGCCAGTAGGTTCATAGAGCTATGAAAGAATGGTAGTAAATGAATTAAGGTACAGGGATCAAAGTATCGAATCTTGGTTTAGAAGTACAAAACATGGTTTCAAACGGAATTTAGAGTAAATATGATGGCTTTTAAGGTACTTTTTCAATAAAGGAAAAAATAGTAAGTCAAGAATAAAATAAGTAGTCAAAAGAAAATTACATCAGGTAAAAGGTCTTCTTGTGAAAAGATGACAGCAGTTTGAGATCGTTGAGTTGAGTGGAAGTATTTTAAAAGTAATTTCAAAGCGAAAGCTGTTAAAGCATCGTCTACAACGGGTGGAAACAAAGGTGAAACTAAAATCTGGGAGGAACCATATTTTTATGAAAGCGCGACTTTTTTAAGTAAGTTTGGCGGAAAGTTTTATCAAAACAACGCACTCTCAATATAAGATATTTAATTTCAAAGTATTTAATCTGAATTCAATGATGGCCACCAAGAAGGGATGAAAACTTCAAGAGACAAGATCTTTTTAATGAAAGGTTTATAGAAGGGAGCAAGATACACCAAATTAATCATCAAAATATGTAGAATTTCTGAAGATTAGATCAAACACGCTAGAACAAATAGTTGGGACACTAGATCTAGGAAATAGGTCTATTAAACTTAAAAAATTAATAACAATAGGAACATAGATATGAAATTTTTTTATAAGGATGGAAAATGCTTAGAATGATGAACTCTACATTATTACAAAGTTTCACAAAATTCGGAAAAACTTGGGGGGAAAGCCTTTGTGACCCCAGCCAGTAAGAGAGAGAGGGTAAAGACAGAGAGCGTAGAGATTGAGCCAGACACAGTGGAAAGTCCCATAAGGAGTAGCATTACTTGGTGGAGGCTATATAAGAAACCAGAGGGATGACCTCGGGTGCATTAGTCTCAAACAGGTTAGAGGGTGAACGTGTGAAGTGCGGGGGGGGGGGGGGGGGGGGGCGTTATGGTCAAGGACAGCGGTATCGCGTAGCGTAACATAGGGTAATCATGAATAACTGGACTTGGAATATACACAGACAGCAACTATAATTTTGAAATGGGTCATTGACTAAACAAACTTCTTTTCCTGAATTTAATTTGACAACTAATAAGATTTTGTTTGAGGTTTCAAGTGGAGTGAACTTTTAATTGTGTCTGAATGGAGTGTAGATAATTGTCGTGGCATTAATCTGCAATTTTCGGAACGAAGTCTTTCTGTAAACAATTCCTGTTGTCAGAGTAAAGCTGCCTTTGAACTTCGAACAATAAATTGCTGGACTTTAAAATCTGTGTTTAGAACAATCTTTTGATATTACCCCTCATTGTAAAATCCTATTATAAAATTATTGGTGTTGGCGACCGATCTAATTAAATTAAATATTGCAGAGAACAAAGTATAGGAAAGAATTGAAATTTTGAACATTGGGACCATCAACATTAAAACGTTGTCTGTAAAGACGAACCCAACAAACCAATTTTTTTTCCCTACATATTCTCACTTCCACCTCATTTGATACCACATTTTCTATTCTGCTTCCTTTTTCTAAAGAATCCCTTCCTACTGCAAGAAACATTCTGATTTACCCCAATGGTTTTAAGCATATTCACCACCATTCTGTTACTCTGTCAAATGCCATGTTTTCAGTCTGTTTTATCATTGCTTGAGAACAACCTATTTCCAGTAGCAAGATTCAGTAGCTATGAGCAGTCCTCTTCCCCAGTGGCAGCAAACTCGCTTATGGAAAAATTTGTATAGGAGGCTATTTCTACAGCTACAAATAAACCATTGATCTGGTTTAGATATGTGGATGACACATTTGTGGTTTAGCCACATGGAGAAGTAGAATTGAAAGTTTTAAATTTAAAGTATTGAGTTCATTTATGTTAACTAGCAATTCATCCACTTTGTTCAAAATCCCTCTGATAATTTTTAGTATTGGTTTCTGAGAACTCATTACTGCTTAAACAAACTTCTGTTAATATTCCCTGCCTAAAACTTGACCCTAATTTAAAAATAGAGCTACCTTAACACCATTAACTACAGGAATCCTTTCATGAGAAGTAGTGGCCCCAGTTAAACTTCCAGCTATCACATTGAGGCATAGGCCATGTCTAGTAAAACCCCACCCATGAATTACATGTTTTACTGTTGTCCAGTTCAACAATATTTTTTATGTTGAACAGCCCACCTATATCATCCAGCTTTATGCTGTTGGATTTGGAATCAACTAAGTAAGGAATATTTAAATCGGCTTCAACATGCAGTTTTTGATTCACAAAATTCAAATTTATTTAATTTATTTTCATACATATATAGCAGGAGCAGGTTATGATCCCAAAACTTGGATGCCTGCTACATATATTCTTTCCGGAATGGTTTCGATGAAAGGTTCAAGAAATAGTCCAAAGTATATGAAAAATTTGTATTATCTTGTGTTACTGTTACAATATATGATGTGTGTTGTAAGGACCCTAACTTATGCCAGGGTGGAGTATAGGCTTAGCACCTTTACTAGCAGTTCACTTGAAATGAAAGTTCTCTGACGTTAATAATTTTGAATGACATTGTTGCCTGTCTGGAATTCTCAACTGAGATGTGTACAGGTTGCCACTAAATTTGTTTAAACCACAAACTTAAAAAAGGTTTCGGTTTGATATGAAATCACAAAAGTTCACTTTGATAGAAATCTGAAGTTTATTTTTAAAATTGCATTCTACAGTTGAGTAGGTGATCGAACAAACATCTCCAGAAAATTACAGGTTGTGGAGAGAAAGGATACCAACAGCAAAACCCCTTTTGAAATTTAAAAGTTCTTAGTAGTTATTGAAATCCCGGTCTGGTACAAGAGCACCCAACATGGCCGACACACGTTTCCAGACTAGCGCAGCAAAACCGACCTGCAACAAATCAACTGATGCGGAGTTACCTTATATAACGTTCCTGGAGTAAAGACACCCCTTCCACTGGGCTCCCGCTTATATTGACTCCAACTGTACCCCACATGTATACTGCCGCTTAGCCAAAATGTGTGAATGATTTAGAATATAAAAAGTGTTCAAACTTTGACAGTGTATATTATTACCTTCAAGATGCTTAAAGGACGTATAGTGAGAAATTTGTAGTAATTAGTTTTAATTTTTGTTTAATTTGCGTAGTGATACGCTCTCCTAACGCAATTTGGGGATTTACCTAAACATTTGAATTTATTCAATTTTTTAGGAATACTGCTGAATTTTAAATTACATGAATAAAATTAGTGCCAAAGTGTTCTACAAAAATTCCTGAGTCTAATGGTGTAAATTACACTGGGATCGGTGGCGAGATAGCGAAGTTACAGCTAAGACAAGATTTGGTAAAGTAACTGTTTAGAAGTCATATGGTTTTTCGTTAATAATTATTAACATATAGTTTGTATCAAAAAGGAAAAATTATCGGGATTTTCTTTGAACTTAGTTACGTGTTTTAAAAGTTATTTTATCTCTGGAAGTGACTTGGTTTGGTTGCAAATAAATCTTAAGTGAACCACGTGTGTTTAGTGACGAAATAATCTTTAAAATGTCTGCAAAATCTGTTATACTGCAAGGAATGTTATGAAATTTAAATATGTGATACTAGATTTTTGGCTCTTTTAGAAAATCTACTTTTTAGATCGAGAAATTTCTAGGAATATATGATAAAAAGCATTAAAAGTGGAAGTGTATTTATTGAAGTGTATAAAAATTTATTGAAGTTATTTACACGGTCAGAAACTACGAAATTTTAGTGAATTCAACTTTCTTTTAAACTATTATTATTTAAAAATTACTTTACTTCACTTAAAGTGTTCAGAAATAGTGAAATGGTCACGTAGCCAAAATCTGTTGTTTACAAGTTGAATGATAATGGATTATCCTATTGCAGGTTAGTTAAAAGTTTCTTTACTCATATCAAAAAGTTTATTTAATGCTTTTATTAAATGTTCTGGGTCTTTACTGCATTTAAAATGTTTTATTTAATAAATTAGGTTGTGGTATCAGCTTCTATTGAAACATTCCCATCATAACCTGTACTTGCAATGAAACGTTATGTTTAAATGAAAGCTTACTTCCTCCCTTATACTTGAAGCTAAGAAACTAGAATTTACCAAAATTCTAAGGTGCTTACAGTGTGTTGAGAATTTTGCAATTATTGTTAATGATAAAATCGTCACGGACCCTGCTAAAAACTAGCATCAATATTAAAAGAAGCTGCTTCTAAATTTAAAGTAGAAAAAATTTGGTGCAAATGGTCAACGTGGTGTGTTAACACCATGTTGTTTGAATTTAATATATATAAATATGCATAAGTCAAATGATCATGTAGTATTGTTCTCCTAAGAGATTATACATGTGTTCATGGCGAGATAGGGAAATATCTGATTGTGCTATGATTAAAAATGATATGTTACCTCAAGTTTCTTACCACTGAAGAAGAAGGTTTAAATATGTGTTAAACACCAAATGTAAGAAGTATGTTCCTTATCATTAGCCCAGTAGGATTACTTTGGTCATTCCTAATGTTTCAATGAAAGCACATTAAAATCCAAACTCCATTGAAGAAATTTTAAGTTTGTAAGCTATCTGTTAAATTTTGAAACTGCGTGACAAAATTTTGTTCCCAGAACCAAGAGTTAGATTGAATACTAGTATTGCATTTCATTTCTATAGTCATTTTCTATGATGATTCAAGATAGGAATAAGGATTTTATAGCTGTCAAGACAGTATTTTCTGTTACATCAGTTTTCGGCATTTGCCTGGAATGAGAATTTAAAAGTTCATATTTAAATTATTTATTTTTGGCTAAAGTATTAATGTTACGAAATTTTTCATAATAACTAAAGTTAACATTTACTTAAAGATCTAGCTATTTGTAAAATTTTAGAGTGATTGAATTATTTTTATAGTCAAGGTCAAATTTCATGACTAAACTTTTTCTGACGTGTGATTTGATGTCTGATCAGCCTCTCAGGATCTATCCATGTGAATGAGGAAAAGAGCTTGTTCCCACGGTTCGTGAGAGAGCAGTCGTCAAGAATCTTCGAGAAGCGGAGGGCGATGTGATATAGGCTCGTGCGTATAGTTAGTCACCCTCAGTCCGTCAGGAACCGTGAACTCGATAACATGTAGCTCAGTCGTACAGAAGCAGTCGGCGCAACACCACCTTAGGCTCAGTCGGCTAGGAACAGTGCGAGTGACAAGATGTAGTCTCTAGCAGTTAGCTTTGAAAACCTTAGGCTCGCTAACATGCAGTGTAGATCACTCAGTTTTATTACAATGTGGAGTTAAAATAGTATTTTTACCAAGTGGGGCCTCAGGATTGTTTGAATTTACTAAAAGGTGGAACAATGGGAGCATTTGATTTACTTTTATTAGATTTCCAACTAAAGGTTTGAACTGTGAACTATGGGGTGTGGTCTGCCTCGATTGGTTAATCGAATCTGAAAGAATTTCTTTGGTAAATTTGTCTTATTGCCTGTATAGTTTGTGACTTTGAAAAATCTAAAGAATATAGTTATTCAAATGACAATGAACTCATTAACATCATTTAACTTACACCTTTCCGTAGCTTTTGGTTTAAATAAGCTATGAGGCAACAAGGTCATTATATTTTTGTCAGAACTATAGCATCCTAGGCTACATACAGTCAGAGCTAAGACTCAAGCTTTATGCAGAACCCCACTGCAAGCTGAGTTCTTACAAGTTCTATAGTCTTTCAAGAGAACCATTCACCTGAAGTAAAAAACACAGAGGTCTGAAATCAGGATAGCAGTGAAAACACGGCCACTATTACTTCAATGAATCACTTCTTCATACACCATTCGAGTCTCTTATAATGGCAAAAACATGGAAATCTGGTGTTCTGTAAATGTTTTAGAGCATTGGTTATTGGGTTCACAATACAGAAATTAACTGCATATATTTTTGGTGGCTAATCATTTAAAATACCACTATCATAGATTAAATCTGTTTTGAGTCTTCTAATCAAAGTGACCAGCAGTTTCAGTGTTGGAAATGGTAAGTTACAGGTACAGAACATAGCCTTGAATGGCAAAATGGCTCCAATTTCATATTCATAATACAATGCTTTTGGGTGACTAGCCAAGTTAACAAAGTGTTTTCACACAATATTTTGGTGATCAAATTCACTGTCACCATCTTCTGATGCAGTAACATGGTGACAGTAAATTTGATCATTCAAATATCGTGTGAAAACACTTCGTTAAAATTCAGTGTTACTGTCTTCTGATGAAGTGACTGGTCACTTCATTAGAAGATGGTGACAGTGAATTTGATCCCCAAAATATCATGTGAAAACACTTCGTTAACTCGGCTAGTCACCCAAGAACATTATATTAATTCTGGGATAGTGTTATCACTGAAGGGCATTTTTTATGGCTTTATGCCTCATCAATATTGAGGTCATTAGGGGTAGGAGGAGACTGGGGACAAGGGATGGGAAGGAATTCATCCATGGCCTTTGAAGGAAGCATCACGGCATTCGCCTGGAATGATTTGGGGAAACCATGGAAAACTCAAATCTGGATGCCGGATGGGGATTCGAACCGGCGTCGTCCGGAATGCGAGGCCAGAGCGTTAACCACTTACCCACCATGCTTGGTATCACTGAAGTGGTTGAAATTCATCTTGCTGTGAACCTTATAAGCTGTGATTGTGGTTACCAACTCACTGGGGTTTGGATGACAGTAACCGAGACTGTACAGTTAAGTATCACCCCTCCTCTAACCCACTCCCCGCTTTTCAAACCTAATACCCATGTGTCAGCCCATTAGCAGGGTGCACATCATCTATGTGTACACATCTGCCTGGCAGCCTCTTGAAATCTGGCAATTCACCAGAAGACGACGATACAGAATACGATTCATTAAATGGTGTGCTCATTCAGCTCATTGCCCAAGAAGTATTATATAAACATTCAACAATGGAAAATGATTCATCCATATCTCCAGTTGCATAATGTTATAAAATTTATTTAAGTTATTTTAGAATGGAAACTAAATTTCTTTTACAGCTGCAAGGTTTGATAGACGGTTACCCAATTTAAGGTTATCTTATTGACTTTACTTTCCTTGTGTGAGAATTAGAAAAAAAAAAAATTCATAGCAAGTTTGGATAGCCACTGATTTGAAATTCAGAAGCTGGTGATACTATATTGCTAGCAAGTTGAACTATACTGGTACCAAAATAGAAAGTTTCATTTCCCATTTAATTTATCTTCCTTACCTTTCCAGGATGTCGTGAAAATATGAAGCCAAGCAATACAAATACTATAAGTCCACAAAAGGATACAAGCCTCAGTCTATTGCCAGCAGTATCTATTGCCAGGAACACTATCAACAATATCATAGGTACAGTATAAGTGACCCATTTGCGATATCTGTAAAACAAACACATAAAATTGTATTACTGGTGAGAAGAGAGATCCCCTTTCTGATTAGTCACTTGTGGCATAGAGTAAGTTTTAATCATGATACATATTATTAATGAGTAAAGAAAAGTATTTGTTTTTAAGAAGAAAAGAAATGAAGAGACTGATGGAAAAGAGATTGGAAATGTTTATAAAAATTTTGAAGTAAATGTTGAGCAATTCTTAAACATATCAAATTTTCAGCGTAAATTGTTATGACAAGCCATACTAAAACTAACAGTATCAAATTTTTTTTACATTTGACTCTGTAAAGAATTTTTCTGTTACAAACCACCATAACTCTCTTAACACTTGCTATCCCACTCCATATTGTAGAATATCTTGTAAAGTAGCCCCTTCCTCCCAATATTTTTCAACTTATTTGCTGTTCAGCTGTGAGTTCATGACAAAGGTTTTTCCATATTTTAATAGCCATAAAAAAATTACAAGCATTACTTTTGGATGGTTTCTTGAAGAAAAAACATCAATGCTTTCCTTGGAATATATAATAATTTATATATTTTTGTGAATATTCTGTCCATATACTGCAATCATCATCATAAATTTTCAACCCCACAGCCTGGGTATGGTAATTGACAAGCCTCTTCGATAATTGTCGGTATTGCCACCACTTCTTTTCCAGTAAATTTTCTCAGTCTGACTGATTGTCCAGGTCTTTTGTATTTGCTTCATCCAACTAAATCATGGTCTTCTACTTTGTCTTTTAGACAGTCTGACTTTTTAAAATATGCCATTGATAGTCTATTTGGAGCCATTCTGATCAAGTGACCAACCATTTCAGTCTTGATTCTCCTAAGATATCTAGAATGCATTTTATAGTTCTAGTTGAAGTTGGACTGATTTGACTCTGATTTAGTCTTATCTGGTTTTCTGTATATTTGACCTGAAAAACAATATTTCATTTGCTTGAATCCAATTGTTGTCCCTTCCAGGCAGTGTGGCAGGTTCTAATCCAGAGGTTAAGATGGGGAGCAGGTTGGTTTTATGTAAACATACTTTTACACACTGAGGAAAACATTTGTCAAATAAAATCTGTGAAACAGAACTGTAGAAGATTGCAGCCATTTTAACTCTATTGCTTATTTCTGGAATTAACCTATTATCAGCTAATATAACACTGCTGAGGTATTTAAAATTTGTAAAAGTTTCAGTTTCATGCTGCCCTAATTTTAATTCAACTGGTTTGCTTTCCCTGCTTTGGTATCACTTATTTTAAATCCAAACCTGACAAGTTCAGCTCTTCACCAGCCAAACCATTACTGCAGTTCTCTCTCCATAACATCATCCGTGAAGATTATAGTAACTTAATAATTTCATCCATAATGCTTATGAAAAGCAAAAGAGACAAACTACGTCTTAGCTGTACCCCGTTTCTAGTCTCAATAAATCCTGATCCACTAGCTTGTACTTGAATGCAACTCTAAGTGCTTTGATACTGTTTATTATTATTTTTTTAACTCTTTCCACAATGGCTTCCAATATGATTTTCTTAATTAACATTTCCCAAATGTGGTGATGAGGAATGTGATCATAAGCCTTTTCTAATCAAGAAATATGACTCCCAAAGTCCATCCCCTCATCCATATCACGGGAGATGGACAACATCACAAAGTAGGGGATTGCCTTTGGGTGTAAAGTAATGTGGAGACTACATGTGCCATGTTACTGTAACAGAAGCTGTGAATGACATTTTATTTTATTTAACAATATTGTTTCATGGATCCCTGCTGAGGAAGGACCTCTGGGATGTGAAACATGACATGGTTAATACACATACATACAATATGAGTCATAATTATAGTAAAAACAATTATATGTTACAAAGATAAATAAAGAGAACAACAATAAACAATAATTTTTACAACTGAATTTTGAAAAAGTCATATTGAATACAATCAATTATTTTTTACAAATTCTAGAATGGAGTAGAAGGAGTTGCCAATAAGATATCTCTCAATTTTTCTTTAAATATATCTTTATTATCTGAAAACTATTTTATACTCTTGGTAAGTTTATTAAACAATGTATACCAGAATAATTAACTCCTCTTTGTACTAATGACAGAGTTGTTTGTGTTTTGTGCAAATTATTTCTGTTTCTTGTATTGAAATTGTGTACCTGTGAATTAGAAGTAAACAGGTTAAAATGATATATGAGTTTTGAGACGTATTGGCAAATGGGGCTCTGGTGAAGCCAATGGTGGATTGTAGCCTGCCTTCAGTAAAATAACAGGCCTCAGGCAGTATTGCAATCATATTATAAATTTAATAAAAATTTAAAGATTTATTGCCATGCACATTTTGCCTCACATCAAAGTATAATAAACAACAGAGAATTCACATTGACATTAGTAGGTTTTATAGCAGGTAACTTCTGCTTTTCTCACAAAGGATGTTACACTTAGTGAGATCAAATGTGTATTGCAATAAATGATTAAGAAAGTTGCTTTGGTATTATTTAGTAACAATTAAATTTAAATAAGCCACTTATTTTTATATTTTAACATTTAGCTATGAGATACAAAACAGGGTTATAACTCAAAATCTACAACTTGAAACTGCAGTTAGATGAACAATTGATAAGTAATTTTAAAGTCTGGTACTTACTATTGTAATGCACAGTCACACATTTTCAGAACTGGAGACTTTTTCCTATGTCGTATGGTTGTGTTCTTAGTACTAGAATTATGACAAAAGTTACTAAAAACAGATAGTCTGTTTACCTTGAATTCCATATGCTGTAAATGATATTACTGTCTCCTATATTTAAATCCTCTTCTGGTGGTTTCTTGAATAATTCTTTAAGCCTATAGTAAATTGCTATTGAATATCCAATAATATATAGAATTATCAAAAGCCCCACTCCAGAACACCATTCCATATCACAAGCACCTATAAAGTGAAAAGTTTCATGGTAAGTGTTACTGAAGAAACTGTATCAGGCTTCAAAACACGCAGGGTGCATTTCAAAGGTGGTAGGACTGTTTCAATTTTTTTTTAAATAAAAAATATTGCAGTTACTATTACAATTCATTAGAATTTCCAGGTTAACACCCTCCTGCATCAATTCACTTGTTATAGTGAGTCTGCCAGTCTGAATAAGCCTACTGGAAGTATCCAACCAGGATGCTTCTCAATTCATGCACCATGGCCTCCATTGACCAAAATGATGTTCTTTAAGCTACCTTTTTAATCAAATGAAAAGAAAACAAAGTCATCTGGAGTCAAGTCTAGGCTGTATGGGGGATGAGGCAGTGTTGCCAAGTTGTGTTGGACATGCCATTTCTGTACCAACAGTGCAGCGTGGCACAGTGCATTGTTGTGATACAGTTTCAAAGTTTCTAAAATTGCTGGTCTCAATAGATGACTCTCTTCCTTAACCACTTGAGCACTTCCAGGTAAAACTGAGTGTTAACAGTTCTGCCAGGTGGAACAAACAAACTCTTTATAAACAACAGCATGATGGTTAAAAAAAAAAAAAAGGATCTACTTCGTTTTCAACTTTGACATGGACAGTTTAGGTTTCGGAAAGCCACTCTACACTCTGACATTTGGTTTTGGAGTCGTACCAGAAACACAAGGTTTCTTTGCCACTGATGAAACTGTCTAAAAGGTTCAGCTCATTACTCAGATGATCCACAATTTCTTGAGAAATATGCACTGAGTTTGCCTTCTGTTTGTCAAACAAAAGTGTTGGCACTAACTTCAGGCACTCTTTCCTCTTCTTCAAATCCACAGTCACAATTCGAGACACAGTGGTGGATGCAATGACTAACTCTTCAGTTATCAGCTGAACACTGGGACATCAGCTGGTGTCCAAACTCTCTTAAATGTTTGCACATTTTTTTTCACTTCAGGATGTTTATTGCCATTCTAAGCAATGCTTGTCTTCAACTTACTCCCTTCCTTCCTTGAAAAACATGTACTATTCAAAAATACTTTCTCTGCCTGTTGCATAATTCTAAAAAGCTTCCTTGATGACGATGAAAGTCTTGGTGGCACTCTTTCCAAGCTTCCTGCAAAACTTCACTGCATTGCACTGTTTGAGTGCGCAGTTCCTCTTGGAGCATTATGAGGTTTCTCATCAGGGCTTCACTATCTGCATGATGATCACTCCACAAAGACTCGGCAGCAACTAACCAAAAGCCTGAAGTTCCTGATACCCACCATCACCACTCACACTGACAGCGACTCCCTTTCACCTTACCGCCTGGGCTATAGAAAATCAGTCCTAATACTTTTAAAATGTGCCCAAACACAAGAGCAGTATGACCAACCCCTGATTCTTCATTATCTCAGGTGAACAAGTGTATGATTGGGAATGGTTCTCTTGTGTTATGGAAACTCTAAATTTGATAGGGTACCTTGCATTGAAAGTGACAGTTAAAAATCACCATTAACTCAATCTTATTTTTAGAGACTTGCTTTTGCATCTTATAACTGATAAGATTAGCAGATGCAGGTGAGTAGAGGATGTGTTCTTGTCTTTTCTTGGTCTTAAATCAATCAGATAGATTAGGATGCATAATGGAAATTAAATGTCATTCTGTGAACTAAATGATAGCTTATCTCAATCAGAAATAGTAATGCCGATACGGAAAACCACATCCGAAATACTTATCAAGGACTTAACACCAATATTCTGAACAGAACTTTGCAGGGATATAATAGTAAATATTATTTACTTGCATTGTGTCTACAAGAGCTACATATTTTTTGTGATACTAAAGTACATGTTCAATTTTTAACCCAACATCTCATTGCTGTTTTTACTAGTAACAACATTCAATCCAACAGTGAAGTTGTAAGTATTGTATACAACAATATTTCAAATTCTGTGTTAAAAGACAGAACTATCATACAAAAATTCTGCATTGTTATAATAATTTACAGGATCTTCAGCAGAAGTCTGGTGTTGAAGGGATGGAAACTGTTAAAGGGTGTGTATTGCAGTAGGTTAGTGGCCTTTAAGTAAACAGAGGTATATAGGTCATCCTTCTGTAGGGTAACATCCATACCAATTAAGGTGATGCATGTGTAGAAGTACTCCGACACAACTACCACCTATCACAAGCCCTCATTTCTGACTGCTTCTCCCTGGTCATGCATAAAAATCTTCTGTGCTGCAATCCATCCCTCGCACAACTCCTGTACTGAACCTATTAAAAATGACTGCAGAATCATATTCCTCATCCATTTCTGTCTTGAATTCATCAACTAATTCCTTTGTTGTGGGCATGATTTTCCTTTCCTGAAATATGCATTCTTCAAACCAAAATCCTCGCACTGATCCCTGAATGTGCTTCAATATAACAGTCAATTTCAAAAATGCCTAGGTATACTAATGCTTACTCCAAAATCTCCATTATTAGATATGCCATGTGCACAACAACACACTTCATTTGTCATCTCATTTGCCCCCTTTTCATTAGCTCATACATAGGCCACACCACCAACAAACTTTTCCATCCCCAGCCACAGGCAGTTTACAACAGTAACTTAGGTCTTCCATGTCAGTTTCCATAACTCTAACAACCACAACAGCTGATCTATAGCAATAGCTGTCAGTCTTCTTTTGAATTTTGTAGATGGGAACTAGCTTACCAATATATCTTTGAAAGCAAGCATTCCTTGGGTTCAACCTCTGGCAATACACTACCAGTAGAACAATCAAAATTTTTATTTGTTTTAGAGTTAATATAAAACTTCTTCCCCATTTTTTAATTTGGTCTAGATTATTATTGTCTCTATAAATATTTTTTAAATTGTTGTAGGTACTTTATACCACAATTTCCAGTGGAAATACTTTCTTGAGGTATGCGCATATTGGAGTGGCCCACGCTGCGTCACATCGCACTGAGTGAAAATGCTGCAACGCACATCTGGATGCAGCGAGTCGCATTTCTTTTGTTGTCGCCGCAGTAAGATCTTGACAATTAACTCATTCCCACACTGTAAATGGATGCATCAGACAAAGAACTTTTTTATTTTTTATGATGTTCATTGAAGAAGAAGAAAATTAAGCAGAAAAAGCAATGAATTTAGTATTAAATGGAATTTTCTACACTGGGTAGGCTCATTGGATGGAAAACAGGTTACAACAGAAGCTCTACTGAACAGCGATTCTCTTTATATTTTTATGAAGATAAATTTTTTTTTTCCTAGCTCTTGTAGTTGAATACTGTTTTGTTATTGGTCATTGGGGGATTAGGAAAAAATGCAGATTTTGATATATTTAGCAACAGCAGACACTAGCTATAGGAAAATTGAATTTGCATGTTGACAATTTCATCAAGGGAACGGACTTAAAAATGGAGTACATAATAGCAGATTATGAAGCTTTTCCCCTTTCGAGACGAGGCATATTCCAGGAAATCAGAAAAATGGAAATGAAGAGAAACAAACATTCAATTACGGGCTCAGTAAAGTGAGGGGGGTAAGCCAGAACACACATTCTCAAATAGATCACAAATAAATTTATTGAAATTTGGACAGGACATCTGCCGGATCAGCAAGTATAATAAATATAGTAATACTAGCCACATTCTGCATTTGTAACCTTCTGACTAACGATATCTGAACTGGGTTGCAGAAAGTAAGGACAATATTGACGGCATTTCAACATTTGACTTATACAGGCTGTAATGGTATACTAGAAGCCATTAAGATTTGGAATAATGCACAAAATATTTTTTTTAATCAAAAACTGGCTCGGTAAGTTGGCAACCCGAAGCTTTACGTGTGGGGTGCAAAGAAAATGATGTAAAATTATACTACACATATAAAATAGACAAAAAATAAAATACGAAGTATGTTGAGGTTCCACTTATCCATTATGTTTGCATGCATTAAGTTAAAACATACAAGCAAAAAAAGGAAAAAAAAAAGAAAACAAAATTAAGTATGAGGGAGAAATTTTATAATTTTTTTTCATCTTTATTCAACTTGATAAAGTAATTAAATTTTCAGTGTGCAATTACTTACATTTCTTCCACCATCTTGCATGCAAATTTTATTGAAGTAATGTAGTTAATTTATAAAAGTTGGAACATACAAGTTACAAAAATCAGTCAGTGCTGCTGGAACTCCTATGGCCAGGGCCCGCTCTAGGGGGGGGGGGCAAACCAGGCATTTGCCCGGGGCGCTAAAATTTAGGGGCGCCATTTAGGCTGTAAGTGTGAAAAAAAAAATAATGTTAATGGGTTAAATACCCAATTAATTAAAAAATCCACATTGTGATTTTTTCGTTCGTTAAAAACTTACAGTTCTTAGCTATTTGGGTGCGCCCCTAGAGACTTCGAAGAGACGGGGCGCGGACCTCAAAGGGGCGCGTCGTTGCCTCGCCAATCTGTGTGAATTCCACCATAGGAGCAACTTCAAAATGCACCGCGTCCGAGCCATGTCTCAGCCCGAAGTCCGCGCCACGTCTCTTCTGTGTGAATAGGGCCTTAGCGCGCGAGTTGAACGCGTTGTTGTCTCAATTTGCTTATTATTGCTAATTACAAAAGTGGTTTCATTACACATCATTAGCCTTACTATTACGTTATTAGTGATAAGTGGAAGTTCATAAAATTTACTTCAGGATTTCATAATTTGTAAAGGTAAGTACATATATGATTAAACTGTTATTTAGTTGGATATACGACATTAGCGCACAACGACAAAAGCACACAACAGAAGCCCAGTAGGTGGGGGCTGTTACACCTGCCCTCGGCTACCTGCACTGATTCCAACGTTATACTTCCCACAAGTTACTAGATGCGGTGAAAAGGAGTGTTTTTCGCAATTGCAGTTAGGCTCTAATACATGGAATCGGTAGTGCTTGGCGGGAGATGCTGAGTATTTAATTTATTGAATTGATGAACCAAATCAATATGGATCTTAGTTATTGGAAATCGAAGTGGAATAATTTGCATAATAATTTCTTCTCGTAATCCGAGCCTCACAGATTTATTGTACAAATTAGATACAGGCATTGTAAGTGTTTTGGTTGGGTTAAATTACATACGCTAGCTTTGATCGGTTATGAAAAAACTGTAGTTTAGTGGGTGTGGGACAGTACTTACAATCATTAATAAATAAATAATATTACCAGCTGCTGATTACCGATTAGTTACTTCACATACCATTAGTATATTTAATTTCGAATGCTAACTGCTAACATATAATAATCCATGATGCTTATTATATATACGAATGCGGTTTACAGATACTCTAATGGCTGCATTTGTAAATCGTCTCAACAAAAAGAAATTCATTAACTATTTTAGTGAATGTGAACTTTGTCAGTTGGTTTAATAAGTGCATTGTGCGACAATCACTCCACAACATCATTTTTTTGTTTGTGAACTTGGAACTTATTCCGTTTAAGCCTATAGAAATTGCCATTCTGAATACACGGTTTCTGTATTTGCAAATTTACGGATAGTATCCTCCGCGAATAAGCTTTGACTGTGTAGTAACACTAGACTTTCTTTATATTCACAGGGTATGGAAAATATTTTGTGTTGTGCATAAATATTTTTTTATATCGACTGAGAATAATTTATCTTAGTTATGGTTTTAGCTTATTTAGAGCAAGGATAAATATTTACTTTTTATATTATATTATAGTGTACATTGTTTGAGTTACGTGCATGCCTCTTCCAAAATGTCTGACGGTCAAAGAAAACTATCTGGTTACCAGTACAAAAAAAGAAGGTTGGGAAAGGATGCATAAAGGCAGAATCAATCTGGCGCGTTAAAAAAATATACTGTATTCAGAGTTTGCCAAAACAAATCTTAGAATCCAATATCAGGTCGGGATACAAAAGAAGTAGGTCTATAGAATCGTCAGACAATAATAGCGAACAAATGAACGAAGTTTGTAAACCAACTGGAACTGACACCAACGTGAGACTCACAGAAGGCGTTCTAAAACTTTTTGGCCAAGAATTTTATGAGACGCAGTAAGAAGATTTTTAGTAAGGCAAGGTCCACCTAAACTATTGCATAATTACAAATTTCCTTCCAATGACACAGATCTACGTTTTAGCGCAAAATATTATGCACGAATTTTCAGCAACAGAGAGCATATATTGTGAGATTAGCTACTGCGTTTACTGCTTCTGTTGCAAAATTTTCAGCTGTTTAGATAGTTCTCTCTCAAAGGAGGGTTTTAAAAATGGGAAGCACCTCGACGAAACTTTAAAAGAGCATGAAATTTCGAAAAATCGTATTCAGGCAAAAAAGATTAAATTGCTGCCACTCAAAGACTTATTAATGCCGAAATAAAACATTGAAATGAGGAGCTTCTAAGAATCGTTGCAATTACCAAAATGCATGGTAAAAGTTGACTGGTTTTTCAAGGTACAAGCGACAAGTTGTTTGAGCATAATACCGGTAATTTCTTAAAAATAGTTGAGTTACTGTCTGAATACGATCCCATTATGGAAGAGCACGTCCATTGAGTGCTTTAAAAAATAGAGACTAAAGCTCAATATCTTGGGAAAAATATACAAACCTGGATAGTAGATCTGCTGCATCAAAGTGTAAAGTCTCATGTTATTAATGAAATAAAAAAATTCAAATTTTAGAAAAATTTACTTTTTTGCCTTTTATGGGTCGAAATACGAAAAATTCCTTTCTTAAAATATCATGTTACCACGGCGGAGACCTTATTCTTTAATATGATACCTCATTTATCTATATCGGTTAGATATCAAGGGAGATAAATCGCTCGTGACACAAAAATCGGTTATAGAAAAAATTATACTTTTTCCCATTAAGGGTTGAATTCCAAAAACATTCTTTCTTAAAATATGATTTCACAAAGCTGATACATTACTCCTTATATTCCTACTTCATTTATCGATTTTGGTTAGATATCCAGGGAGATAAATAGCTCTAGATACAAAAAACGCATTTTAGAAAAATTGACATTTTTGCCTTTTAAGGGTCGAATTACGAAAAATTCCTTTCTTAAAGTATAATGTTACCACGGCGCAGACCTTATTCTTTAATATGATACCTCATTTATCTGTATCGGTTAGATATTAAGGGAGATATATCGCTCGTGACATAAAAATGCGTTATAGAAAAATTTATACTTTTTCCCATTAAGGGTAGAATTCCAAAAACATTCTTTCTTAAAATATGATGTCACAGAGCTTAGACATTACTCCTCATAATCCTACCTCATTTATTCTTTTTGGTTAAATATCCTGGGAGATAAATGGCTAAAGATACAAAAAACCATTTTAGAAAAATTGACATTTTTGCCCTTTAAGGGTCGAATTACGAAAAATTCCTTTCTTAAAATATAATGTTACCACGGCGGAGACCTTAATATTTAATATGATACCTCATTTATCTATATCAGTTAGATATTAAGGGAGACAAATGGCTCGTGACACAAAAACGAATTGCAAAAATATTGATACTTTTGCCCTTTAAGGGTTGAATTCCGAAAAATTTCTGTCTTAATATATGACGTTACTAAAGCGGATATCTTAATCTTTAAAATGATACTTCTTTAAACGATCTCAGATAGGTATCCAGAGAGATATTTGACTCATAACACAGAAACCAGCATTTTAGAAATATTGACACTTTCGCCCTTTAAGGTCCGAATTCCGAAAACTTCATTTCTTAAAATATGATGTGACCAAAGGGAAGACCATAAGCTTTAAAATGACACCTCATTCATTGATTTTGGTTAAGTTTGAGGGAAGATACAGGCTTGTGACAAAAAAATACCTTATAGAAATAATATATATGATAATTCGCGAACATTCAATGTTCCGTGTAGTAGCCATTCTCTCAATCTTGTTATTAATGGCAAAAGCATCCTTGGAAGCCGCTAATTTCTTCAACATGGTCCAAAAAATATATTTATTCTTTTTGGCATCTACTTTTCGATGGGCAATACTTTTCAAGCATGTTCACAGTTCAACTTTGAATACATGGAGTGACACTAGATGGGAGAGAAGGATAGAGAGGATAGAGGCATTAAAACCTTTAAAATTTCATTTGGGAGACGGATACGACGCCTTGTTAAGCATTTACGAAAATCAAGAAATTGATAATTTAATGAGTTAGCCATTTTTGCAATTGAGTATGAAATTGCTGATGAAGTAAATTTGAAGATTCAATAAAAAATTCGTAACCTGAAAGTAAGAAAAAACAGTTTTTTGGTGATTTTAGTATATTTGATGTAATCTCGTTTTATTTTCAAAATAAAGGCATTTAGATTGTTTGTGTGATAATATCCATCTATAATAGTATTTAAAAACGTAAAAATATGGTTAATTTGTGGCTATGTACAGATATTTCATAATTAATTTCTCTATTTTGTGCCGCTAGATCAAAATTCAATAAGTTTATTTATGAATATATGATTTTAACTAAAACTTGACTTAGTCCACAACCCGAAGGTTGGTTGGATCCTCCCGAAGGAGGTAGGACCATGGGCGCCGGCAGGATTACTTTAAGGGGGGTGCATCTGTTTTTTTTGTTTTTGTTTTTTTTTGATACATTGTACAAAGCACTTATTAACTACAGATACCGAATTTATTGACAAGGTGTTGAACAAATTTGGACAACAACCTAGGCGTCTTAAGTTATTATTCAAACAGTGAATTTAATAATAGAATTTTTGTTTCTTAATCTTTTTCTGTGTATTTTCTTTCATAGCAGGGGGTGCAAGTGCCACCCCCCCCTCCCAGCGCCCATGGGTAGGACGGCCAGTTACTTTCCTCTGGGACCTACAGTTTAACGTGGAATCCGAACCACGGAGTGTCCTGGCATAGCTCATATGATCAAACACAACTCTCAAAATTCCTGCGCCTACTGGGATTCGAACCTGGGACTGGAGTAGCGAATGTTTTGAAAGCTAGCGCCTTAACCACTGAGCTACCAGAACGCTCTCATATGATTTTATTAAAATTTAAAATTAAATATTTTATTCGATTACAAATTAATTTTTTTTTTTAAATATATAATTCTACATAATCTTAAGGGGCGGCAATTTGTCTATTTGTCCGGGGCGGCAATACCGCTAGAGCGGGCCCTGCTATGGCAAACTAGGTCACGACGGAGTGCACCGGGGCACATAGGCGGCAAAATATGCCTGGTGAAGTGATCCAACAATCTGGCGTGACGTGGCCCACCCCTACCCGACTCGACCTGCCTGTGGTACACTTCACCCCATTAGAATCCATGTAAAAGATTGCTGACGCATTTCTGCGATGCGACGCAACACGACGCGGCCCACCCTAGTCTGCGCTTACCTTTAGAGTTACTTTTGTCTACTTCATATCCCCTCCTCCCCATGTTCACAATCACCAACATTTAGTTCAGTCATATAGTGAGACTCAGGGTGTGTGCACATACCCCCTCTCCACAAAACTCATCTCTTTGCATTAATAAGGTTCTTTACTTCACTCCTGCCTTAATTAGATTTAATTCCACTGTAATTCATTGTTTTCAGAGTAATAAAACAACTACACTATGTTATTCTTCTTCACTGCTGGTTTCCAGAAAGTGTCATCCACAAGTTTGGCTATACATCTTTCTTAAATGATGCATTTGAGATGTTGAATGATTAAATATCCCCAGCAGTTCTTTTGGACAGATGAAAAATTAAATTGACAAGAATGTTTCATATAACTAAAGAAGAAGTTAAGCATTAAGAGTGCTATTTCTACAGCAGACTAGTGAAGCAGGTGTACTTCTCTTATTTTCATTCTATTATGTCTCACCACGCAATTTTTGTTGAAACTGTTCACACAGCAAAAACAAAGACATTATAACACAGAAAAGAGCTATTATGACACTGAGACTTCTTGTGAAATTTAGACTCCTCTGTCTGTGTATCTGTACGTGTGTATCTGTTGTGTTATGTTCTTTGTAACAAAAAATTTTCACTTCTTTAAATGAAATTCTCCAGCTTATGTATTTGGCAGAAGAAACAGAAGTAACTTGCTCCTAACTTAAATATCATTATTATTAAAAAATATCTCAACTTTCCTGGAAAACAAACTAACAAAATTACTTTTTCGATTTTTACCAAACCAAGCAGTAAAAGGAATAAAATAATAACAATATGATCATATTTGTTTAGTTACTGCTATATCTATTAAAATTCTATGCTTGCTGTGAAGCAATTTTTGAACATGTGAACAGAAAGGAGCCATATCTGCACACAAATGATGGCAGAATAGTGCAAATAAATAAAAACAGTGTGAGCTATAGAAAAGTGGAACTTCCACGTGTAAACCCTCACCAGCAGACAAACTAAATGTGGTGGGAGTTCAGAGGTACTAATCATCAGTGTGACAACTAAGAGGGTGGATGCAATAAGGCAAGATGTGAATCAAAAAGAGAAGAATGGAAGCAAGTTGAGAAGTTAATTTTAGAAAATCAAATACCAAATCATAATAAAGCATCAACAACAGAGAGTGATGATTCCAGTTGGAGTAAAGGAAGAGGCAGTAGACAAATGAAAAATTGTGTTATTAAGGAGCAGTTTGGGGCTAAGGATAAGAGGTTACAAAGGGTAAATTATCTCAGCTTACACTTTACACTTTCTTGAGGACATTGAAGGTAGGAGAGGAGTGAGGGCAAGAAATGAGAAGGATTTCATCTGTGACTTTTTGAAGGAAATGTCCCTGCATTCATCTGGAGTGATTTCAGGAAACTGTCGAAGACTGAAATCTGGATGTCTGGACAGGGAGTCCAAGTAGAATAAAATTTACAGTGAAGACAGAATGAATGAAAAATATATTATTTGCCAAAAAACACACTTTCATGTTTTCTTGCATACATCTCTATTGAAAAGAACTACTAGTACACAAAACAAAGTGTTCAAAAATGAAAGATCACTATATACACTAAAATTTTCATGAAATTCTAATATATTGACAAATAGCTTCCAAGCCAGAACTAAGGAAATCAATACTAATTAGAAATGCCACTATAAAGTTTTCAGCACAGTCATAAAACAATAATGTGCTGGCAAAAGATACAAAATATGAGAAATTAAGACACATCAGGAAAAAGTGGACACTTTACTAACATAGAAAAGAGAACACTTACAGTCCAGCATCAAATATCCAATGAGTTATTAATATTTTTTATTGATTGCTTAGAACCCACATTCATTTACAGCTCATCACATCTCAGTACAAATTGCTTAAACATTTGTTTCCATGGGTATAAAAAAGATCCACCTCAAGCTGACATCTCCAGAATATGTTGGAAAAATATTTAAAACTCTTGGAGGCAAAGGTTCTAGTGGTTATGATAAGATATCAACCAAGTAAATAAAAAGTAGAACTTCAGAGTAAAAAATGTGTTTGTTACTTCTGTAATACATCAATATCTCATGCCACTATTCAATATAGGATTAAGCTTAAGCACACAACCACTAAAACACTCTAAAAAAGAACAATTAAAATATTTCCATCCCATTATGAAACTAACTGTTCTTCCAGTTTTTTTGAGAATGCTATCTAAAAAGGAGTTACACTTTTTCCTTACAGGAAACAATACATTACTGAATATCAATTTGAGTTCTCTAATGACCTTGGCATTGAAGGCATAAAACCATAATCACAAGCCTCAGTTTGAGTTATAAGTTTGTCTCTCATCAGAGGAAGCTACATACACACTCCATAACAACTTTTAGAAAGTAAATGAAGACAAAACACATCAGTGAGGCTGCCTCCGTCAAACTGTCACTACACTAACTTGTGGAGGTACAACAGGCCTAGGTTTGAATGCAGGTCCCACGTACTGGCCATTCTGACTACAGTTTTTAGGCAGTTTTCTGCAATCACCAAGGCAAATGCTAGGACCATCCTCAATCTCCTTCTCAAAACACATTTGACAAACAAAAATACACTTATCACATAGAACACAAGTTACATGTTTCGCAGACAGAAGGGCAACACATTTGCTTCCCATCAAAACTATGACAGGCCTAATAAGCTGGCAGCAGATGGAGCCTTGCTTTCAAAATAAGCACAGCCTCAGAAAAAGGATGTGTTGGATGACCTGCGAAAATGGAAATGTTTAAATGATAATGAATGAACACAAAGACTAACACCTGAATAATGAGGCAGTTTTACTCAATTGACTTGATACACAATACTTTAAAATATAGCCTGTCCCTTATCCAAGTAACATTGTTGTTGTTGGTGTTTTAGGGCGCATCGACGTCTAGGTCATTAGCGCCATAGTTTAAACACGGAATGACAATGTGGGATAAAATTAGCTACCGTCTGTATGGCCGACTGTAAACGGGTCGGCCACACAGACAGCATAGTAAAATACGAAAACATTGACTAAAATACTGCCCACATGGCTGACTGTAGAGAGGTCGGCCATGCAGACAGCAGTTTTAAGTAAAACACTAAAACATTGGCTGTAACGTGGCCATGAATGACAAACTAATACACTGGCTGGTTGGCTGTAAAATGGCCAACCAGATTACACAAACACTAAAAAGACAATCCGGCTGGCTGTAAAGGGGCCACCCAGATGTAAAATGTAAATCTTAACAAACAAAAATAATTAAAAGCAAATAAGTCGGTACATAGATTAGTGGTTGTAGAGAGACCACCAAACCATTCTAAAAACTAGGCCGATCTCATCAACATTTTAGGGGTAAGACCAGCCAAATTACAAAATTTTGAAACCTTCACCACATTGTCATTGTTTAAAATAACGGGAAGATCATTAGCTAAGCCAACATCTGCCCTTACGTTTAAAAACAGCACACAGTCAGTTAAAATGTGGCGCACCGTCAAAGGTACGCCACAAGCATCGCATTCCGGAGGGTCCTCTCGGTGCAGAAGGAAAACATGAATCAGAGGACAGTGCCCTATACGGAGGCGTGTAAGGAGAACCTCATCCCCCCTCGCCCGCTGGAAGGAGCTGCTCCATGGCTGAATAGTCGGTTTGACCAGCCGGAGCTTATTTGCTCTACTTCCAGCCACTGCCTCTGCCATACCTCAAAAACAATTCTCTTCGCTACCGAGGTGAGGTCTGACTTTGGGACCGGAGCAAAGTCGGTTTGGACCTTGTCGCAGGCTAAATTGGCAGCTACATTGGGTACCTCGTTCCCCCTGATTCCCACCAAGTAAAATCCATCCTACATCAAAACAACAAATAGGGCAATTCAGAAACAACTAGAATGATCCCAATGCACTTTCTTGTAGTTTGATCCAAACACTCATTGTCACAACTGTTTGGATACATTTAGGAACAACAAGGTTCAATTGTTCAATGTTCAGTTTGGGGAACAGATCTTAGTAGTAGGAAAATGACTTTTTTGGATAAAAATTCTTATAAAATTATGTGATGGTGTATTGCTGCAGAGAAAGAAACCAGCCACATAGCAAAGCACTGTATTTCCTGCTGTACCTAATGCAAATCATTATGGTGATGTCAGATTATAGATGAAAGTTGGTTTCATTGATAAAATATGATGGCTTATAGTTGTCGTTTCTGTCAGGCCAAACTTTTGACAAAATTTTAAAAATACAGTTGAGTAACTCATAGTATTGTTTATATTGATACCCAATTTTCATAAGATATTAAGTTTTCCAAAATTATCAACAAGTGATGATGCATTAGACACAGTTTAAGAGCTATCACGGGCTGCTGGTAGCAAATGGAAAGCAAAGTGATACAAATGCCAGGAGAACATACGTTACTTATTTGGAAAGAAGCCTTTGTCAGGTAAAGAAAGTGTATGAATTCACCAGTTAAATGTTTAAGTTCTTTTATACAGTTTGGCTCTACTCTCCTGCCACTGACTGTTACCATAGTTTATATTCTTAAGCCTGATTTAATATCACTTCCAAATACCTTTCTATTTACAAACTAAATAGTATTCAGAAGAGATTGGTTATGAAGCATTACCTTCCATGCAGTACCTGTTTTGATGCCAGTACACTAAAACCCAGGTTAAGTAGCCAATGAATAATAAATTCAGTAACACCAAGAATGTGATTTTAAATATTTTCTTATTATGAATGTATAACTCTTTTGTTTTTTGAGAAAATCCTTCAATTACTCTTGTTATCAAACCAAACTTGACTTCTTCATTCCTTTCACCATTTTGATCCATCTGTGAACAAAGGAAATTTCAGAACTTCAGAAATATTTTCTGAAAATATACCTCACATATCAACATTAAAATAATCGATGTGTGAGTGGAGACTTTCCTGGCGTACTGATGCAATATAATATTCTCTGGTGTCCAGCCGGATGGGGCAGTATAACCATAATGCTTCGACAGCTGGCTCTGCTGTCTTCATTAGGTGACAACCAGCTTGCAACAACAACTAAAGCTATCTGACACCCGATAAAGACAGAAGCTCCAGCTGTCGAAATGTTGTGTTTATACGACACCATTCGGCTGGACGGCCGAGAAGATTATATTGCATTCAAATAATCAGAAGCATGAGTAAAGAAAGTAAATTTTATTAATCAAGAAAAATCAGGAATATACTCGTAATTTATAGCAACAGGAACCATTTCAGGTATAAACAATTTAATATTTCGTATCTTGCATATAATTTTACTAACAAACCTTATCTTTTTTCTCCCCAATTTAGCAACGATTCTTTTTGCTGTGCCACATATTTTCTTGCCAGGTCTAATATTTTTATATTCACCAGATCATGTATAAAAATAATTCTTAGCAAAATTATTTCAAACCTTTGAAAGAAATCGGTTATTAATTGAAAGATTAAGATATTCGTGAATATCTAGTAACAAAAGGAAGAAACTGTGGGAGTTCAAATTGGAAATGACAAAAAAGACATGAAAACAATTAGGGGTTAACAACTGAAGAGTATAAGCCCAATCTATGAAAATATAACAAATATAAAAATTGTGAGGGCACGGTTCTACTAGAACTGATGTCTGTAATTCAACTTTATTGGCAATCTTGTAGATGAATACCACTGGATCAAACCATTTATATAATAACTAGCAGATATATGAATAAAACTTTGTTAGCAGTTTTAAATCTGTTGCCTGCCATGTGTAGTTACAAGCATCACCTTTGTCTCAGTTTAATGGTATCACATTTTCAAATATTGCCAAAAATTATTGTTTCCAGTTTGAAGTACCCCTATCCAGTTTGTGATAAACCATACTTCAGTTGACATCAAGTTCTTCTGTCAAAGAAGAATTTATGCACAAAAATTTCATATACGTTTGTTACTATGTGTTCCCATGCCACCTTGCTATCAATGGTGGTGAGTGATGCTTCTTTTCTCTATCCTTATTAACAAAACAAGCCACAATTCAAATGTATTAGAAAATTCAGCAATACAATTTAGCAGTTAAAGACATAAAGAGCTATAATTGGTTCTGTAGATGCTAAATTTGACATTCTATTAAAATTTGCCATTTACAGGACATGGAGAAAAAACTTTTATAAAGTTTAAGATATGGTGAAGTGAATAGAGGATTGTGAGGTATTCCTGGTTCAAAACGCATTGCTACTAAACAAAAAGGCTTTCATATAAGCACAACTAAAGTGTAATATATCTTATTTGAAATAAAACCTGCAGTATACTGTACTTTCATTTTATTGTGTAGATGTTTTGTTCATGCCTCAAGCCCTTGCTCAAAACTGTGCTTCTCCAAAAGAGTGTAACATGTCAATAACACTTGTTAATGGAGCTAGTTTCATTTAAACAGAGGAGGGTCAAGAAGATGTGTAAAACTTACAGCAACATTTACAAGTTGATGCAGTAACCTCATCAGAGCAGAGAGGGGAAGGGAGGAGGGGAACAAAGAATTTGTATGAATAAATTATGAGTAAATATGTGGTAGAAGAGAATGATGTGAGAGTAATGAAATGTTGCAAACAGACATCTAGGGATGCTAAATAATGTATTGGTGTTGTTGTGCAATGTAGAAAAAATTGATAGCATTTAGAAAACATTTAAAGAAAGTTAATTAAATCTGGATGCAGAGACAGCATATGACAGGATCAAGGAACAGCAAAAGAAACTACTTTCAAAGATAACTGGGTGAACATTAACACTAATATTTATCTTATGGGAAACATATAGGAGAATGGAAGTTACAAAATTATACAAAAAATGCAGAATAATTAGTAATACCCCCATTAAAATCTTACTAGAAGTCCTAAAAAAAAGTATCCAAAGACTGAAGTATGTGTAGTTGACTCTCCAAAACAACCACAGCCCCTTGCAAATGAAAGTTGAGGCAGGCAGCCTAATTTCTTAAGCATAAAATATATTATGCTTATTTTCTGCAGAATTCTACCTTCAGGACAGCTTTCACAGATGGATTTGACACACCCAGAAAGATACCTTGATGAAGTTATCTTCACAGATGAAGAAACAATGGAAATTTTGTGATCCATGAATGGCTGGACTCCCCATGATTCTACTTAAGGAATGCTCAGAAAAGCACATGCTATATGTAAATGAAGTCTTTCAAAAATCACTGGAGTTAGACAGATTATCACAAGACTGGGAAGAAGCCAGTATAAGATCTAGGAGCAAACTATATAGTAAAACTACAGATTGATCAATCTTGCAAGTACAAGATAGGTAATAGAGAAAATAGTTGTTAAGAGACTGAGAAACTTTGTTTTATGAATTAACTGGATCCCAAGCTGCCAGCAAGGGTTTGTCCCAGAAAAATCCACAAGGGCAAACTTGCTCCACTGTGTGGGTGTATGAACAACCAATATCGATGTGGGAAATCCAGTTGATGTGCCATATCTTGAGTTAACAAAGTTTTTTTATATAGTAACCATGAGGTAGTTGATTCACAAACTAGAATATGAGGGAATACTAGGAATCCCACATAGCTGGACTGAATAATTCTTGAAGCATAGAAAATTACCTACACTGATGACATAAAGATCATCACAAATCCCACTGAAAGTTGCTAAGGGCTCCAAGATTTCTATAGTTGAACCATGGTTGATACCATTTAAAACTGCAGAATGCTCAATATTACACATTGGTAACAATAATTAATGATTGTGGTATGTAGTCAGAGTTCATTTTTTTTAACTGCTTTATGTCCTCTTAACAGCGAGGTCTTTAGAGACGGGAAAGGATGGGGGGGCAAGGAATGGGAAGGAATTCGGCCATGGCCTTTTGAAGGAAGCATCCCGGCATTTGTCTGGAGTGATTTGGGAAACCACGGAAAACCCAAATCTGGATGCCCAGACGGGGATTCGAACCGCCGTCCTCCCGAATGCGAGGCGAGAACGCTAACCGTTACACTGCCCCGCTCGGTGTCAGAGTTCATGTATTGGTACAGGTCAAACCACTAAATTACCTCGGTACTGTGATAAACAGTAGACTACAGTGGAATGAACATGTTGAAAAAATAACAAAAGAGGACAACGTAGCGCTCTTCCAATATTGGAAGTCCTATTAATCATTCACACCAGGTATATTCAAAAAAGTACACATTAATAATACTAGAATAAGGTGAAATCATATGGAATCCTTAATAAAAAAAAGGATACTCAATGCACCAAATGAACACAACAAAGCTCCACCATTTTGCCAAAAGGACTGGAATAGTTAGAGCACACAGAAAGGCAGCAAAAACTGAATATGACAACACTAGAACAAAGAAGAAATAGGGAAGATGCAACAAAAACTTATAAGATGCTCTACAGATATTACAATGTAGCTAGCTTCGAGACAGTCTTTCTATAATCTGGATACATCCATTTGTGAGGACATAATATTAAAACTAGATAGGAATGCAGTTGATGAAACCAAAGCTTGTATTTGTTAGCAAACATAATAGTTAATATAAGGAATAAATTACCACAACCAACAATAAAATCTACAAATTTAAACATGTTCAAAAATAACTTTGATCGTTACCATCATACACTGAGATTAGATGACAAATGTATATAGTATTTAGGCAAAATCTGATTAACTGCTGCCTGATGCATAAACAATACATAGATAGATATCGCAACAATAGGAAACAAATGTTTAAGCTTAATTTATGTATGAGTATGCTCCACAGAATCCCAAAATTAAGTTTGCCATGACAGTTGCTGAGAAATAATTTCATATCTATTGGCAAACTGCAGCCACAAACAAAATAAGAGAGATCAGAAATACCCCCACCAGAGAAAAGAAAGGAGAAAAGTTTAATCCTTAACCTCATGGAGAGATTGATGGAGGAGCCTGCCATACCTTTATCAAAATAGTGGCTAGGAAGTTATGGAATGCACATTATGCACAACTGGAACTGCATGAGTGGGGGTGAGGAGGGGGGGAGGCAATGGAGGCCATCAGAGTTTGGAGGCACAAGAAGACAGGAGGGTCGTTCCACATCAAATCACCCAATAAAAAATAAATTTACACCCACCTCTTAGATTTTCATGAAGTTTGGCTCAAATGGTTCTAATACCATCATGACAACACCTGCAATTTTTTTTTTTTGCTGTATCTCTTGTAGTTTTTTTTTTATAAATTTTTAAAGTTTTTATGTTTTGCGTTTTCCGAACCTTCAGAAATGGTAAATTTAATTTGTATTGAAAACTTCAAAATTGCTTATCTTAAAAACTCTTTTAGATAACATCATGAATTTTTGCAGCAAGTTTATTTATTATACATATTTGAAGATAAAAATGATACTATTAAAATATATTAATATTTTCTATTAAAAAAATTATACGTATTTTTCTTCTTCTTTTTTTTTTAACGGGTGTTTTGTTTTATAAGAATTGCAATATCTAGTCTCAGACCTGATAGAATGCTCAAATTTGTTTTAATGTACTCTTAAACATATAGGCTACTTGCTAAAACAAAAATAATGATGGCTTTTTAACATGTTTATTAATTATAGTAGATTACATTAGAATTATGTACAATGATAGTGTACTTACAACACTTATGTATAACCCAACTGAGTGCTTGAAACATTGAATTTTTTGAGTAATTTTGTCTTTTTAATAAACATTAATCCTGATTCAACTGTTTTTCCACTTCATCCAAGAGCTTTCAGTTCTTTTGATACAGTCCTTTTTTGAAGTAATACATTCTTCCAGTGCCGCTTGATTGAGGTGCATGGGACCGTGCATCTACTACACAGACTATGTGCTCCAAAGGCACTATGCAAGAATCTTCTCTTTCAGGCCAATAAATGATGCAGCTGGTCCTGAAGGACGTAGAAATAGAATTTCTGCATCTTCTTCATCATTGAATATTGTTTTTACCAGTCCAAAGTACCAGTTACCATCACAATTTGCAGCCACATAGCTATTTATGGATGGTTTAAACGAACGACCAGTCAGAAGAAGAATGGAAAGAAAAGACAAAGGAGGGTTTTACACTATCTGTAGTCCTTCTAATTTCAAGGTTGTTTGTTGGTAGTGGTTTGAAGTTATGAAAACTTCTTGTTCCAGGAATGGTTCGGGTTGCTGAAAAACGTTTTTCTAGTTTTAACCGTAGCAAATCAGCTTCTTTTTTGTCAATAAAGTGAAAATGAATGTTTTCAATATTTTTTTCACAAAACTTGTACACTTCGATTGCTGTCAATATTTGTTCTTCGTCTGAAAGCTGTAGACTGGCTTTCCTTAAAATTCTTTTAATAGTTCCTCCTAGACCATCACAAATTGACTTCCCATGACTTGTTGCAAAAAAAGAGTGTTGGGCCTTCAAATTAAAGTCTCTCACGTGTTCAGTCAAATTTTTAAAACTGTTTCTATTTTTGTACTGCCAGCACAACCATCTGTCAGTATGATGTAATGACAGCCACTTTGTAATTTCTTTTTGTACAAAGTTAACAAAACCAGTGTCATGTTCTTGGTCATCACTAATAAAACAGTGGTTGGAAACAAAAACATTGTTTTCCTCATTTCTTAGAAAAACTCCAACTGGGTGTAGAGTACAACCACCTCTATTCCAATGGTAACTTTGGATCTCATTTTGTATAACAAAGGAATAATTTTCACTGAAATCCATCACAATAATTGCTGTTTTGGGTGGTGGGTCTTCTTTCAATCTTTTAAAGGCTGCTGATTGGGATTTTGCTATAAACGAGTGCGGGGTGAGCTTTTCCAATGACGTAACCAATAACAAAATGTAGTCTTCAACACTGATAGACTGTTTGATCATTTCTGCCCTGTCTGTGTTAACCCACTGACTGATTACAATTTCTTCTTCTAAATCATAATCTTCACTTAGTTTTTCAGTTAAGTACTCAATTAGTGCAGTATTTGCAGGACAGCTGTCGCAATGACGTAGCATGCAGTTTTGGTTTTCCGTGTTGCACACAAGCATCTTAATTAGGTCTTTATAAGATTCTTCAATTTTCACAGCATCCAGTAATAGTTTAACATTCTAGTGGATACTGCATACACATACAGTGTGTGTGCCTGCAGCACCAGCAAGGATACACCATTTAGGTCTCAAGAAACAAAATTTTGAAAATCCTACTTCTACCTCGGGATTCTCCCATTTGAAACAAGAATAGAGTTCTCTCAAGTTACACAAAATGAGTCTTTTTTGCATGTACACATTTTTTTGAACACTTACTTTGTCTTTTGTTCCAGGTAGCACTCTCGAACTTTCATCCTTTTCATAAAAATCTGTTACAAGTCTTACTGTATTTTCAGAAAGAGTTTTACCTTTTTTTGGACCAGGAGTTTCCAAAATACCCTTTTCAGATTTTAGCTTTCTAGCTTGTCGCACCATGTACTCACTTACATTAAATTCTTTCATCACTTTATTTCGACTCCAAGAATCCGGAGCCAAGGTCAGAATCTGGATTTTTCTAGACCTCCCAACAGATGAAATCTTCTCTTTCATAAGAGAAATCATTACATCAAAATCCTTTGCTTTCTCAACCACACTTGTATCTTCTTCGTCATCATCAGAACTTGGTGCATCATATTTTAATGCTTTTGAAACCGCCTTTTTTGCAGTCTTTTCAATACTGCTAACCTTCCTTTTAAAATAAGACCCTTTACTATGTTCTGACAAGCCATGAAGCTTTATCGGCGTTAAACCTAAATTATCAAGAGCAATGTTTGTTTGTACGAGGGATTCATTTCTGGATTCCAATGATTCTAATTCAACCATGACTTCATCATCTGTTTCACTTTCATTGACTTCAACTCTTAATTTTTCCTCACAAAAGTTACGGCATGTTGAGCAAAGCTTTTGTCCAGGTTTTATGCTAATATTTTTTGTCAGTAATTGTTTAGAAAGATCCAAGCCTACACTTCTCAATGATTTTTTGATGGGCTTTTTGTGTTTTTTAGTGGGTCTACACATGTTGTGTGATACTTTTCAAAAACATTTAAAAGTAGTAGCAGTGGTGTGAAAAATATATTCTTAAATTCACACAGATTAATTCCAGATCGTAAGTGGATCAAATCTTTTCTTCCTCACTCAATTCAGATAAACGGTTGTAACTTTTTTGAAGGTGTGTAGGTTGTTTGGAAACAGTCCGATTTTTTAAATAACCCTACGCTACAGGTTTGAATATCTGACATACTGATTTCACTTTTGGTCTGATTACTGTTCTGGTTACTTTTATAGGATATTGGAAAAAGAATCTCTGTAAACTAAGTAACAGTACCTTACTGAAGGTTCGAATAAACTTAATAAAATACTATCCAAGCACTATTTAACACTGCAATAATTTTTTACTTCAAAACACAGGAGTAACAAAACAAAATCCAAGCCTACATTGTAACTCCATTAAATTGATAACAACTATAACTGTTGACCAAAATTAAAACTAAAAGACTTAAAACTCTGAATGAAAAAAAATAATAAATAAATTACGTCACTGTATGTAAACACAACCTGACTCAATGAAAGACAGTGAGCAACTGAATCTAACAATTACCAACTATGGAAGAACAGCATGACACCACAGGACAAGAGCCTGTTGAGACATGCTTGCAGAGTGAGCTGTATGGAGGAGCATGTCGCCACAGGAAATGTATCTGATCAGACTTGCAGAACCATGCAAATTTTAATGAGCACAGCTAATCAGGCACTGTTATTAGCTAAATCAAGGTAAACCTGACTTGAGTTGTACTATTATGACGACTGAGCGTTTTTAACTATTAGTACTGTAAAATCACACACAGCTGATTGAATTTTTAACTTAACATACCAAGTTTAAATTTAAACTTAACTGGAGTGGAAAATTGATATCTATCAACATTAATATTATTTATTAAGAAGATAAAAACTTATTTTTGGTGTCTAAGTCACTTGGTTCTTTTTATTTTAAAAATATAATTAAAATTATTTTAAAAATTAGATAACTATTAAACAGGTTAAAAAAGCCAACATAATTTTTCTTTTATCTAATAGCCTATACAATTAAGAGTATTTTAAAACAAATTTGAGCTTTCTATCAGGTCTGAGACTCTAGATATTGCAGTTTTTGTAAAACATCCGTTAGCTAAAAAAAAAAATTAAAATTTTGTAAATTTTTTCATTTGGGAATATTTTAATATATCTTTATGGTATTTTTTTTTAACATTTAGATATAACACACAAACTTATTCCAAAATTTCATACTGATATCTTGAGTATTCTTTAATATACAAATTTTTTTAGTTGTGAGGACACGTTTTTAAGTTACGATTTCCGACTGCTGAAACAACGCCAAACCTAAAAACTTTAAAAATTTATATTAAAAAAAACTATAAGAGATAGAGCAAAAAAATTTTACCAAGTGGTTTCAGGATGATAAAAGAAGTAATTGTACCAAGTTTCATCAAATCTGACATGGTTGGTGTCAAGGCCTGGGTGACTTGACATGGAATGACCCAGGACAGAAACAAATAGAATAGTAGGAATTTGCTGAGGAAGAAGCCTAAGTAAATATTAGAGGAAGGATTGGGTGTAGTACATGGAAAAGAAGAAAAGATCGTGACCATTAACTGACACTTAATTTTAAACATAAACGGGTGGGAAGATAATAACTGAAGTAGAGACTGGAATAAATTAATGAATGAAGTATCAAAAAGTCAAAGGAATATAACAAAAAAATATATGCATGTACAGATATAGCCAATAGGATACTATTATGAATTAATATCACTGATTGATTGATCGAAAGATTACACCACAGTGATGGGCAGACACAATGTACAGAATTTGTATTCTTTTGAGGTTCATGATTGTGAAAAAAAATGTACAAGGGGAAAATTTACCTCAGATAAGAAATTTGTTAAGTATGGCATTCCCCAAGGCTCAGCGTTAGAACCTACTTTGTTTTTTAATTTATATAGGTGCTCTCACTGAGAATATTCATCCAAAAATGCAGTTCCATTTGCAGATGACAGTACTATTCAACTAATTTCCCCAAACATGGAAAATTTAGAAGCAGTATCAAATGAAACCATGAAAAACTGAAATAATTTAATATTAAATGAAGGAGTTTTATCTAGGCCTACCCGATTCTGTTAATATAAATAGTATTCAAGTAACCATGAATGATAGAGATCTAGAAAATATAAATGAAACCAGACTCTTGGGATTGTGTATGCAGTGAAAAATAAAATGGAATGTGCACATAAGCGAACTGATATAAAAGAAAAACAAAATATCTGCAGTGTGTTATTGACTAAGAACTCTTAAAAAATGCTACCAGAATTAGTACAGTAATGCAAGCAAACTTTGCCCATTTCCACTCTACTATAAATTATGTAATTATTATCTGGGGTAACTCATAACAAAGCATTAACATATTTAGGATGCAGAAAAAAGGAATGAAAACTATATGTAGACTGAAAAGATTAGAATCATGTAAAACTTGTTTCATCATCCTTAAATACTCTATGCCTTTACATTTATGAAATAGCTGTTTTCATCTCCTAAGGAATAACAAACTATGAAAAAAAGGCATGGTGCACAATTACTACTCTAGAGAACATTCAGACATCCACATAATCTTCTGTATTACTTCATCATATCAAAAAAGTACTTAAAATTCAGGACTAGCACTCTTACAATAAAATACCCAAAAAAAGGGCTACCTGTAGCTCATTCAAATCAATTCTAAAGGCATTTCTAGTAAGGTACAGTTTTTATTTTATCAGAGAATTTATGAACTCATAAAAAACAGTACTTTAGGATTTCTGAATTATCTTTATACCCACTGTTGTCTTGTAACAAATTTTTCTTTATGTATACTCATTTTTTTAAAATTATTTATGTGCACAAATCCAATCATTTCACATTTATATACACCAAAATACTAACATTAAATAAATAAAACTATCATAATGACTTATCCAATTCAAAGTGTGCTACCTATACTATCAATCAACCAGCTGGATTAATAAATATCTAATCTAATTCTTTCTTCCAGGAAGACAATTGGTTAAAGGTTCTGAAAACCATTCTGTCTGCCTTCATTAATTCCTCAAAATAGGTACAAAAAGGAAATAATATACAAAAAAAGTTTAATATAATTGAATGGAAGAGAGGTTGATAAGATCTGTGGACCAATAATTATTAGTAAGTGTAATGAACACTACATTAATTTGTAATGTCTTTTACATATTTGGCCACAATGTGGTATTACACCATTATTTCATGAATGAATTCCTTGGTATTGCAAGTAATGCAAAATGTTATCCATCTTCATCCATATCAATTCATGACAAGTCTTTAATCACTGAAAGCCTTTCACCTTCTACTCAGCTTCACGAATTGCCGAGGTAAAACTGAATGACTGTTAACATCAGAAAGAAATTTTATACAGCTGATTTTGTTAAGCCCATTATAATTACCAGTTAAAAGTGATATGTTTGCTAAAACTACAGACGGCAATACTGATGGCACTACTTACAAGCGGTTGAGTTATTATCGCCAGTAGTAAGTGCCAATGAAAGAAATGTAAATTTAAGGTAAGTTCAGCATGTATCATTCATTCTACTCTTAGCTACATATATTGTGATACACATGGGATTAGTTTCAATTGCATTAAGAAATGATGTCATAAACAAGGCAATCATTAAAACAACGAAAATTTAAAAATAAATACTAAAATCCCTGTGCTCCATGCTATACCATGGAATGCCAGTTATTGTGGTACAGATTCGCCTTAGGTACAACCTCTACTAGTATTTTTGATTAGAAATCAAAATTTTTAACACTCATACAGGAATACATTCACTGTACCGGGTTCTTAAATTGAACCACATTTCACCAAAAATAAACATCATCTAAACCTAAGCGATTTATCAAACTAGTACGATTTTTCATATAGTAGCAATGAATGGTACAGGGTGTTTTCGTTTTTGATCTTAATAGATTAGCAATTGAAGACGACAGGGGAAAAAAGATAATGGTCCATAATCAAAATAAGATTAAGTTAATTTTTTAATTCTACAGGTCATAAAGAATATAATAATTACGGCTAAAATCGTAATAATACTGCGGTAAAACAAACTCAGACTCCAAATGTAATGCAAGGAACACATTTTGAAATTAAAAATACATTTATCTCAAATCTTTTCTTTTTGGACCCTTATTTTTCTTTCCCAGTTCTCTTCAATTGATTTCAAGCATAAGGGAGTGGGAAAGTTTTTATTAGGAGAAAGGCACTGGAACAAATGTTCTCAGACTGTGAAGGATTTTAAGGTAAATAATATGGAGAGCAGTTTACATAGCGATACGCGTCGTCGCTAACAAAGAGCTCATAAAATTACTACTATTACTTATTAATAATAAATTAATTTCTAGTCCCATACATTAATAATAAGAAGATGTACAAGTTGTATGTAAATGACGTATAGGACCAAATAAAATGAATGAATGTATGGAAATTTCCACTGGGGTGTGAACTTCATCGCATTTAATAATAATAAAGGAAACAGTGTATTGCCATTTTTATTTGATTCATATTGTTAAATGTTGAACATTCTTAAAAAAAAAATGGCGCACTGTAGTAATATACGTTACCTACTTTCTGCTTCCATCTCAGTTCAAAATAAAAATCAATCTACTACCATAGTAATACGGTCGTAACATCTCGTACTGTTTTCGTACGTTGCCGCGTTTACGCACTTCATCTGTTTCTGACCAGAGATGTAGTAAACGAAGGCTTTCGCAGAAACAGGATGGAATCCCCGCTTCGACCATCTCAAGATCAACTTAATCGGATTGCGTACGTCTCCATAATACAATCTATGGTCATTTTTCTATACGGTACTTTAATGACATTTGTTGCAGCTAGCTGTTAAACCTCAAAACTAATTGTTAATATTTTCTTCTTTCTGTTATTTAACGCGAGTTCTTCTTGCTTCTTGGAGACAGTAGCCTACCTACTGTCTAGAAACTGTCGACGTCTTTTTTTTTTTTTTACTTCCCCTGCAAATATCTAAGGGCACTACGTTTAAAACCGCGATATGCTTATTGCACTACACTGTGGCACGCAATATATAGATTTACATGGTGAAGCTTACGTCTAGCTATAAGATTTCTCGAATACATCAAGTGATTAAATGACATCGTTTCGAATGATTTTTTAAGCCATAGACAGAAGATATAAATTAAAAATGATATAAATTAAAAATGATATAAATTAAAAATGTTATAAATTAGATAACTGATGAACTCAGTTAAGTAAATGTGGTGTTAGTTAAATGAAAAGAACGTGCATGACTGCTGGTCTGCGGAACATAGACTAATCAACACGCTACCTATCAATTATATGACTAGTATATGATGTATAATCAACAAGAGAAAGGAAAAACTAGTTAATTCTGTGAACAGTTTAGCAACATAATTATTTTGACCAACAAATAGTTCTAAATATCTTTTAAGCAAGATAATTCCACATTAAAAGTAGGTATTGGTAATATATCTATGTTTTTAATACCTTTTCGACTTGTATATGAATAGATTGCAGCATGCGAAGCGCACCTCAGGGAGCACTACATTTCTCGATCAACAACGATCATTTTTTCCGAGTTTGCACATGTCATTGTTTTGAAGTTCGTTCAGAGTAAGGGTGAACCAAAAATTTCATTGCGATACCTACAGACATAATTCACATGGGCTACTAGTATTACTACATTTACTTACTTATTGCTGAATCTCACACGATTTGAGAAAAATTGATAATACCAGCTGTGACTGAGGACCAGTACTGCACAAGTCACCATCTGATGTTATTAAAAAAATACCATAAAACAGTAGTATAGAACAGAGGTGAATCGACGAAATGTACGAGGATGTGGGAAGTTTTGTGTTTGAATTTTTAAGACTACCCAGTTTTCATTAATGCTCGATTAACACTTTTTACCAAACAATGGACATTTACTTCTTACATACGTTCGCTTTACAAAATATAAAAATACTGCCAAGAACTTTTATTCGCAAAATAATAATAATACTGATACTAAAGAATATTTGACGTATGCGAACACTATATTAAAGAAAAAATATTCATCTGGATAATATTGTGTCTGTTGATACTAAAGGTGCTCTGGAAATGTTTGGATGATAATGGGGATTGATTTCATATTTAAAAAAGGAGATACCAAATGTCGTTCTTGTGCATTGTGTAATGCACAGACATTTGGTGGCAAAATATCCCAGTGATTGCATTAATTACTCACTGCAGTATGTATTTACAGCAGTTAACAAAATCAGAACCAGATCAATGATGAATTGTTTGAAAAACTTAGTGATGAAAAAGAAGAAAATTTCATTCGTTTACTATTACATGCAGATGTTCGTTAGCTACCGCAGGGTACTTATCTAAAATGATTTTATGACCTCTTTAATTCAGTTACGTCTTTTTTTTTAAGTCATTCGTTAAGAAGGAACTTATTGATATTTAAGCGTGATATAGCTTCAACAAAATCTTCTCGGGTGTCCCACCGGATGGTGGTGTAAAAACACGACGTTTCGACAGCTGACTCTGCTGTATTCATCAGGTATATGGCAGTTGTTCTCAACTGACTGTCTCTGCCTCGACTGGTTTGGCCGCTTTTTTTTTGTGTGTGTGTGTCGCTGCCTTTAAATTATTTATGTTTTTTTATTGGCTTGAAAATATTAATTTTTTCTATTAGTTAGTCAAAAAATTATAGAATAATAGTAAGTTAATAGAAGATTTAAACTTCTAATATATGTTTTCAAGACATATGCTTTAGGGGGGTTAAGCTAATTAACTATTTAATTATTTTGTCTCAAAGATTTGTTATATGAATATTTATAATGAAATATGAAAAGTATATAATAGTTAATATTTGTCCTGTAAAGATATATGGTTCTTCTACTGGTCGTTTACCAATTCATGTTAATATTATTACGATTGA
>CM061921.1:240008427-240167679 GCA_031002005.1 Vandiemenella viatica
TATTCAATCAGAACCATATAATAGCCGTTTTGTAGTAAAACCAGTGGTTTTACTTGTGTAATTTATACATTTGTTTAAGTTGGGATAGAGGACAGACGAGTGAACAAAATTAGGCAACGTTATGAGAGCCACAACCTGCAAGTAGAACACGAGTCAGCGATTCGGCAATTGTCAGGCGCCGAAACCAGAACGCAAGCTGGTATTATGACCGAAAACAGTTAGGTGATGTCAGAGTTTGGCCTCTCCAAAGAGCTGGTGTGGAGTGGGGGTTGTCATAGTAAAACCCTGAGCACAGCTAACTAGGTCTGTCTATCTGTCGGTCGAGCTGATCGTCGCACTGTGCAGAGACGACAAAAGAAGTTACCGGGCTCCGGCCTCGGAGCGGAGCCAGTGCAGCCCAAGAGATATTCTACAGCAAACCAGAAGGTAGGCTCTACTGAGAAAGAGTTGCATATGAGACGGATAGGTTCGGTTAGGCAGAAGTTCAAGGTATTGCAATAGTCCTGTCGTGTTGGGTTAGAGGTACCCATGTTGTAAGCTCGTTCTGTCTCTCCTCATTCCGATAATGTTGGTGGTGGTTAGCAAGGCGCCACTGCACCAGTTTTATCAGTTCAGACAGTAATAGTAATAGTAAACGTTTCCACAGCTATCTTCGTTTATGTGTAAATATATGTACTGTATCATACCTTCAGAAACCTGATGTAAATAAACATGTAAATATTCAGAAATGATTAGCCCTGATTTTCCAACTGATAATCCTGTCACAAGACTCATATCCGAACAATTCGTCGATTTCTATGCAGACGCTTATCCATGACTCCCTATGGCAATCTGTCCTTGTCTCACCGCTCGGCTGGACAGAGTAGCTTTGAGGATCATCCCCAAAGGGGTGGCAGCCAAGTCACTACAGTTTAATCCGAATTATAATCGCGGATTATACTAAAGATCATTATAGGCCAGGTTATTTCCGTGTACTGTGCGACCAGTTTTGGTGGAGCGGGGTCAGGCGTTAGGGACGTGACCGGTCGAACCCGTCAAACTGTCACCACCTCACGGACAGCTGTCTGTTTCTTGAGGGGCTGCAGGAAGCAGGAGCAACAAGTGCTTCATTCTAGCTTACCAACAATGGACGGCGGTCGCTTTTGTATTTGGTCCGGAAAAGGCCAGGAAACGTTAGGTTTGTAGGGCACGTGTCCCTTGTCATCAAAGCAATTAATTTTCCATTGTGACGACTAGGTGCAGGCCTATCAACAATCCTATTAATCTAACATGCTAATAATAGAAGCGGTCTCCTTTTAATTTGGCAACAAAAGGATAGGCAAGGTTAGGTTAGCAAAGATGTATCCATCATTTGACAACGGTAATATATCTTGTCATTGTGTCCCCAAAGTTAGGTAAGGGACTCCGCGAATGGTCCTCAATTAGCTTAACAATAGCCCAACTAATACTCTGAACTGGGCTTCAAGGGAGGTGTGGCAAAATGAGCATGGCAGTGATCCATCAAAGCTATAAAAAAACTCCTAGGGAAGGGAGTCCAACTAGTAAGCCTAATTCGGTATTTAACTCTGCGGGGTGTACCGTGTACTACCTTATGGAGGCGGGTGTGAGCTCAGAATATATGTTATAACGGAATATAACTTCTGTCTCCATAACTTACATGATGTACCAATCGCTGTTGAGAACTTACTTGCTAACAGAAGTGGTTGTTAGTTGTATCCAAGGGCACTCTACTTCGGTCAGTATGACTCTCTAAATTACATCCTAGAAGGAGGTCCCCACTTTGATATCCATTAATGCCCATATCTCATTGTTGCCGTCCAAGAAAAAAATGAAACATATTGATTTTATTCACTAAGCAGAAAAAGATAAAACAAAATAAATTGTGAGACATACTTGAACAAAAAGGATTTCAATTACATTTAATGAAGGTTATTAAAAGTTTGTACAGACAGATACACTATCATAATTCTAGAAATGACGAAGCTACACACACAATAAAAACCAACCAATGTCTTAGACAATGATGCTGTTTGTCTCCAATACTTTGAAGATCCATTAATGAAATGGATGATTTTCAAATACAAAGAAACAATCAATTTAGCAGGTTACTCTTTGTTGACGATAACCACAAAAAACAGTGTACAGAAAACTATGCATCTGGAGGCACCTTGTTTGTTCTATCGTACAAGAATACAAAAATAAATGATACGAACACGCACTAGGAATAAATGATGAACGCCTGACAAAACTGTTTATAAAATGTAAACCTAAAGCTAGAGGAGCTACAGAAAGACCAGAGTAAGAGGTGTTCAGTGTGAGGTCAACATGTCACACTACCTAATAAAAATAATAATAAAATAAACATAGAATTTACCTGTGTCATCTAGCTGTCTATGTGCAAAAGGATCATTTTTCGAATATGGGAGCTTTGATTAAATATAACAAACTTACGTTATTGTTATATCTACATGATGTCTTTACCTCTATTGCCTCTGCTTCCACATGATCATGCTTCCGCTCAGAGGCTATAAGGTCTGCTGTGCTTAAAGTTGTCATCTCCTGAAAGAAACAACAAAAAAATCAAGATAATTGATAAGGACTTGTTTGACTTCAGGGAAAATGCGATCACGAGGTCAGACAAAACTTAAATTCATAGAGGAGCCGCGGAAATCAAGTAGGGCATGTCGACATAGAATGAAGACAGATGCCAAGAACAGTCAACTTATTAAGTACATACATAAAAGAAAATAAAGGTTTTTATGATTACAGGAAAACATTAAGCGTAAATCTCTTGGCGTAACATTTCACAGTAAACTCAATTGAGCAGGACACATTGGCCAGGCAGTACGGAGAGGTTTCATAATCCTTTATTTATTGGACAGGATGATAAGTGGATGTAAAAGAGAAATGAGGAAACTGGGTTACAAAACATTTGTCTGACCATTGCTTGAATATGGTTCGCACATTTGGGTATCAAATACAGTAGTTGGAGGGGGCGCATAGAAGGGCAGCTAAATTTTTTGTGGAAATTACCGCAGAACAAAAAAGATAAATGATACGTAAACGGAACTTGGTTGAGAGTACTGGAAGACAGGAGGCGAACAAAGAGATTGCTGGCAGTGCGGGCATAAGGTGGCAGTGAAACTTGGATAGTGCAGTACGAGGCAAGGCGCGTCTTACATATGTTAATATTTAGTTTTAAATATAAAACATAATCATTTTTAATTATCTTGAGATATAGAGGCTTGGGGCAGGTACTGGGTCCAGCTATTAGGGATACGCGACACCGGAAGAAGTATAATGAGTGGGCTTGTTTGTTTGTGTATCTTCAGATCCTTACGCCGCGTTTACACGATGAGAGTTGACTGGAACGACAGTTGGCCGAACCGTTGGTGGTGGGGGTCAGAGAGTGGACTAATATGCTAGTATGTTAGTAATAATTAGAAGACAGTGCACTGTCCACTGTGAGGACAGTTCTCTACTCCTATATTGTGATCTTATTGAAAATAGTATGTCCATATTACAGAAAGGAATTAACATTATAGCTAATTTGCTGATTATAATATTGAATAATATGAAGGATAATAAAATAAAACGTAGAAAACGTTAACAGAGTGGATATTAAAAAGAAATGTTATAAATGCTGCAGCACCTTTTTTGAAAAATAAAGTTACAAGTGAAACAATAGAGTTGCATCATTTAAGATTAACTGTATCTCAATTTGAAGAGCTATTGTGAAATATTTTTTCCGATACATAAAAAATGACCAGTATGAAGCACTTTTTTGTTAGCAGAGTCTCTAAAATCCTTGTTCTTATAATTTTTCTTCTTAAAATTCCACGGAATTTCCTCACTTTCATGCAGTTCTAAAGATTTTAATGCATTGCTTCACTCCGCTTACGCGACTTGTTAGTTGTCGCCATCTTGATCGTTGAACTCGCACGCCAAAACTTCGTCGTGAACCCAGTCCACTATCCTCAGTCAACTGTCTGTCTTTTACCTGTTCACACCAGGAGAGTGGACTATCCAGTGCTGCGCGCGCAGCAAGACAGTACACTCGTTCCAGTCAACTCGTGTAAACGGGGCATTAGGCGCCCGGCTGGCGCCGAAGCAAGTAGACATAGGTAGAAGCGCTCTGTAAAGGGACATCGCAGTATGATTATGTTTTGTGAGAAAAGTCAAGCTATCTAGTTGTGCCACCCACAACAACAAGCACTTAGCTTGTAATAGCAAAGGAATCTTGATACTTGTGACATCTGAATTAGTTGCTGTGTTTTTCCTCTATTAAGAAATGTTACTGTTTATTAACAACGATTCTTTTCGCATGTGGGAGCTGTTGGCTGTTAGAGACGCCACGCCGTTTCTTGGAGGGAGCACCGACGTGACCTCGGAACTCGATTGAAGGAGTCACGAGATTCGATGCTGATACCCGGCAAGGTCGGCTTCCCGGGAGACAACACGCTGAGGACTGCCTGCAGTCTTTGTGTTATTTTTTTAATAGACATCTGATGCTATACATCACTCCAGGCGAATGCCGGGATGCTTCCTTCAAAAAGTCCATGGCCGAATTCCTTCCCGTTCCTTGTCCCCAGTCCCATCCCGCCTCTAATGACCTTAGCCGTCGACGAGGCGTAAAGCTATAGTAAAAAAACAGTTTGGGTATCAGAGTGCTCATGTCTTCAAGTGACTGGTGCAACCTGTTGTACTGTAGATACACGGTATTATTTGCATCTGATCATTTTCCTATACGTCACTCGACTTAGCCCTGCAACGCCCTGTGCAAAGCAATTTGCGTGATAATGAGACAAGTTCTATCGAAGCCTGGACCCAGAGCTTAAGTCGTGTGCAATTTAATTATCCTTTCGCTGAGTAATTCTGAATCAACTAGTGCCCAGGGATACAATAAAGATTAAGATGAAACGAATTTTGGAGTTTCATATGTATAATTGTTTCATTTCTTGTACATTGTTAAGTAACGTAGTGATATTTAATTGTTAAATTCAGTAATTATGTGCCTATGCTTATCATTCATTTGTTAGGTAATTCTATGTGCTGTAATGACTGACCAATAAACGGAGGACAGTGGCGTTCGCTTGCAAAATATTTTTGATTGTTAATATTGACTAAAGGTACGTGGTCAAATAAATGTAAATTCCTGAATAAAGTGCCAGGTTATGGCATTCTTAGATTATAAAAATGATTCTAAATAAATAGTCACCCTACTCATCAAATTTAAAATTAATTTTAAAATTAATAAAAAAACATGTGTTCCATTGCAATTAAAATTAAGTCCAAATATTATTTAATTATGTTTAATTTCATAAGGAGGCATCCTACAACAAAACATTATAGTATTAATCTATCACAACATGCCACTATTGCCTGCGGTATTTCTCGCGTGGACCGAGAGTGATGGACGAGCGGTAACTCTCTGGCATCGCATTCAAGAGGGCGCTGGTTCGAATCCCCGTCTGGTCAATTTGGTTTTCCATGGTTTGCCCAAATCACTCCAGATGAATGCCTAGATGGTTCCTTCAAAAGGCCATGGCCAAATTAATTCCGGTTCCTTGCCCCAGTCCTTTCCCGCCTCTATTGACCTAGACGTCGGCGTCGACCAGGCGTAAAGCCATATCTACATCTACATGTACATATATACTCTGCAATTCACAAAATTGTGGGTGGCAGAGGGTGCTCAGCACCAAAGCTAATCTCTTTGCTGTGCATTCCAATTCCTAAAAGTACGACGGAAAAAAGAATTAATATAAGAATCAGTCCGGCACCTTATTTCTCTAATTTTATCTTTCCTGTCCTTCCGATTCAAATAGGTTGGTGGAAGAAGTATTTCACTACACTCAAAAGTGAAAGTGGGAGTACGCATGTTTACCAATAAGTTTAAACGAAACGTGTGTCGCCTATCTACCAGAGACTCCCAACCTAGTCTACTAATCAGTTCTGTGACGCTTTCATAAGGACTGTAGCAAGCGATCACGAATCGAGCGCCTCTTCTCTGTACTTTCTCTATATTTTCTATCAACCCCTTACGAAACGGATCCCAAATGGCACAACAATAGTCCAAATGTGGACGCACAAGAGATTTGTACGCTATCTCCTTTGTTCATTACAATTTTTCAAGATTCGACCTATGAATCGCAGCCTAGAATTTGCTCTACCTACTAACGAATTAATGTGTATGTCCCATTTCATGTTCCTTTGTACTGTTACTCCCAAATTTTTCATAGATTCGACCATATCAATAACTGCATTGTTTAACTCATATTTCTGAACAATTGGATTCTTTTTGTTATGCTCATTGTCTTGCACTTTTTACAATTTAGCGTAAGTTGCCAATCAGCGCACCAAGCCAAAATAACATCCGGATCGCGCTGAATTTCTAAGCAATCAGCCAAATTTCTTACTTCCCTATAAATAACCGCATCATCAGCAAACAATCTAAAAAGGCTTTTCACTTTGTCTCCGAGATCGTTTATAAAAATTAAGAAAAGAAGTGGTCCTATTACACCTCCTTGAGGTACACCCGATGTAACATCTAGATTAGAAGAACTTTCTCCTTCAACGACAACATACTGCGACCGACCAGTTAGAAAATCCTTTATCCATTCACAAAGCTGATCCGATATACCGTACGCTCGAAGCTTCGCTAAAAGGCGGTTGTGTGGCACAGAGTCAAAGGCTTTCTGGAAATCTAAAAAAAATTCATCTACTTGTGAACCTGCATCGATAACTTTCATTACGTCGTGTGTAAATAGGGCCAGCTGTGTTTCACATGATCTTTTCTTCCGAAATCCGTGTTGATTTGTTGTAAGAAAATTATTAGCATCTAGAAAATTCATAATGTTCGAGCATATAATCTGCTCCATAACTCTACTACAAATAGATGTTATAGATATGGGACGATAGTTCCCAGGATCACTACGATCACCTTTTTTGAAAATCGGAGTTACTTGCGCGATTTTACAGTCTGAAGGTACTTTTCGCTCTTCTAATGATTTACTAAATATATCAGACAGAAATGCCCCGATTTCCGCCGCATACTCTGAAAATACTCTTACTGGAATTCCATCCGGGCCCGGTGCTTTCCCCCACTTCAGGAGCTCTAATTGCTTAATGATACCTGCAGTATCTATTCGTAATGATTCCATCACCGACTCGCCACGGCGTGGGAAAACTGGAATACTATCCTTATGTTCATTTGTAAATGAATTTTTGAATACACTATTTAGTACGTTAGCTTTATCGCGGCTTTCATTAACCTCGGAACCTTCACGAATTAGTGCTGGAATATTGCTGTTGGTACAATTAACTTTTCGTACATACAACCAAAATTTCTTTGGGTTTTCTGTGAGACTCTTAGAGAGAGAGTTGGAGTGAAAATCGTTAAAGGCCTCGCGCATTACATTCTTAATGCGTCCTCTTAAATCAGCTAAGGTTTCTAAATCGCTGCGACAGCCCTTCCTTCTTGAGCGTGCGTGTATTTTCATTTGTTTTTTGAGTAATCTTTTGACTTCGCATGTGTACCACGGTGGATCATTCTCCCCCTTTATTGTCCGCTTTGGTATATGTATTTCCATGCCTTGCCTGACTATATGTATAAAACGATGCCACATCTCTTCAACGGGGTCCTTTGTTGACTTGAAGTTATGGTAATTATTCCTCAGGTAGGTTCTAAAACACTCCTTTGAGGCCTTATGGAATCTGTATACAATTCGCCCTTTTTTCCTTTTTCGCTTGGTCATTAATTTGATAGTCGCAATTACCGCTTTGTGATCGGTTATTCCTGTGGTCGTTGAAATGTCGGTGAATAATTCTGGCCTGTTGGTAACCAGCAAGTCCAAAATGTTTTCGCTACCGTTATAACACCGCGTAGGTTCATTAACTAGCTGCTCGAGATGATTATCTGACAACAACTCGAGAATTACTTCAGAAGCTGCCTTATCCCTGCTACCTGTGATGTGAACGTAATTACGCCAGTCAATATGAGGCAGATTGAAGTCGCCTCCTAGAATCATAGCATGATCCTAAAAACGGCTAGCTATACTATAAGCTATGCCATAAGCAAAAAAAGCACCTCCCCGCGTGGACTACATCATTAGTGTTTAGTTTGTCTATGTTTCTCTATTAGTCATTTTTCGATTGTTTGTTCTTGCATAAATTCGTTTTAATCCATTTCGATAAGCATCAAATAACCAAGTCTATATTGAAAAGTCCCTTCGTAATTTCTATATTTATTTTTCACTGATAGCTGCAGCGTAAAAGCTTTTATGTGGGTTACCTACTAAACATAAACGTTTGCTGGAGTAGAAATTCTTTATATGATTTTACTCTGACAATTAAGCTAGTGGACTGATACTAAAAAAAAAATGTTACCTTCCTTATTGCTGAATACCACAGCGGTCATCTTCAAACTACTCCCCTTGAAAACTTATGCAAAGATTCCAACTCCTGCTCCAGCCTTCCAAGCAATTTTGAAGTTGTTGTGGAATAGTCTTCCAAACCAGCGCCATATTAAAATTCATGTTTTCAACATCATCATAATGCTGTCATTTAAAACTTTTTTATCTTTGGATAAAAAAAAAAAAGAAGTCAAAGGGGAAAGATCATGAGACTACGCAGAGTAGTCTTCCACAATAATTTACTTTCCAGCCAAAAACTCCAGTACAGGCGGTGCAGTAATCACACGTGTATTAGCGTGCTGCAGGATCATTTCGTTGTAAGTAGACAGTTCTAGCAGGCTGAATCTCACTTCTTAACACTATCTTTGCTTCTTCTTTGGAAATTTAAACTGGGGTGATTTCCCCTTGACTTCTCCATTGATGAAAGTGAAGTGTTTATTGTTTTGTGTGGCTGAATCTGACGTATGTATGTTCAGTGTAATGATTTTGTTGTGAATGAATGAAAGATTGAAGAAAGGAGATGGTAAAACCCAATGCCAGCCCACCCAAGACTAGTCATACGAACGACGCCGAGGGAGTCGCCAGACTTAATGTCCCCATACGAAGGAAGAATCGCGTATGTATTCTGTATTTCACGAAATCGTTTGTCGAAGAGGGCACTTTACACCAAAACTAATCTCAACTCTGTGGATTCCAATCCCAAGTGGCACGAGGGAAGAAAGGCTTCGGGTAAGCATCAGTACGGAACATTATTTCTCTATTATCTAATTTCTCCTCTTTCATTGCACACCAAATAGGTATTTTTTTATTGAACGGCCTTCGGTGTCATATATTGTTCTAACACTGCTATCAGACTTTACTTATGTAACTGTGGGGACACTATAATGAGGACAACATATGACGAAAACAACAATTAATTAAAACCACCCATACCCGAGGCCGGACTCATAACGGTGTCACTTAGACCAGTGTGCTAGCCGCTACACTGCCAAAGTTGGCCACCAAACAGTTTGGTGGAAGAAGTATTTCCTCACATTCGTAAGTGAAAACAGTTGTTCACGCCAATAAATTAAAAGGAAATCTGTGTTATGTGTCAGCTAGACAATCCCAGACCAATCCATTCATCAATTCTGCGACAATTTCGTTAAGACTGTGGAAAATAGTCACAAATCGAGCGAGGGTCTTCTCTATACTTTCTAATTTTCCGAAAACTTCGTAAAGAGTGTGGAAATCAGTCACAAATCGAGCGCGGTTCTTCTATGTACTTTCTCTAACGTGTCAATCAATCCCTTGCGATACGGATACAAAATGGCACAATAGTACTCAAAATTTGGATGCATGACAGTTTTGTAGAAAATAATCAAGAAAAACGTATACATGTGCCGTGCAGTATCGGAGCTTTCATTTGTACTCTCGCGAGTCGTGTGAACAGTTTTCTGAAGTGACATGACTAACAATCTTTGAATGCGAATTGGTTGTTGATGCTAGACGCAAGGGCATTACAGTTAGTTAATTGTTAGTGAATTCAACATTCCTAGTAGTGTGGTTTAGCCGGTGTGTGCTCAAAATATACATTACATCATTCTATTATTCTATTGGTCTCCCCCCTCCCTCCTGTCAATCATTTTCACAACTCTATTGTTCTCCCTCCTCCCACCTGTCAACCATTTTCACACCTCTATTGTTCTCCCCCCTCCCACTTGACTAACCTCAGTTTCACCCCTATTGTTCTATTGTTATGCTAATTTGGCCACTTAACTTGAGGGCCATTTGACTTGAGGACCACTTGGCTAACCTCAGTTTCGCCCCTATTGTTCTATTGTTATGCAAGTTAGGCCACTTGACTAACCTCAGTTTCACCTGCCTTTCCCACCCCCAACCCTAGCACCAGCTGCCCTCTGGGTCCATTGTTCTCCTCCCCTACCATTGCTCTTTTGCCAGGCCACTTGAGTAAACACCTGTTTTTCCCACAGTTATGTCGCACCAGCTGCCCCTCTCGGTCCTTTGTTCGCCTCAGCTACTATTGCTCTTTTGTCAGGCCACTTGACTAACCTCAGTTTCACCCCTCATTTTCACACCTATTGTTCACTCCCCCAATCTATTGCTCTTTTGCCAGGCCACTTGTTTGAACACCTGCCTTCGCCACCCTAGGAACAGCTACCCTCTGGGTCCCCCTACTATTGCTCTTTTGTCAGACCACTTGTGTGAAAACCTGCCTTTCCCACCCTAGCACCAGCTGTCCTCTGGGGTCCGTTGTTCTCCTCCCCTACTATTGCTCTTTTGTCAGACCACTGCGGTGACCAACTGTTCCCCCTAACCCTAGGTTCATCTCTCCACCCGGATTCACTCCAGTGCGTGGTGAAGGCCCCGTGCGTTGTCTCCATATATTCCTTCCTCGATGGGAATAACCCGCTTACAAGAGGCAAAACGGTCTGCATTCTGACTTTTTTTTATCTATTATACTTTTTTTTTACTTATGGCTTAAAACAGGAAGGAATTCGGCCATTGCCTTTTGAAGGAAGAATTCAGGCATTCACCTGGAGTGATTTGGCAAACCATGGAAAATCCAAATCTGGATGCCCGGACGGGGATTCGAACTGGCGTCCTCCCGAATGCGAGGCCAGAGCGTTAACCGTTCACCCACCACGCTCGGTACGAAATCGAAGGATCTCGGGACTAAAGTAGATACAGTAAACCCAGATAATTAAAATACGACAATTAAAATCATCGACGCTTTAACCAGTCCACTTATTGAATTGGTGACAAATCAAATCTATAACACAGTTTGCAAGACATTTATATTTAAACCAAGTGTGCCGGCGTTTTCGTCCGCGTGGAATTTAAGATTTCTGCTGTAACCGCTCACCCACCACGCTCGTTGTTTAAGATTCCGTACAAAAACATATAAATCCTTAAAATTCTTGAAAATCACGAAGTCAGATTCCTTCATAAGATATGAATTAATGTCTTTAAACGCGTTACGAAATCTTAACAGCACCACGTGTCTGAATTTTTATTTAACGTCCTGGCATTCACCTCAAGCGATTGCGGAAAAACCTTGTAAAATCGAAACTTGGTTGGCCGGACAAACCGCGTCGTACTAAGTTCCAGACCAGTACAACCTGTATCAACCAAATTGTGGATAGGAACGGAGCTCAGTTACCTTATTTCACATGTCTAATGTTGCTGGCTGCAACGTTGTATGGCAGGTCAATTTTGACACGGAGGTGGGTAAAGAATGTGCTTGAAGTGTAACGTATATGTAAGCAATCAGGTTAGTATGGATATCACCCGAAAAATTAATGCTATGGAAAAGCCTTTTTTTCTGGCTTCGCCTCGTTGACGTCAAAATCGCTAGAAGTGGGAAAGAAGCGGGGAGCAAGTAACTGGAAGAAATTCGGCAGTGACCTTTTGAACAAACTAAGGCGAAAATTCAGATGTGGATGCCCGGACAAAGATTCGAAACCGCATCTTCCCGAATGGGAATCTCATGTGTATCAGTGTCAGGCCACGAACCTAAGGGATCACCATCGTAAGTGGATAAATAATTAGCGTACCAGTATGGCTTTACACCTCGTCGACATCGACATCATTAGAGGCGGGAAAGGATTGGTGCAGGGAACGGTCACCTGGAGTGATTTGGGGAAACCATGGAAAACCAGAATATGGATGCTCAGACGGGGATTCGAACCAGCACCCTCTTGAATGCGTTGTCAAAGCGTTACCACTCACCCTCGTACAGAAGGGTTTTTTCTCGTCATACAACATAATAACGCTACGTTAGTATCTCCTAAACGGGATTGACATATTTATCTCGGATAAAATTGCATTCTACTTATCGGGAAAATTACCAATTTATAGAGGTATCACATGTAGCAATGTACAGATGAAGTAAAAATTCGCTAAGATTTCTAGGCCAGAACGGCAGGGGAAAAAATACGGTCGCGAGTATATCTAACTGAATACAAAAACTTTTCATGATTGTATTTCGGGGCGGCTATATGTTATTCACTTGAATCTAAGCTTATTTTTTTGTACTTGATCTGTAGTGGTGTGGAGACTTAGCAGGCGTACAGACGGTTCCCATCAAAGCTGCATGAAAATAACCGTAACATTAATGTCTGGCACCTATTTGAAGTAAAATGGTGTCGTCATACATGCGGTCACCTTAATTTATTAAACACATGGGAAATCCATTTAAGCAGATGGCATAACAGCACTGAGATATATGAAGTCTGTCGAACACAGAGGAGACTATGTTGAATCTCACGTGTATCAGTGTCAGGCCACGAACCTAAGAGATCACCATCGTAAGTGGATATATTATTATTATTAGCGTACCAGTATGGCTTTACACCTCGTCGTCATTAGAGGCGAGGGAAGGATTGGTGCAGGGAACGTTCACCTGGAGTGACTTGGGGAAACCATGGAAAACCAGAATATGGATGCTCAGACGGGGATTCGAACCAGCGCCCTCCTGAATGCATGGTCAGAGCGTTACCACTCACCCACCACACTCGGTAATTTTCGTGGACAATACTGAAAAATATCTATTGTGAGAAGTAATTTTTTGTATGGTGCTTCGATAATTATGAAATTTCCAACATCTAAAATGACTGGTTACGCAGATATTGCTGCTACCAGAGACACAGGGAAATAGTGTGAACTTTGACTAACGTCTTTAGCTGGGACGCTGCTTGTTAGAGACTAATACAGAAACTCTGATCAACTACCCAATCTAGCAACTGACCAAAGAACGCAATATCCCTACAGTATGCAATACGCCTCTGCCAAAGAAACGGGATAAGTAGCAAGATTGATACGAAAGAAAGTTACTGCACAGCGATGTAATGGAAATTCAACTGTAGGCACGCAACTACCTGTTTTGTACTGCCATTATTATATCAGAAATAGAACAACTGTAAAGCAACAAAAATTCCCAATAGCATGCATGAAGAGTTTCCACACACGTATCACAGACAATGCGCAGTAAATGTGTAGGACAGTAGCTAACAGGTACTACTTTTACCCGTAACGTCTGTCAGCTATGGAAAATAAGACTGAACGATTCGTGTATCCGGATTCTACGTTAAACTGCAGTCCCCAGAGGAAAGGAGGCGGCCGTCGTACCACTGGCGCAATGGCTTTGTATGCCCACTTTGTCTTTCGGCGCTGTAGAACTGAATGCACCAACAACAGCTTTCATCCTCAACACACTACTTTGAACGTACAATGATTTACACAAAGTAGTAACGTTTATGAATACTTCCACATTGGGGAGTTCGACTAGAAAGAATCCAAGTTAATTTAACCTTCTAAAATCGCCGGAATCCTTTAACGAACTACTTTACAAAATTAGTAAAGCATTGATTAACAGTTTACATAATAAAATTTCTTCGTTCACAGACACATACACACAGCGACACGGTAGCACTAAAACAAAGGATCCAGATATGATCTTAAAAGTAAAGCTGTTAAACATCCATAAATCAAAAAGTGGTGCTATATTATGATCAGAGGAAATGCTTAAAAGTGACGGAGAAATTTAGGAAATTCGTTAATGATCTGAACGATTTACTTGTTGATTATAAGCAGGACTTTGATAATAAATAAGAATTAAACAAAACACTAGAGGGACCTGACGCACATTAGAAGTTATGTATATATATATATTTTTTGGCCCTAGTATTTTACGCCTCGTCGACGTCACAATCATAAGAGGTCGGAGAGGATTAGGGACGAGTAACGCGTAGGCATTCGCCCATAATATTCTGAAGGAACCACCTCGGCATTCACCTGGAGTGATTTTGTAAACCATGAGGAACCGAAATCAGGATGATCAGACGGAGACTTGAAATTGTGTCCTCCCGTATTCCATGAGGAACCGAAATCAGGATGATCAGACGGAGACTTGAAATTGTGTCCTCCCGTATTCCAGGGCCCTAGCGTTACCGCCGAGCACCACCGAGCTCGGTAATTTATTTAAAGAAAGATCAAAGATACAAAAATAGAACTAATATTTCTAAGGAACAGTGAATCATCAATATATCTATATTTTCTGCTGTTATTTACCGCCTGTTGACAGATAAGGTTCTTAAAGATGATCAGTAAATGACTGTGAAGAGCGTCTACTGTGCAAAACTCAAATTAAAACTTTTGCGGCGAACAATTCTAACCATCAAAACATTCATCCAGATAATTAAAGAAAACCGTCTTCAAAATGTCTGGAAGAAAGTCGAAGTTCGGATTTGGTTCCCTTTCTGTAAAACCTCCAAAAGAAAAAGTATACAATGGAAAATTTGAATTCAGCACTGGAGTGAGAGGGGCTGCAGTTCTATCCCAGTTGCTCAATAATGAACACGACATGCTCCTTGGATATTCCAGTATGGTTTGCGATACGCTTTTGAGTGATTCGCCGGTCGAATCAAATTGTTGACGTTTGTGATGTTCATCGTTTCTTGAAGTGATCAGACGTCCGCTGCATTTTTTTCATCTACAATTATGGCCTTTCCATTCTCGCAATCATGAAATTTGAGTGCCCCATCGATTTACAGTAGACCTATCAACAGCATCGTCGGTATAAACAGCCTTGAAACGACGATGAATCTCAGTAGGAATCAATTTTTTTCAGCAGTTAAAAATTCGATAACAGCACGATGTTTAACTCCCGTTGACACAGCACTAGAACATGTCTCCATAATTCCGCTTGTGTTTGTTAATAAAACACGGGGCAACCACAAAAAATAAATTGTTCACGTTTCAGAGTAAATTCGTGTATGTCGGTCTACATTCTTACTGTCTGGTTTTCTTTTGTTTTTATATATATTTACTAGCTGACCCGGTCACGCGTTGCTGTGACTCAGTAGTTATAGTACGTTGGATCAATGTTATTGTAAACTACCTAATATACTCAAATTAATATTCACTAATAAAGATAAAAACGTTTTAGTCGATTTGAAAATTCAAAAGTAATTGGTAAAGAGTTTCGGATAGTTGAAATTAAGGACAAATGAACATAACAAATTTTAAGTATATTTTATTACAAATTACTTAAATGAAAAATATAAAAAATTGATATTTATAAAAATAAATAAATTATTTTTTATTTATTTATAAATTGAAATTTCAGTTTTATAAATGAGGTAGATGAAATTGATTTTTAAACATTTTTAACAATTATTTTCAATATTTTAAATTATTACAATTTTAGTTTATATAACGACTAATTGGTTTACAATATTTTTGGTTAGCCTGTCTTTTGCTGATACAAATAGATATGATGGTTTCCCCACACGTGAGCAGGCGACATATAGCTGCCCATGGTAGAAACACGTATTTTTCAAGTCCAAGCCGCAAACGGACATTGTTTGGCTTTAAGACTTATTTATGGTCATAGCGAAAGCCAAACGAATTGGAAATTGAAGCCTTTTAAATGGTATTGGAGATTCTGACGGTACCATTGGAATACGTGGCAACGGAACGATTTCTCCTTTAAGCTTTCCAGTCAAAATAGTTGCTTCAAGAACATTTCCGGTGATCCTTTTGATGACTAAACGCGTACCGTTGTATAATCTAGGTGGATTCAAATTGCGAAATAGAATAATTGGTGAACAAATCTTTAACCGAAGATTGTATGGTGGCATTCCTGGTATATCCAAACAATTTAAAAACTCAGTTGGAAAATTTACGGCTTTATTTTCATCTACAATAGTGTCTATTGATTTAAAAGACATCAGATAACCTGGCAACAACTGTTGTATCTGGAAGTTAAGTTCGTTGACATCAACATGTTTTGCTGCCATAATAGCACGATTACTGGGCCAATTATGATCTAAGTAATTATTTGATATATCCGGAAACACACCCTCAATTATTTCATTTTTTGAGTGAACAACATTGCAGGGTTTGTCTGGCAATTTGATGTATTGTGTACTTCGATGCAGTTCTATTTCACCGTTTCCAATATCCAGCAATTGCTTATAAAACACTTGTGCCGATGGATTGTTTTGCAATTGTACTCACGTGTTTATGGTCAGTCGAAGTGTTTCGACATTCCGCCATAAAAACAATTGTTTTAAACATGCGTTAATCTCATCGGCAAAAGTAGAGCTAGGAATCACTGGTAATGCCTGTCGGAATTCATCAGAAAGTAGTAGGACAGTTCCACCGAAAAGTTCATCGTTGCCTTTCAAATCTTGCATAGTTCTATGAAATACTTCGAGCGAATGTTTATGAGCCATAGTACACTCGTCCTAAATTATAATTGAACTCTTTTGCAACATTGCAGCAATTCTGCTTTTTTTTTTTTTTTTTTTTAATGTTACACATTGCGTTTGGTTTGTCTAGTGGCAGCTTAAATACTGAATGTGCGGTTCGCCCACCATCTAACAAAGTGGCAGTAATGCCTGACGATGCAATTGCCAATGCAATTTTCTGTTGCGACCGTACCTTCGCAAGGATCAACGATAGTAAAAATGTCTTACCGGTTCCACCTGGTGCGTCCAAGAAAAAAAAAAAAAACCGCCTTGTTCAGCATCAACAGTCAGCACAATCCGATTATAAATTTTTTTTGTTCTGCTGTCAGTAATGGCTCATTATTCGCAATAATTTTAGCTAAGTCCACATTGTTATACTGTTGTTTTCGTTGCAGATCACTGTTAATTAGTCGGTGGCCGGGCGATCATACCATAATGATTAAATGGTAAATTTGAAATTAAAATACATAAATCTTCGATTAACCCTAATGCTTCATTATACATCTCTGGTGTGAAATCTAGATTTGGGCATAGGTTTGTTTGTTTAACTCGGTGTAGTACTGTTTTTAAATTTTTCCCACAAAATAGATGACTGTGTTGGATAACTCTCAAAATAATTGCAAACAGTTGACGAATACTATTCGGCGTGGATGTCAACGCTTCATCAGCAAGTGTCAGGTCCCAATGATTGTCCTCCACCAACAACTGCAACTCGCGACATGTATCTTGATAGGTACTGAACACTCGACCATTCACTGTTCGTAAAAATTCGAAGGAAGTTGGTACTGGAACATTCACCAACAAGAAACCAAAAAAGAAGCATTCACGTTGTTTCGGATGTACTGTGTAGAGTCGTCCTAATGTCTTGGCTTTGAATATGCCTGCCATCAAAGGATATGGTTCCCCTTGTTTACGTGGCTCCCATTTTTTAGCGTTTTGCGAATTGGCCGAACATATCAAATTTTTGACACAATGTGAACAATTCAGTTAATGTCGTTTTTGGTGGTTCAAGTGCTCTCTGTAGAATATTTTGTTCGGTGAAATATACACCTTGACCGTTTTCAAGATGTATTGCAAGATGCTGGATAGAAGGGTCTCTTTCATGTATGGGAAAACTAAAAATATGCCAGATAGCTTCGTTGCTGTTGATGTATCTACCTATCTGGTATTGTGCTATTTCGTCATTTTTATTTACATTTTTTACTTCAAATACGGCCAGATCACTGCCTTAATGGATTTTAAAGAACTGCAAAACTCGACATTAATATGAGCCTTATATGTTTTGAAAGCAATGGCGAGTATGGTACCACCCACTGATTGTCAATTTCAACTTGGTTTCTAGAATTTGACATTCGCATCGTAAAAGTGTGGCCACCATTCTCAGCGTTTCTGCGACGGTACAACGGATAACCGTCGATGTCCGTAATAGTATCATTCGCATATTCCTTTGGGAAACGCTTCTTACATTTTCCATCTTCCATGTATGGCGATGTCATGTTAAAAGCACTACACGGTCCGTGGATCATGTGACTGGTAACAATATCAAACAATTCTTGATCAATTACCGGGTCCGGAATTCCGGCTGAAATTATTTGATCAATTTCTTCTGGACGGATTTTAACTTCAAGCCAAATCAAAATGTGAGAATGAGGCAAACCTCGCTTTTGACACTCAATCGCATACAGATAGCAACGTGTCTTACCGAAAACCGAATGTTTTACGATTAAATCAAAAAATGATTTTAATTTTTGTTTGAACACACGTGCCACGATATCATGACGATGCATTGATTGTTGGCCTGGTAATAGCAAAGTTTGTATTTCCTCCCAATTCGGATTATATGTAAATGTAATAAAAAAATCTGGACGACCATAATGACGTACGTAAGTCATCGCATCTTGTATATATTCCTGCATGTTCCGTGGACTGCTAATTTAGCTTGAAGGTAAAATAAATTCACTACCGATATCATTGGCATTTAAATTTTCATCTATATAGCCGATAATAGCATCTCGTAAGTAGATGTATTCCTCCGATCGTAATTTAGGCTAGTTATATCGAATAAATCGCAAACGTTCGTTTTCAATCTTAGCGTACATATCCACGACGTATTGATGGTACAGTTGACGGTATCGAAGGATATAGTTATCCTGATTACGTCTAATCATCAATCGGTGGGCGTAGTATTTCATTGAAGTAACTTTTTTATTTGTTTCATTACCTGAAAAAATAAGAAATTAAACAGTAAAAAAAAAAAATTAATAGAATTAGACAAAAATATAGTGGGCCCTGATAATCCAGCCTCTGTTCGGAATACCGCGGGTCTACTGTATTAATAAAATAAGGAATTAAATAATTGAATATTAAATTTTCCAGTAACTGGATCACACTGTTTGACGTTGATGTGATATGCATTCTGCCTTTGCCAGAATATCAGTGGATACTGGAGTGCGTCATACGAACGGTGTAGATCCGAAATTATACTAACAGTGCTATCTCGACGTGTGATTTTAATGGTTCTATTGTCAACTTTAGTTAGGGCGCTAATAACCTCGATGTTGACGCGCCCTAAAGCCGGAAAAACAACAACAACATATTGTCAACTGGATCACCAACTATAATAACTGCAACTTCATCTACAGTTGGCGCGTTGAACCTGCAAGCGTGTTCTTCTGATGGTAATATGTCAGCTTTGATGACAATATTGATAGCTGTCATTTTTTAATTGTGGTGACACTCTTTTAAACAATTGAATAATTTGATTATTATTCTCCAAAAATTTTCCAACAATACCACAATTGCTCTCTCTTCTGCTTGTTCGATGAAATAATACTGGTGCCTAGTTGTCACGCGTTCTTCACAATTTCCCATAAAATGGATTTGGAGAAACTTCGGGACATCATTAGGCATCGGCATCAACGATCCAATCTTACACCTGGCCTTGTATTTTGAATGTAGTTTCAAAAAGACGTCCATCAAATGTGAGATCGCAAATTTTAGTTGCTCCAATAGACGTCATCTTGAAGCAGGAACTGAATTTGCGTGTCTTGCGCAGGAACAATTTCGAATCGTTTGATTCGCCAGCAAGAAGTGATTGCAAAGGTTCTGGGGGAGTGGGAAGTGGTAATAATACAACTTTTCCTGATGCACAACACATGCAGGCTGCTTCATTGCGGAATTTCAATGCCTGACAGTATTGGCATACTTTGTCCTTTGCACCGATTGCAATTTTAGAATGTGCAAAGTAATCAATGTCTGGTGCATATTAGAACGCAAGACGAACAAATGATACACGTGTTAATGCACGGCTGATTTGCTGTCTCTCTCGTTTTCTCTCTCTAAATGTAGCGATGTGCTGTTCTCGGGCCGCTGTTGTTCTCGATATATTCTGTCGCAGACGTTCATCACGCTGTTCTTGAGATTCTTGCATACGACGCTCTGCTTTCCCGATTCTTTGAGCTTCGTTACTTGCCGCGATTTGTTATGCTGGTTGAGGAGCCCTCTCAACACGTTTGCTTTGTGTCTCTCTGCAACACGCATAGTTGAGGTTCGATTTTTTTGGTGGCATTTCACTGAAATTTATAATTGCAACAATAAAAATAAAAATAGTTGAATTACAACAAAAAGTGCCTTTCTAAAAACCTTAAAATAAGACACTATATTACAGCGCTGAAACCGTAATGCCTCTATGCAAGTAAATGCCTGATATTAAATAATAATAATTATAATTCCGTGTGGTCGGCATGACCTGAGGACATGGCTTCTATCAGCTGGGCATTCCACCTCTATCGTCGCCGCCTTAACCTAACCCGGCAACTCTGCCGGGTAGAGGAGACCTACGTTTATACATGGAATCCCGACCACGGAAGCGCTCTGGCTTAGTTCACATTACACAGGAAGCTGTGCGAGAGGTGAAAATCGGTATAAATGCCTAAGAAAATCTCCGCCGAGACAGGGATTTGAACAAGGGACCCTTCGATCTCCATTCAGACGCCTTAACCACTGAGCCACCATACCGCTCGCTATTAAATTAGAAATTGGATAAGCTTGGAGTATTGGAATGGAGAATTATAAGGAAAATTTTGGGTCCACTGAAAAATACAGTACAACGGAAGATAAGAACTAATGAGTAAATATATCATAACACTGAAAAAATAACAGAATCAGTCAGAAAAAAGGAAAATGATATTTTTTCAACACATCTGTCGCATGGATGACACCAGGCAAAAAAAAAGATATTAAAATATTTTTTTAGGATTCAAGAGGTTAAGAAACGAAATAATATCAGTGAACAGTATGGAAAGAAAATATTTTCGAAAGCAGATTTCGAATATGGCAGGATACCAAGCTAGAGAGGAGAATAAAACGGGTGCAAAATGGTCTGAAGAGAGAAAGAGAAAACAAAGTGCAATAATGTAGGATTACTGGAGAGGAAGGAAAAAAAAAATACAGTGGAAGAATTGAAATTGACACGTGGTCCCAAACTGACCATAGCGAAAAGAAGAAGAAAATTAGAAGCAAGCAACAAATACTTTTTGAATTTATCGTAACGTTTTCTTCAATGTTATATTCATATGTGTAATTATAATAAACATAATAACATACAAACGATACACAATACAATACACAGCACAATTATAAAAATGATACTACACGAAAAATTCACGAAACTGGGTAATGTCATACATAAACACATATGACGTGGAGTACACTGTAACATATAGGTAAATAAGTCGAAACTACTGGATGGTTACCCAACCTAGATAACCAAGTGTGCTGTCGATAAATTAATACATCGCCATCTGTTAGAAACCTATGAAACTATAATAATAATAATATTTTATCCATGATGGATTGGTGGAACTTCCGCGACTGTGATGTCAAATATGGGTTGTAAAAAATACAGCAACCAGTCACACTGGTTGCTGTATTTTTTACAACCCATATAATAATAATTTCGTGCGGTCGTAATGACCTGGTGACAGGGTTTCTATTGGCTGCGCATTCCACCCCTGCGCCGGAGGTGAAGGCCGAGTTAAGTGCGTATAAAAATCTAGGCCGGCACAGGGATTCGAAGCAAGGACCTTTGCGTCTACAATCAAACGCCTTAATCACTGAGCCACCAGAACGCTAAAAATAACGGGACTTACAAATAATTACAAACCATTGTCCTATGACAAACATTGAACGAATATTTAATTCGCAATAATAAATATTAAGATCTATAATCGAGTTAAAAACTATCCTATCTTTTAAGTTGGACCAAATTACACACAGTAAGCCAAATTTCATCAAAAGCAGTTAAGTACTTTCGAAGTTCATCTCGGACAAACATCGTGAGGTGAGATTTTTATATATATAAAGATTTGGCATTTAACCTTTCCGTGATACAGCCATACCAAGTAAAATTGTACTTTTCTAAATTTTTGGGTTATTATTTCAGACAAATGATCGGATTAAGCGATATATATATATGTTAACATTTTCAGCGGGCAATAAATGTTTAATGTTGATTGGTGACTAGATGCCCTCATGAGAAAGTGTTTTCTTGAAGTCTGTGATGTTCCACTATTTCTTGCAACTGAAGAACATGTGATTAACGCCACAAACTTGTGATGTTTCCGACCATCCTTTATCCCATATTTGCCTGCAGTTTTTCTTAAGGAAGTTCGTGATTCACATTGTCTCTTCCTCGCCGCTTTTCATCGCACTCTTTTGCTAGGCAGCCTGTTTCTTCGTTTCCTGGCAGGATCGCATGTGCTTTTATCCATTTAAATATAACTTTTTAGCCAGGTAGACGATTTCACTGCAGGTCTGTATATTCGTCCTCCTTTCAGAGGTATTTTTTTTTTATTCCTGGTGGGCGAGTTTTTAACGTTCGGGGCTGTCATGTGGGAGATGGAGGGTTCGATTCCCGGTCCGGATGTTAATTAGTATCTGTTGTAGTATAGACACACAAATAGCCGTTTATTGCCAAGAGACACTGCGAACACTCCGACAACGAAAAGAAAAAAAAAGAAAAACAACTCGTTTAGTGGTGTTTGTTCCTGTAGCAAGGGATGTTAATGCGATGTGTGTAGTGGGAGTTCTGCAGGTTTATCTGTTCGAATACCAGTGTCAGTGGTGTATACTCATAGACTCTCCTAAGTTACCACTCCTCATTCTTGTTGATGGGTGACTGTAAAATTCTTGAAATACAGATATTTGAGTGGGTACAGCGAATGCATGCCACAAGTTCACAATAATTGTTTGTGCATTGAAATACAGAAAAAAGTTTCTACTGTAATGGCAGTCTCTAGGTAAACTAAAAAACGTGATAATTTTTTTATCAAAATTTCTAATTTTTTCGCTTGGAGTCATTTGAGGAGACCGAAATGCGTTTGTGAATAAAGCTGGTTGCACAGGAGTCAAATGTCTCAATGGAGTAATTTGAGGAAACCATGGAAAACCGAAATTCGTTTATTTCTTCTTTTTTTGCGTATTCCGTGAATTTCCTAAAATAGTAGTAATTTGTCACACACAAAGTGAATACCGAAAGCATGACACAAGTTCACAATAATTGTTTTCCGATTCCCCATGCTGCATCATCATAAATTGCATTGCTCCATACATACGATTTGTAAATATTGACAAGTTTACTAAGCCACTGGTGGATCGCATAACTCACTTGCACAGCCAGTCTGCTATAGGTAGTTGTAAATTTCACAACTTATACTACAAAACTGAAGTTCTATCTTCTATATGAATGTAAATGTTATATTTTGCAGATGATTTTTTTTCCTCATATCATTGTTTTTGCGGTGATTTCATGGTTGTTCTTGTATCTCTGTGTGACTGAATTACATCTGGTGTGCAGGCGAGATATAGACTGAATGTGACTGTGATTCGGTGTGATATGCTGGCTCCACATATCAACATCGGTTCTGCAGGTTTGAACAGTTTCATAATGTTTGCTTGCACCTACAGAAATTCGGTCTAGAGATACTTATATAAAATTCCTTATCTCTATGAACCCCCACAGTTTCAAAGAGGATGGTAGGTTTAAAATGCGCTTTAAATAGTTGTATAAAACGGAGTAGAGAAGTATCTTGTTGACCTTTCTACACTGAGGCTGTACTGATTTCATTACAAATTCACCATTCCTCAGTTTAGATACCCTAAATTACAAGATTTATAACCCTGGATACTACATGGATGTGAAAAGTGTGAATAATACACACATAGAAAATTATTCACTTTGTTTTATTTTATCTACCTTCCATTAATAAAGTCCTTTTTCGAGTTATTTGTTAATGAGTTCTTGTAGCGGTCTGATGCTTCATTTCTTGGACACTAGCCTTAAGACCGAATCGTAATAGACTCCAACACTCGAAAAGACATAAATTTGTTGAATATAAGTATGTATGCGAAACTTTTCTATGATTTTCTATAAAAAATGATAAAAAATGTACAAAATCATGAAACATAGGCATATATAACAAAAATCAGTAAAAATGTAAATTTCGTCCTTGAATGGTCACTGGTCAACATAACAATTACACCTGCGTCTATCACAATACTATCCATATAACTTTCGTGGATTAAGATAATGAAAACAGGTAAAACATCACCACAATTATGTAATTTCACTATACGAAAGATGTCAACGGTTTACATGGTTAGAAGGTGTACATCATACCATACGATGTGTATTGAATGCCTCCACCAAAACTTGAAAACCCACGGCATGATGTGGTGTATCATCATAAATGAAACTCATTCTGTTCACGGTCCCTATATGACATCGGACAACTCGAGTAGTACATCAGATATATCTGTCGAAAGTCACACTAAAGTTTTTGAAGCTGAACTTAACAGAGAATGCAGAAGATGATGACATCACAAGTTTCATTAAATATTATGTTAAAACCACGACCCTCCACACGGTCGAAACATAATGGGCTCAACACCAGATGAAACATTTCAACTCACGCTAGGTGTACTGTGGGGTTGTAATACTGATTTAGGTCACGACAACAAGTTGTCATATGCCAATCTCATGTATTTCTCTGGTAGCAACAATATATGCGTAACCAGTAATTTCATATGTTGGAAATTTCATAATTATCGAAGCACCATGCAAAAAATTACTTCTCAGAATAGATATTTTTCAGTATTGTCCACGAAAATTACCGAGTGTGGTGGGTGAGTGGTAACGCTCTGACCATGCATTCAGGAGGGCGCTGGTTCGAATCCCCGTCTGAGCATCCATATTCTGGTTTTCCATGGTTTCCCCAAATCACTCCAGGTGAACGTTCCCTGCACCAATCCATTCCTCGCCTCTAATGACGACGAGGTGTAAAGCCATATTGGTACGCTAATAATAATAATATATCCACTTACGATGGTGATCTCTTAGGTTCGTGGCCTGACACTGATACACGTGAGATTCAACATAGTCTCCTCTATGTTCGACAGACTTCATATATCTCAGTGCTGTTATGCCATCTGCTTAAATGGATTTCCCATGTGTTTAATAAATTAAGGTGACCGCATGTATGACGACACCATTTTACTTCAAATAGGTGCCAGACATTAATGTTACGGTTATTTTCATGCAGCTTTGATGGGAACCGTCTGTACGCCTGCTAAGTCTCCACACCACTACAGATCAAGTACAAAAAAATAAGCTTAGATTCAAGTGAATAACATATAGCCGCCCCGAAATACAATCATGAAAAGTTTTTGTATTCAGTTAGATATACTCGCGACCGTATTTTTTCCCCTGCAGTTCTGGCCTAGAAATCTTAGCGAATTTTTACTTCATCTGTACATTGCTACATGTGATACCTCTATAAATTGGTAATTTTCACGATAAGTAGAATACAATTTTATCCGAGATAAATATGTCAATCCCGTTTAGGAGATACTAACGTAGCGTTATTATATTATATGACGAGAAAAAACCCTTCTGTACGAGGGTGAGTGGTAACGCTCTGACAACGCATTCAAGAGGGTGCTGGTTCGAATCCCCATCTGAGCATCCATATTCTGGTTTTCCATGGTTTCCCCAAATCACTCCAGGTGACCGTTCCCTACACCAATCCTTTCCCGCCTCTAATGATGTCGATGTCGACGAGGTGTAAAGCCATACTGGTACGCTAATTATTTATCCACTTACGATGGTGATCCCTTAGGTTCGTGGCCTGACACTGATACACATGAGATTCCCATTCGGGAAGATGCGGTTTCGAATCCTTGTCCGGGCACCCACATCTGAATTTTCGCCTTGGTTTGTTCAAAAGGTCACTGCCGAATTTCTTCCAGTTACTTGCTCCCGGTTCTTTCCAACTTCTAGCGATTTTGACGTCAACGAGGTGAAGCCAGAAAAAAAGGCTTTTCCATAGCATTAATTTTTCGGGTGATATCCATACTAACCTGATTGCTTACATATACGTTACACACTTCAAGCACATTCTTTACCCACCTCCGTGTCAAAATTGATCTGCCATACAACGTTGCAGCCAGCAACATTAGACATGTGAAATAAGGTAACAGCTCCGTTCCTATCCACAATTGGGTTGATACAGGTTGTACTGGTCTGGAACTTAGTACGACGCGGTTTGTCTGGCCAACCAAGTTTCGATATTACAAGGTTTTTCCGCAATCGCTTGAGGTGAATGCCAGGACGTTAAATAAAAATTCAGACACGTGGTGCTGTTAAGATTTCGTAACGCGTTTAAAGACATTAATTCATATCTTATGAAGGAATCTGACTTCGTGTTTTTCAAGAATTTTAAGGGTTTATATGTTTTTGTACGGAATCTTAAACAACGAGCGTGGTGGGTGAGCGGTTACAGCAGAAATCTTAAATTCCACGCGGACGAAAACGCCGGCACACTTGGTTTAAATATAAATGTCTTGCAAACTGTGTTATAGATTTGTCACCAATTCAATAAGTGGACTGGTTAAAGCGTCGATGATTTTAATTGTCGTATTTTAATTATCTGGGTTTACTGTATCTACTTTAGTCCCGAGATCCTTCGATTTCGTACCGAGCGTGGTGGGTGAACGGTTAACGCTCTGGCCTCGCATTCGGGAGGACGCCAGTTCGAATCCCCGTCCGGGCATCCAGATTTGGATTTTTCCATGGTTTGCCAAATCACTCCAGGTGAATGCCTGAATTCTTCCTTCAAAAGGCAATGGCCGAATTCCTTCCTGTTTTAAGCCATAAGTAAAAAAAGTATAATAGATAAAAAAAGTCAGAATGCAGACCGTTTTCCTCTTTAAGCGGGTTATTCCCATCGAGGAAGGAATATATGGAGACAACGCACGGGGCCTTCACCACGCACTGGAGTGAATCCGGGTGGAGAGATGAACCTAGGGTTAGGGGGAACAGTTGGTCACCGCAGTGGTCTGACAAAAGAGCAATAGTAGGGGAGGAGAACAACGGACCCCAGAGGACAGCTGGTGCTAGGGTGGGAAAGGCAGGTTTTCACACAAGTGGTCTGACAAAAGAGCAATAGTAGGGGGACCCAGAGGGTAGCTGTTCCTAGGGTGGCGAAGGCAGGTGTTCAAACAAGTGGCCTGGCAAAAGAACAATAGAATGGGGGAGTGAACAATAGGTGTGAAAATGAGGGGTGAAACTGAGGTTAGTCAAGTGGCCTGAAAAAGAGCAATAGTAGCTGAGGCGAACAAAGGACCAAGAGGGGCAGCTGGTGCGTCACACCTGTGGGAAAAACAGGTGTTTACTCAAGTGGCCTGGCAAAAGAGCAATAGTAGGGGAGGAGAATGGACCCAGAAGGCAGCTGGTGCTAGTGTTGGGGATGGGGAAGGCAGGTGAAGCTGAGGATAGTCAAGTGGCCTAATTTGCATAACAATATAACAATAGGGGCGAAATTGAGGTTAGTCAAGTGGGAGGGGGGAGAACAATAGAGGTGTGAAAATGGTTGACAGGTGGGAGGGGTGGGGAGAAGAATAGAACAATAGAATGATACTATGTATCTTTTGAGCTCATACCCGCTAAACCACACTAGTATTCCTCGATCAAGGGTGTGCGTTGAATATATAATTTTCGGCATTACCACCCATGCAACGCAATGGCCGACCACGTATACTTAATGACTGAGACCTGCGGCGTCTATGTGCCACTATTGACAGACAGGTAACATTGATTCAAAGAAGAGCAACGCTCAATGTATACGTACGAGACGTCTGTGCAGGCAGTGCAGCCAAATTTGGCGTTGATAGGATATGGCAGCAGAAAACTGACCCGACTGCCGAGTCTAATAAATCGCCACAGGTGGCAGCGCCTATCCTGAGATCGTGAACACTTTGGTGGGAACCTAGATGATTGTAAAAAGGTTTTATGGTCAGATGAGCCACAATTGAAGTGGAAAAGAGCTGGTGGTATGGCTCGTTGTGGCGTAGATCCAGGTTATCAGGAAGGCACTGTGCAAGCTGGTGGTGGCTCCATCCTGGTACGGTCTTGCTTACGTGGCATGGATTGGGTCCTCTGGTGAAACTGAATCGACCATTGACTGGATATTGTTATATTCAGCTATTTGGTGACCATTTGAACCCCTTCGTGGTCTTCTTGTACCCAAACAACGATGAACTTTCCTAAAAATACAATGCGCCATGTCACGACCAAAATTCTTCAAGATTGGTATTAGTAATACTGGAAAATAGCAGTAAATGAATTAGTCACCGAGATTGCTAGACGTAAATCCTATAGAACTTTTCTAGGACATAATCGAAAGGTCAGTTCATGCACAACGTTCTGCAATGTCAAATCTTTCGCAATTATGGATGGCTGTACAAGATTCATTTCTAAATGAATATTCAGTTAACTGCCAACGACTTGTTGAGTTAATGCCACGTCTGTGTTGCTGCACTTGGTCGGACAAATTAGGAGGTATCCCATGACTTTTTGCACTTCAGTTTTTTTCTTATGTTTTAAAGAGAATATGCGAAGAAAGCCTTTATCATGACAGTTTTCATAAGACTAGCTTCGGTAAAATCGGTATTGACATAGCTAATTATATCTAGCGAGATGAGATATAAACTAAATCCTAACTGGATAATTTCCCCGGACTATTATTTCACTAGCTGCGGAAATCTAAGGCATAAAACTATTCTTATATGATAGCTGCTAAAGACATACATATGCTAGCAGTGAACATTTTTGATTCAACGCAATATGCTCATCAACTATTCAACACACACTGACTTATCGAGCATCTACTCCAGCGGACGAGAAGGGATGAGGATATATATATATATATATATATATATATATATATATATATATATTTAATGGCATTCGGCTACTGAGGCCACACAGCCAGCTCAATGTGATTCTGATTCTTTCAATGTATTAGTTTCTCCAGTCAACATATTTTCAAGTGTAATCACAAGGACACTACAACAAAAACACGACATTTACAGACACAACACTTTAACACCCATGCCCGCGGCCGGACTCGAACCGGCGACCATCGGCGCGTATGGGATGAGGATATATTTACTCGTCTCTGCACTGAAGCACAGTTTTCTTCTTCGCTGGTAGGACCCACCGGAATGAGATATCGGTTTAATGGATGACCTATGACGGCTTTTATCATATTAATTACAATTTCATTAATTAGACAATATGTACCAGGCGATTCCGACAATTTTGTTTTGTCCCAAAAATCTTGGACAGATCAGCGTAATTTTTCTAGTGTGGTTTGTTTTATACCCTTAATTACAAAGGTGATTTTTAATATTACTAGACGTTTTGTTGTTTTAAATCTGGTTGGCCTCTTGACAACCAATCAGACATTTTGTTGTTTTAACGTATTTTTAATATGGTTGGCCTCTTTACAGCCAGTCAACCTGTCGTCACGTTCCAATGTGCATTTTTATTATATAAATAATAATACACTCCTGGAAATTGAAATAAAAACACATTGACGCCGGTGTGTAAGACCCACCATACTTGCTCCGGACACTACGAGAGGGCTGTACAAGCAATGATCAAACGCATGGCACAGCGGACACACCAGGAACAGCAGTGTTGGCCGTCGAAGGGCGCTAGCTGCGCAGCGGTTGGGCACCGCCGCAGTCAGTGTCAGCCAGTTTGCCGTGGCATACGGAGCTCCATCTCAGTCTTTAACACTGGTCGCATGCCGCGACAGCGTGTACATGAACCATATGTGCAGTTGACGGACTTTGAGCGAGGGCGTATAGTGGGCATGCGGGAGGCCGGGTGGACGTACCGCCGAATTGCTCAACATGTGGGGCGCGAGGTCTCCACAGTACATCGATGTTGTCGCCAGTGGTCGGCGAAAGGTGCACGTGCCCGTCGACTTGGGTCCGGACAGCAGCGACGCACGGACGCACGCCAAGACCGTCGCATCCTACACAGCGCCGTAGGGGACCGCACCGCCACTTCCCGGCAAATTAGGGACACTGTTGCTCCTGGGGTATCAGAGAGGACCATTCGCAACCGTCTCAATGAAGCTGGGCTACGGTCCCGCGCACCGTTAGATCGTCTTCCGCTCACGCCCCAACATCGTACAGCCCGCCTCCAGTGGTGTCGCGACAGGCGTGTATGGAGGGACGATTGGAGACGTGTCGTCTTCAGTGATGAGAGTCGCTTCTGCCTTGGTGCCAATGATGGTCGTATGCGTGTTTGGCGCCGTGCAGGTGAGCGCCACAATCAAGACTGCATACGACCGAGGCACACAGGGCCAACATCCGGCATCATGGTGTGGGGAGCGATCTCCTACACTGGCCGTACACCTCTGGTGATAGTCGAGGGGACACTGAACAGTGCACGGTACATTCAAACCATCATCGAACCCATCGTTCTACCATTCCTTGACCGGCAAGGGAACATGCTGTTCCAAAAGGACAATGCACGTCCACATGTATCCCGTGCCACCCAACGTGCTCTAGAAGGTGTAAGTCAACTACCCTGGCCAGCGAGATCTCCGGATCTGTCCCCCTTTGAGCATGTTTGGGACTGGATGAAACATCGTCTCACGCGGTATGCACGTCCAGCACGAACGCTGGTCCAGCTGAGGCGCCAGGTGGAAATGGCTTGGCATGCCGTTCCACACGACTACATCCAGCACCTCTACGATCGTCTCCATGGGAGAATTGCAGCCTGCATTGCTGCGAAAGGAGGATATACACGGTACTAGTGCCGACATTGTGCAATGTGCATGCTCTGTTGCCTGTGTCTATGTGCCTATGGTTCTGTCTGTGTGATCATGTGTTGTATCTGACCCCAGGAATGTATATATAAAGTTTCCCATTCCTGGGACAATGAATTCACGGTGTTCTTATTTCAATTTCCAGGAGTATATAAGGGTAATTTGCATAAATCTTGGGCGACCACCTAAATAGATTTTTGTTGTAATTTTATAAAGTACGCAAGATTCCAAGTGAGAACTGTAATGCAATGGTGAACATTCAGTGTACCTTGTTAAAGCGAATATTAAAGAAGCATTGCGCTATGTAGGCTTGAAGCTAATCGTGGTCTTCCCGAGCCACGGAGGCAGGAAGTCAGCGATAAGGGGTTTTGCCAGCTTTCACCGTGGGATGGGAAGTCCACAACAGGTCACTGCTCGGGTGCAAAAACCCGCCACCGGAACACGCTGTCACCCCGGCGAACTTAGACGAATATGTCCGACCTCTGTGATATACGAGGGGCAAATCAGATATCGGGAATATCACGTGACATTAGGTGCCAACCTGAAGATTCAATCCAAATGAGCATATAACTTAAAATCCTGGGAATTTTCTGTTGTATGTGATCTTCGAGACTGAAAGGGGGTGGAGCCAGACGTTTTCCTCGTGGACCGAAGAGCGAGGAGTTGGACATTCTACATTCGATTATATGCGAGTCTAGTCTGAGGTGGGCTTGGAAAGTTGGCTTCTCTCGCCATCTGTCGCTGTACGACTTCTGGCTGCCGGCTTGCTGGAGCAGGCTTATCACGGCGACACCGCCAGTAATGCGATGATGCGCATTAACAGACAGGACGTGTCTGTAGCCGCCGTGTGAGATAATCTCACATACCGTAAGTCATCTGCGATCACCGCAGACATCAGACGCAGAACTACGATGGTAACTTAATACGACCAAGCCATCTGATTGTGCTTTCCGTGAAACAGAACCCTTAAACGACTTTGAGAGTATAGATCCATGTTCTAACTTTGTAATTGTAAAAACCCCTGAGCTAGCGGCATAATTTGCAAGAACTAGTCATTTTCGAATGATATATTGTTCATTCGTGGCGCCCTTGATTTCCTTTTTAACTGTAAAGTCACAGTATTATGATACCTTTGTCTGAGGTCGTCATAACTTGTATTTTTCATTGTTTCCAATTGTCATTATTTCTTGCATTTTAATTCTGAGATATATTTAAAAGTAAACATACAATTGTTTGCTTGCTCATGACGGCTAATTGTACCTCTGAGCGTTGCTTTTATGATTATACCAATTTGTGTTAATGTTAACGGTAAATTCGCTCAGACTTGTAATCGCCAATGATAGGAAAATAAATGTCATATTGTGACAATTTTCCTAAATTCCAACTAACATCGAGATTCTTGTAAAATTAAATAATTTTCACTCCTTCATAAAAATTAAAATTAAAAATCCCCTTTTATTAATCATAAAGGTATGAAAGATAATTGTAACGTAGTTTGCACACCAAGGCACCCACTACAATACAAAACAGGGCTAATTCCAAGCCGTATGATACAGCTGGGAATTAAGCCCTGTTTTTAATCCACGTCACGGTATTATTATTTTTAGTGTTTTGATGACCCTGATATTGACACACCCTAAAGCTATAACATTAGCGTCTAACAGTGTAGGCAGCGTAAACCAAACAAGCATAGGTCTTGTCAGTTTTTATCGACTTACTTCAGTGAAACCAACAATTCTATATTCATACTTTATGCAGAGCTAACTGAAATGTTGACCGGATAATGAACCTACAAATTAAAAACAAATGCAATTACAATGTAGAGCAATACAATCTTTCCCCTGTAAAGCTGGAAGAAACTGTTTCATTAATAATGTAACGAACATATCAGAAAATCTTCCATTATTTTGTAGTAGATAGGAACAGAGTGTAGAAATAAATGCATTATAAACTGATGCTACTTACAGGCAGCACTTATGTACAGATCTGAAACTTTAATAGTTGACATAAATATTATTCAAATTTAGAATAAGAAATAAATAAATATTGTTGTTAACCATGGTCAAAGGATGAAGCAAAAGGTAAAATATTGTGCGTTTTATGATTAGTAGAAACATTATTCAAACCAATGTCAAAATAATAAAATCATTACTGATATTACATTATCACAAAATGATGGGTTTGTAATATCATACCCTTTCGTAAAGATTTAATAAGATTTAGTAAGATTTTTTAAGTTGGATTGTATCATATGGGTTTTTTCAGTTTCGATATTTCTTCTTGTGTGTTTACATATGTTTAAGACAAATCACTAAGATACTTAATGGTAAACTGGCGAAATTTTTGTCCACCAACCGTTAAAATCGCAGTCTCACTGGATCGTGTACGAATTGTGCGCGAGCTAGTATGGTTTTTAAAATGCCATACTGAACTGAAGATAATAATCTTCAACATGCCTAAAAAGTATTCAGCTTAACTAGAAGTTGTTTTATTTGATAGATGTAATGAACCATGGCATGTTTATAAGTACCATTAATTCATGTTGCGACCTTTGTGAAAAACTTTTTGGATGTTCCTTTAAAATGCATTTATTGTATGCAGTATGGTATTATGGTAGAAAAAAAGGGTTAACTGCATAGCATTTTGTGCTTTAATTCATACATGTGGTTTGGATTTTAGGGCATATCGTGTTAATGTCATTTTCTTTAAAAATATCAAGTACTTACCTCAGAAGACACGAGAAATTGTGGTTGGTGAGTCATAGGGGCTGGTATCTGTTTACTTGAGAAAGGAATGTGCTTTTCATAGAGGAACTAGCTTTACCCACCAATCGTGGATGTTGAGCGGTTAACGCTCTGGCCACGCATTCGGAAGTACGCCGGTTCAAATCCCCTTCCGGGCATCCAGATTGGGTTTTCCATGGTTTACCCAAATCACTAAAGGCGAATGCCGGGATGCTTCCTTAAAAAGGCCATGGCCAAATTCCTTCCCGTTCCTTGCTCCCTGTCCCATCCCGCCACTAATGACTTCTACGTCTATGAGGCGTAAAGCCCTATGTAAAAAAAAATCGAAACACTGTTACTTTTGAATATGAATAACGATTCGAGGACTCCCGGCATAAAATACCCGAACAAATTGTATCAAATGGCTACAATTAATAACTCATCCCTTCCGACCGGCACAAACACCACTAAACGTCATTTCGCTGTCAAAGTGTTCGCAGTTACCCTAGGCGATAAACGGCTATTGGTGTCTCAAGTAATACTACAGCAGATACTAATGAACAGCCGGACCGGGAATCGATCCCTACACCTCCCGCACGACTGTCACGAACGTTAAAAACTCACACACCAGGCTCGATAAATATACTCTGAAAGGAGGACGAATGCAATGCAACTTGCCTCGAGTGATTTTTTGAAAACGAAAGAAAACCTGACTGTAAGACTGTGCTGGATACCATCACGAACGTTAGATCCGAACGTTACTGCTCACCCGCCAGGCTCGCATTCCGATGCACGTTTCCGATGATAATAACATCGTCAGTGTCTTTACCGTGATATAGCTAACGTTGAAACTGTTCGAAATAACACTGTATAAAATCTTTCGTAGTGACCTTAAGATATACTACAGCACGAATATAAAACCTTGTCTAGTTAAGTTTGTAGACAGTTTTGTGGAGGAGATATTACTCTAACTTCCCTTCTTCAGAACTACCTTGTGATAAGCCTGTCGTCTCTGTGCATTCAATATAACCTACATCTCCAATTACTACTTACTAGCTGTTATTCAATACTTTGCTTTAATTACCCACCAGGCTAGATATTTCGGCCGGCATAACAGAAATAACTCTGAAAAGAAGAATGGAATGCACTGAAGAGAGAACCAGCGATCTCCCGTATGACAGTCCCGAATGTTAAAAACTCACCCACCAGGCTCCATATTTAGACCGGCAAACACAAATAAACTCTGAAACGGGGATGAATGTAATGCACTGGAATTATTCCAGCACTCACCTAGAGTGAATTTGTGGAAATGTTAGGAAACCTGACTGTAAGCCTATACTGGATATCGAACCCTGAAGACTGAATTTCCTCGACAAACCGTTCTTTAGACTATCGCGATCTCGCGTTTTACGTTATAAGAATTTAAGCAATAATCTGTTCTTCAATGATAATATTCACTTCTAATTTACTGTCAAACAAATAGCTCTTCCTTTTAGTTGATGCAACAAATTTCTGCATTTGTTTCCTTCAAAATTCCTTAAAATCGAAATACTTTAATTTTGATGCCCTTAGTTTTTTATAGTCTTAGCCCAGTGAGCCGGGTACTGACAATCCACACTATCTTCTTTGCAGTAACATTTTGTAAACAGATGCTCACTCTTAGAAACCACAGGTAAAATTGAGGTAGTTTAAGTTTCTGATATGTTCGTTGTTGAAAAGTTTCCGAAGGAGGTATACTTCGCCTTGTATTGGAATTAGGGTGACTAGTTTCCTTCCCTTCTTAGCTTATTTGAGATCACTAACAGTTTAACGTGGAATTTGAACCATAGAATACTTCACAGCAAGTTATGTCAGACGTGAAAGTCTGGTTGCGGGCCTATGAGAATCCACCACCGATACAGGAATTCGAACAGAGGACCTTTCAATCTCGAGTCAGATGCCCTAACCACTGAGCCGCACTGGCGCTAAAAGATCTGTAATTATGTGAGATTGTTTTATAGTGCCATAAGAGTTGCCTAGACAAAATTAAAATACCGAGTTTATAACTGGAACTCTTGGAGCATAAGTAGTTTATGTTTCTGGTTGGAACCCTCCTTGAATTGGAGGTAGGGTGACCAATTTCTTTGCTCCGTACCTTATTTAAGGGCACCTACTGTTTAACGAGGAATTCAAACTATGGGAACTTTCAGACCAAGATATAGGATGCCTGCCACTACGAGAATTCGAGAAAAATAATTTGAAAAATCTTTGTAAGGGAAACTTATTTTATAATGCAATATGTGCTGTTGAAGGTGTAATTTTAATTTCCCAATGGTGGGTGAAATAGAAAAGAATTCAAATGAAATATAATGTATTTGTATTCATACGTTTCACATACAAATACCCAAATTTATTTATTTATTAACATCAAATTATTAAATTTGAATTCATGAACTGTTAATCACTTTGTAGCACATTTCCACAAACATCAGATTCAGGATCATAATTTTTAATTACTATAGTACTAACATCATCCAGTACTAGTAAATTTTTATATGCAAAGAGTTCATGTCTTAAAAGCGTATAGTCCACATAAACATTATAAATAAGCACAACAATCAGTTTTTGAACTGTCATCATATGATAGTCATGTAGTACTTTACTAGCCAAAATGTCGACATACTCCTTGCAGTATCTTGAAACTTGGTAGCACCACGTCTTCTTGAAGGTCAAGGCGCCGTTCCCTGCAGGCTGCACATCGATGAGGTTTTGCATGTTAATTCTCCAAAGAAGACGCTGCTGGAAGGGTCGGTATTAACATAGAAACATATCGTTTTCACCCCGGCCACAGCTCGGTATGAGATTGTGTGCTCGCCGAGTGGTACGTCAGCCTAGACTCTGACGGCGTTGAATAAATCAATACGTCCAATACTTGGGTCAACACATTCCATTCTTAATACGTTAGTGTAATTTTGTTCATGACGCTAGGTCAGTTGCCCAAACACCTTTGCGAAGAAATCCAGTCCAAACCGGTTGATTGCGCGGGGAATCGATTATTAACCAGATGCCAGCGCGGGGTATCGATTATAATGTGCGGTGAAGCGTTAAGCTAGTTGAGGTTATAGCGGGTATAAATTACAAACTGGTTGCCTGCACGGGATATCGATTACAATGTACAGTGAAGCGTGAGGTTTTAGGGGGTATCGATTACACTTTTTTTGGTCCAGTGTTCGGGACCGGGAGCCCCTTCTATATCTACTCACAAGTAATTATAAGGAAAGAGTCTTGGTTAAAAGAAGGACAAATAGACCGTGAGGTTTTTTCCCGATGGTTACAGAGTTTACCGCAGATATAAAGGAGTATTCATACTGGTTAGCAAAGACTATTACAGTTCACTGGTGTTCAGAGATCGTGACCATGAGTTACTTGTGGTAGATTTCTGGTGTGACAAAAAAAAATCATGGTGTTGGCTGCTAATGATAGTGGAAGAATGAATGATATAGAGGAGGCTCTTGTAGAGAAACTAAATTTATAGACATAGTTCAGAAGGGAGAGTGGAATGGCCATTATTGATGGAGATGTAAATTTACCAGGTGTCAACTGGGTAGGAAATAAGATTAATAACACAAGGGATCAGAGATTTTAAAATACTTTATTAAGAAACGGAGGCTTTGCACAAGTGTTAGTTTCATAAATACAGTGGAGTCAAAGTGGGAAGCATTCAAGGAGGTAATAAAAAAGGTTGAAGAAATATTAATTCTAAAACAGAAAATAAATAGAACCTACATACTATAACAGGGAGGTGAGCAGGTTAAAGAGGTTGGTGAGAAGAGAACAATAATAAGGCAGTAGGGAATACTTGAAACAACTAAACAACAAGTAATTAGTAATGGCAAAGAAAGAGGCTAAAGATGGGTTTATTAAGAATATTACTGCAGTACGATGACAACTGACTGATGCATCTAAAAATTTCTATGGCTATATTAGAAAACTGAGGGAAAGATAGGGTGTTGAGACAATTGTGGACTAGGATGGAGAATAAGTAACTGAGGATTTGAAAGAGTCAGAGTTATTAAGTAACCGCCTGAATAAGACCATTAGGAACTATGATTCATTATTGGTAGGGTATAAATCGGAGAATGAGCTTATCTGCACAGTTAGAAGTGAGTAGACTAAAAAAACTGAAATTCCTTATGAAGATATCATGAAGGAACTAATAAATCTAAAACAAATGGGGGTCTTATGTAGATAATGTTACTACCGAAGTCCTAAAGTTAGCAGGATGTAACATTGTACGTAATATTGAAACGTTATTTAAATAGAGTTTGGATACTTGTTGTTTACCAGACGACTTGAAAATTGCGACAGGAGGTGTGACAAATAGAGTGGAAAACTACAGGCTAATCAATTTTACAATGGTAGGTAAATGAATGGAGAGGTTGATATGCAACCACACCAGGGCCCAGGCTATTTTTTTTTTTTTTTTTTTTTTTTGCTTATGGCTTTACGCCTCTTTGACGTCCTTAGAGGCGGTATGGGACTGGGGACAAGGATCGGGAAGTAATTCAGGCATAGCCTTTTGAAGGAAGCATTCCGGCATTCGCCTAGAGTGATTTGGGGAAACCATAGAAAACCCAAATCTGACGGGGATTCGAACCGGCATCCTCCCGCACATCAGACGTGTCTGTTAGGAACGTAAGTGGTTTTCAGCTCGGTAACATGGCTTTAGGCGTAGATATTCATGCAAATCTCAATTAGTAAGCTATATTCAAGATATTTCGGAAAAAATGGACGAGGGAGGTCAAATTGATAGTGGATCAATAGATCTATAAAAGGCTTTTGACAGAGTGAGCCATAAAATTGTGCTAAATAAGATAAAAACAATTGGAGTAGAAGAAGTCTTAAAAGATAGAAAAAAAGTTGGGGTATGACATACAGCATCAGTGGAAGTAGGAGTGAACAAGGGAGTCCTACAGGATAGCGTTATTCGGTCCATTACTATTCGTTATTCTAATAAACAGCTGCAGGGTGATCTAGACAGGATATCTAGCTGGGTGAGTCAACATGGGATGAAGATAAATGCAAAGAAGAGTGGGCTCATTAGGTACACACATAAAAAGCTAAAGGTTCATAATGATTGTGAAGAGGGAGAGGAATTATTTATTGGAGACTTGAAATGTAAATATCTTGGCATGACATTTGAAACAAACTTAACGGGGCAGGACCCACTGAACAGATAGAAAGAAAAGGGTTCACTTGTTGGAAAAAATGTTGAAAGGAAGTTTCAGGGATGTAAGGGAATCGGGTTACAAAACATTCGTGGTGTAGTAAGTTTCCGTGATTCCAGCAACGCGTACGTCGTACAATTTTATGAGATGGTGCAAACTATCATTGTTGGATCGTACAGAGCGTGATTTATCACTTGTCTATTCCCACCTGGTCACTGTCATCTCTCTAGAGTTCTTGCATTGCGAAACTGAAACGCAGTCTCAGCTACGCGGTGGGACTGCCATTACTTATACTAATCCTTGGTTTATTCCACAGAGTGTAATAGACATAAAATTGAATTAAACTACCAATCAATTGATGTTTACTGAAACGAACACGTGCTCAGTAGTTTCCTTTAGAGAATAAAGAAGTTACCGCTACGAAAGCAGGAACTACACTGTGGAAGTAAGCCTCGATGCTCCCGGAAGCGTGGTGTCACCCCTTCAACTAGTTGTCAAGGCCATAAGTGCCTTAGTTTTCACAGAACGACTGGAAACCTCAGCATGATTATGCATGTTGAAGAATACCATTGTTCGTTCAGTTGTCAAGCTAGTACATGAAATTACTTGATTGCCTGCTTGTTTTTCTCGACCCTCACTTCGTTCATGTGAAATTACCTCCGTACTAGAAAAAAGGAATAGCACAACTCCTACGAAGGGTTACAACACCAGCACAGCAGAAGCCAGGAATTCAGTCCGATCAAAACTGTCATTAGCTCTTCAAAACAGCAGTTCGGGCCAAAGGTTATATAAACTATCCAGCATGATGACGACTTCATCTTTTTTCTTATCCATCTGCGGATCGGGGTGCAGCAGTCTGAAGTGTGGTACATCTTCATTTGAGAAGCTGTAGTTCCTGCCTCTTAATGCCTTCTTACGTGATGCATTTAAAATCAATTTTTTTTTTGTATACTTGAGTCTTGGGGGTTATTAATAAGAATTATCCTTGAAATAGTCTTATATCTTATCATGGCTCAAAACATATTCTACGCTTTAATATTTTCGAAAATTCCTTTCCTCGTGCTAACAACTTCATTACTGACTTTATCTAACCTTTTTTTGTACGAATTCTCTCTTTATATATATATATATGAAAAAGGACTTTGAATGATTCCAATTATCTTTTTTTTTGTACCCACTGCTTAATTCTCACACCCGCGTACATGAAAGGAGCCTCCCCATAGCTGTACAAGCTAAGAATAGCAATCTGGCGTACCCTAGGCAGTCAGAGAAATTACCTGACGACTTATCCTTCTACATCAGAAACATTATTACTCGAGCCCTTTTCAGGGCCAGAATTAACAATCATCTCTCTTAACTTGGGAGGCATGTTGCCAGCCAAGGAAGAGCTGCAACAAGACCTATGCAGTCAACATCAGTGCCATTTACATGGTGTCCAGGAATGAAAGAATAATCCAGCAACCGCAGATAGGACACATCATGTCCTACTATATAACAAAATTTTATTTTAGTAAAAGTCACCATTTTCGTGATATCGATTTTTTTTAAGTTTTTTTTTTTTGAAACGTGTGACTTTTTTCCAGTTTATTCCATGCCATTTCTACAAATTTACACTTTTTGAACTATGTTTTTTTTAAAAAATTTACTAAACGATGTTTGAGTGGACCTGTTGGAACAGATGTCGATCTAAATCTGCATCTACATCCATACTCTGCAAATCACAAACATTGTGGGTGGCAGAGGGTGCTAAGCACCAATCCTAAACCCGCGCATTCCAATCCAGAATAGCGCCAGGAAAGAAGGAATACATAAAAGCACCAGTACGGCATCTTATTTCTCTAATCTTATTCCTCCGGTCATTGCTACCTAAATAGGTTGGCGGAAGAAGTTTTTCATTGCAAACGATTTTTTTTTTGATTTTTTTTTTTGGAATATTCCCCAATAAATTCCAACGGAAGCTACGTCGTCTGTCTTCCAAACTATCCCAGCCCAAACTATGTATCAATTCTGTGACGCTTTCATAAGGGCTGTAGCAACAAGTCACGAATCGGGCGGCTCTCCTCTGCACCCTCTCCACTGAGTCAATCAGAACCCTACGATATGGATCCCAAACTCCACAACAGTGATCCAGATGCGGAAGCACTAGTGTTTTATACGCTATATCCTTTGTATGAGCATTACAATTCCTCAAAATACGACCTATGAATCGTACTTTAAAATTAGCCTTGCCTACGATGGAAGTTATGTGCATGTCCCATTTCATGTTGCTTTGTACTATCTCCACCAGATACTTCAGGGAATCAACCGTGTCAACAGCTGAATTGTTTATTTTGTACCTGTGAACAAAATGATTCTATTTATTACGTATCCGCATTGCATTGCACTTTTTGCAATTAAGTGTAAGCTGCCATTTACGGCACCAATCAAAAATAGCATCCAAATCGCGCTTAATTTCTAAGCAATGTTCGGAGCGTCTTATTTCCCTATAGATAACTGCATCGTCGGCAAACAATCGCAACCAGCATTTGACATTGTCACCTAGATCGTTTATAAATATTAAGAAAAGAAGTGGTCCTATTACACTTCCTTGAGGAACGCCCGAAGTAACATTTATCTTGGAAGACGCTTCCCCGTCAACAATGACATACTGTGAGCGACCAGTTAGAAAATCACGTATCCACTCGCAAATCTGAGGCGAAATACCGTAAGCTCGAATCTTCGCTAAAAGTCGATTGTGTGGTACTGAATCAAAAGCTTTCTGAAAATCCAAGTAAATTGCATCAACTTAAGAACCTGCATCAATAACTTTCATTACGTCATGGGAAAATAGGGCCAATTGTGTTTCATACGATCTCTTCTTCCGAAATCCGTGTTGACACGGTGAAAATAACTCGTTCTCATCTAGAAACTTCATAATGTTGGAGCATATGACATGCTCCAGAATTCTGCTGCAGAGAGATGTTAGAGATATGGGTCGATAATTCCTAGGACCACTCCGATCTCCTTTCTTGAAAACGGGAATTACCTGGGCTATTTTCCAGCTAGAAGGTACTTTTTTCTCTTCTAAAGATTTACGTAATATATGACAGAAATGGTTCAATTTCCTCCGCGTATTCAGAAAATACTCTTACCGGTATTCCATCGGGACCCGGCGCTTTACCCCACTTCAGGAGTTTTAATTGCTTTGCAATACCTACGCTATCAATTTCCGTCGGATCCGTCTTTAATTCCACACGATGTGGTAAAGTGGGGATGTTTTCCATGTTTTCACGCGTGAATGAATTTTTTAATTCGGTGTTAAATACGGTAGCCTTGTCCGGCTGTCTACAATTTCCCGTCCGTCTTTTATTAGAACTGGCTTACTGTTCCCACTGCAACTAACATTCTTTTACAAACGACCAAAATTTTTTAGGGTTTTCGGTGAGGCTCTTAGAGAGAGAATTGCAACGAAAGTCATTAAAGGCCACACGCATCGCATTCTTAACATGTCCCCTTATCTCATCTAACTTTTCTAAATCAGTTCGATGCATGGTCCTTTTTGTTCAGGCATGTATGTTCCTTTACTTTTTGAGTAACCTTTTAACATCCCGCGTATACCATGGGGGATCATTCTCTTCCCTGATTGTCCGTTTCGGTATATACAAATCCATACCTTCCCTGACTATACGTATGAATCGATGCCACCTCTCTTCAACGGTGCCTCTTGTTACTATGAAGGTATGGTAATTATGCCTCAAATACGTTCTAAAACACTCTTTTGAAGCCTTTTAGAATCTGTAAACGATCCTCTCTTTTTGCATGGTAGTTAGTTTTACTGTAGCAATTAGAGCTTTGTGATCACTTATTCTCGCGGTTGTAGAAATATCCGTGAATAATTCAGGCCTATTTGTAACGTTTATATCTAAAATATTTTCTTTGCCGTTGAAGCATCGCGTTGATTCAGTTACGAGCTGCTCAAGATTGTGATCTGAGAAGAGGTCTAGAATGATTTCGCATGCTGCTTTATCCCTGCCCCCAGTAACGTGAACGTAATTAGTCCAATCGATATCTGGCAAGTTAAAGTCACCACCTAGCAATATTGTATGATCCGGAAATAGCCGAGCTATATTATTTACATTATTTCTTAAGGCCTCGGCAATATTTACGCTTGCATCTGGTGGACGATAGATGGAGCCTATCACAAGTTTCGTACTAGCTACGTTGAGCTTGATCCATATGATTTCGCAGACTATATGGATATCTATTTCGCTACATGGGAGGTACTTACTAATAGCTATAAATACACCACCTCCTTGGGAATACAACCTATCCTTACGGAAAATGTTCATGCTACTATTAAAAATTTCTGCGGAACTTATATCCGGTTTTAACAAACTTTCTGTGCCTATGACGATATCAGCATCTGTACTACGAATAACGTTTTCGAGTTCAAGCTGTTTATTACAAACACTTTTGCAGTTAACTACCAGAACTTTTAATGTTCGAGATTCTTTTAAGCTACCCCTAACACGCGGTGCTGAATTTATCTTGGATATCCGTAACTGAATTTCCTCCTCAGGGTCATCCTCCCCGAGTCTAAAAAAAAAAAACAATGCACGCCACACGGCCCCTGCCACACTTGTAGCAGATTCCCGTGAGTAGTTTACCCCTGATCTATCCAAGGGATCCCTATAAGACTCAATTCAAGGGCGAAGATCGAGGAATCTGCTGCCATGACTATCACAGAAACGCCGTAATCTGTGGTTCAGCCCCTCAACACGGCTCTGAACCAGAGGTCCACAGTCAGTCCTATCGACAATGCTGCAGATGGTTAGCTCAGCAGAAATCTTGCGGCCAATGGCCACAGAGTTCACCCTTTCTGCATGTCACCCAAAGGACGAGAGGATAACCTCCGACACTAGGCGGCAAGCATCATTGGTGCCGATATGAGGCACAATCCGCAGCTGGCTGCACCCCGTCCGTTCAATGGCATCCGGGATGGTCTGTTCCACATCTCGGATCAGACCTTCCCGGAATACACAATGAATGGATACCGGATTTCATCCCTGACCTATTCGCCATTTCCCTAAGGGGCTCGATAAAGCGCCTAACGTTGGAGCTACCGACCACTAAAACCCCCTTCTGCATTTTTCCAGGCTTAGCAGACTGTGGGGCTGCCATCTGACAGGCCAACGATTGCAGGACTGAATCAGTTCCAGACAACGCGTCAAACCGGTTGGACAGTGGTACAAGTTCGCCTTCCTGGGAATCAGGCTTGTACAACTGTCCCCGCTTGCGGCGTCGCCGTCCAGAAACCACACTCCCAGCCACCACTAGGTGACGGCCGCAGAAATTCCGACGTCTCGGCCTGAACTGCAGGTACGATGACTGGTATGGGAGAACCTGCGAGCCGCTTTGCTTCTACAGGGTCACCAATACCGCATCTACTGCACTCACTTGCGGCAGCTTCCATCTGTGTATCTCTAGTTAAAAAAGCTGCAAGCTGGGTGCGCAGATCAGTCACCTCAGCCTGCGTCTGCACACAAGAACAGTCCATACTCATACTACCTCGCAGAAGGAAAAACTAAGGAGTACACGAAAAACGGACTCACTATGCGTTCTGAATAGGAGGCTTTTTGGCAATAACCAAATATACAAGCACGAAGCTTACGCTAACTACGCACTTTAAATTAAATTATCACTGGAGGTACTACATCACGTAACTGTTGCCGACGAACGACTGCTGCTGCTGCTGCTACTGACAAACAAATATGCGAAGATGAAGCTACAACTAACTACACATTTTGAATTAAATTATCACTGGAGGTACTAGATCACGTAACGGTTGCCGACAAACGACTGTAGTGTTGGATGAAGTAGAAGCAGATCCCTCTATTTCCGTGCGGAAAATAGCTCGCAGAACAGGCATTCCAAAAAGCACTGTACACAAAACCTTAAAAAAAATATCTATTGCACCCATATCACGTGCAGCGGGTACAAACTTTGCTACCTGTGACCACCCGCGAAAAGTAGAGTTCTGTCGGAAAATTCTGAGAAAATTAGTGAAGGTGGTTCATTTTTGGACAAGATACTGTGGAGCGACAAGTCTTCGTGCAGAACATATGGCTACTTGAACTTGCACAATCTGCATAACTGGCAACTAGAAAACCCTCAACCCATACGCCAAGATCGTTCTTAAACCCAATTTAAAGTCAACATTTGGACAGGGATATTAATCAGGCAAATGATAGGCCACTATGAGCTGCCACAAACTTTAACAGGAGAAATCTATCTCGACTTTTTACAAAATCAGCTGCTTAGTCTTTTGGAGGATGTGCCGCTCGCAACAAGGGAAGAAATGTGGTTGCAAAACGATGGTTGTCCAGCACACTACGCCAGAGCGGTCCGAGACCACCTTAATGAAAGGTGAATCGGGTCCTTGGCCCTATCTTATCGCCACCAAGATTGCCGGACCTGAAGCCCATGGATTTTTTTTATTGGGACTGCTTAAAAGTTTTAGATTACGTGATGGAGGTAACTTCGATTACACAGCTGCGTGAGAAAATAAAAACAGCAGCGGAACATATTAACTGCAAAGGTTATGCTCGCCGAATAAAAGATCATTTATCAAAACATTTAGGGCGTGCATAAGTACAAATGGCAGCCATTTTGATCATTTTTTATAATTAACAAAATAAAAAATATTACTTGCATTTGTTCTGTCTATTATTTGTATGCACACCATAGCAAAAACATATTTTTAAACCATTATCATCATTTTTTTACAACATGTTTAAAATGCACAATGGTCCCGTTAGCAGATTGAACTACCATAAAACAATCATTCTTATAGAAGTATAAAATAATTATACCATTTAAGATTTTTATAAGGTTTTGTTAACGTTTTACGAAAAAAAAACATTGTTTTAAATGAGTCATATACTTTGAATAAATTTAAAAAAAGAACAGAGTTCAAAAAATTTTACTTTGTAGAACTGGCATGGAATAAACTGAACATGTTTAGAAAAAAATATTTAAAAGATTCAATATCTCGAAAATGGTGAGACTTTTACTGAAATAAAATTTTGTCACAAAGTAGGAAATGATGTGACATATCTGCGGCTGCAGGATTATCCTTTCATTCCTGGACATCCTGCATGGTGCCTACAGGAGACACACAGAAGCTATGAAATTCGTAGACCAAAAATAAATGTAACGCGTCTCGCCGTAGAAAGACATCATAATCAATATGAAGTGTTATCCTTGTCCGTCCAGATGTCCAAGTAAAGTCCACTGCAAAATCACATTGAAAGTTTCACTCCAGAAACGACGAACTGTATAATTTTATCTCTTTATAATCTACCTGGTGCTGTATTCACGGTCAACAAACAACCCAATTTCCATGATAAACACATACAGATTGTGGTCGGCGATTTCAACAGTCATAGCAATGTTTGGGGCAATGACCATGAAGATGAGAATAGGGCAGCAGTACAAGAAAGGGCTGAAATAAATCACCTTTCTCTAATCCATGATGTAAAACTACCTGCTTCATTCAACAGTGGTTGGTGGAGGCGTGTTTTCAAACCTGACCTAATATTCAGTAGCATCAGTATCAGCCACCAATGTGTTAAATCTCTCTGTTCCCCAACACCTAACTCACAGCATAGGCCAATAATCTGTCAAATATATGCCGCAGTTAGACCACACTAAGTACCTTTCTGTAGGAGGTACAGCTTTAAAAAGGCAAATTGGTCGGAATTCTTAGTATTTTCAAAAGGACCAACACCAGAATGCTATGGCATCTTCACCATGGCTATAAAGAGATGTTCCAGAATATTTGTCCATCGTGGCTATAGGACATCTTACATTCCCGGTCTCACATCAGATCAAGCTGCTCTACTTACAGAATAAAGCAATTTATTTACAGAAGATTCTTTTGGTGAAGCAACGGTGGAAACAGGAAACAAACACATTTCTGCTATTAGAGAGACAAAACGGAATCAGTGGATAAAAACTGCTGAAGACATAGATTTCGCAAGAGACTTCTGAAGCATCTAAACAATGATCCAACTAAGACCAATGTGCATCATAACATTACTACCAACCAAATAGCTCACCAGCTACTATTAAACGGGAAAGCTAATCACAAAACCAAAATGCACAAACTACGAAAAGAAGACAGAGAGGAGAAAAACGACCACACGACACCATTCAGCATGGAAGAATTATAGAATGCTATCAGACATAGTAAAAAATGGATAAACAGCAGAACTGGATGATATCACCGAGTATGGTGGTGTAACGGTTAGCGTTCTGGCCTCGCATTCGGGAGGACGGCGGTTCGAATCCCCGTCCGGGCATCCAGATTTGGGTTTTCCATGGTTTCCCAAATCACTCCAGGCAAATGCCGGGATGCTACCTTAAAAAGGCCATGACCGAATTCCTTCCCATTCCTTGCCCCCATCCTTTCCCGTCTCTAAAGACCTCGCTGTTGAGAGACGTAAAGCAGTTAAAAAAAAGTGGATGATATCAGGTCAGAGCAAATTAATCACTTTGGCATAACAACAAAGAAATGGATCCTTCAGCTCTTTAAGAACTGTATGAGCATATATCAAATTCTAGAGATATGGTGGAACAGCCGAGTGATTGCCTTGCTTAGATCTGGCAAAGAAGGAAACAATCCAAAAAATTTAGATCAGTTGTCACCTTTACAAACTTCTTGAAAGAATTATCTTAAACCGGCTCTTACCTGTTGTTGATCCTTTGCTTATACCTGAACAAGCTGGAGTTCGCCCAGGTAAAAGCAGCGCATGACAACTACTGAATCTCACGCAGTTTATAAAAGATGGTTTCGAAGCTCGTAAGGTGACAGGAGTGATATTTGTTGATTTGTCAGCAGCGTATGACATCATTAACCATCAGCTACTAATAGTCAAGTTCTACAACCTGATCAGGAATTTTAGTCTTAATAAGATTGTTGGTACTCTTCTGCAGAATCGCAGATTCTTCTTCGACTTTCAAGGGCAGCTTAGCCGTTGGAGGTTACAGAAGAATGGTCCACCCCAAGTAAATGTGCTGTTTAACATATATACCAATAACCAACCTATATCCCCCAACGGGAGGAGTTTCCTGCATGCTGATGATCTTCATCTGGTCTCACAGAGCAAAGCCTTTGAATCACTGGAGAGCACCCTCACTAACGCTCTTGAAAGTATGTCAAAATACTATAGCACAAACCAGCTTAAACCCAATCCTGTGAAGACACAACTATGTGCTTTTCATTTATGGAATAAAGAAGCCAATCGTAGGTCAAAGGTAATTTGTTCGTGGGTCGAACTAGAACACTGCGACACTCCCAAATATCTAGGAGTGGCCCTTGACAAATCTCTTACAATCAGGAAACATTGCATGAATTCCAAGCTGATAGTTTCCACTAGGATCAATCTCCTAAGAAAACTGGCTGGATCACAGTGGAGTAGCCAACATGAAACTTCTGCCTTAGCACTATGTTATTCAGCTGCAGAGTAGGCCTGTCCTATACGATACAATTCAACTCTTGTAAAACAGGTGGAAATTGCACTTAATGGCACCTGCAGAATCATAACAGGCTGTTTAAAATCCAATCCAGTCGAATGGCTACACCGCCTTGCAGGAATAGCACCACCTTCTGTTCGAAGAGAAATAGCAGCGAACACAGAAACGAGGAAAGTGGATAATGACAGAAGTGATCCATTACAGGCAAAGACTGAAGTCCAGGAAAAGTTTCCTGAGGACATCACAGGAACTTACAACTACAATTGAGAAAGGCAGGCTACAACTGTGGGAAGCTAAAGCTCCACTTCCCCATGACTGTGGAAGATTGTCTGAATCTTTACCACCTGGCTATAAAGATCCAAAGTCAAACTAGCAAGATGGGGCAATGCGGAGATCGATGACAAGTGCGACTGTAGAGAAGATCAGACTGTTCAGCACATACTCCAGTGTCGACTGCATCAGCCTCCTCCTCGGAAGATGATTTACGAGTGAAGCCTCAGAGAATACACTGGAAATAGCAAAGTTTTGGTCTAGGACAATTTGATATTTGTAATTGTGTAACAATGTTTCTGATACCAAATACAATAAAATTCTCAAAACAAAAATGTTTTAAAATTTCAATATTGTTTTTAAGGATATTTCTTTATACGTCAACAATCTCCATTTGCTATCAGGTTTTTGTTTGTCCCTTCAACCTTTAAATGGCTTAATAATACGAACACAGCTGCCTTTCCGTTTATGATACATTTCATTGCTTTTGTTTTCTCAACTTTTCGCGGTTAGGCTCGTTTTCATTTCAACACTTTTATAATTGTCAAACTTCCGATTGCACATTCTATACATTTTTTTTTGTCTTGATCAAGTACGTTATACCATCCACTTTTATTATCATTGAATATTAACAGAAAATAGGCGTTCTAACTATCGATTGTAACATTTTAGTCCAATAAGAAGTAATGAAGCAAAACAGACTCATACACAATACGCAAAGAGTTAGTAAGAATGGAATAATAGCGCAAGAAGGTATATATATCAACTTTTTTTCTGGATGTTTGCGACTTTTTTTAACAGACGATAATGAGTGCAGTCTACTCGTGACAGTAATATTACCAGTTCTTTCATTAAAGTAATCACAACCTATTTTTTTTCTATGTAATGGTATTGTGTTCGATTATTGCCACAAAATGTTATTGCATCACTTCTTCAAGTCTTGGTCATCTAGCCGAAAGGCTTGAAACTACAAACGGCAACTGCTATTCACGTATGCTTGTATTTGTTGCTCAGTGTTTATGAAGAACCGGTAACCGCCCAGAGCATCAACATGAGCAATAGGAATAAAATATATATTTGTGTTCTTCAAATCAGTACTTTCAGCGAAATAACAGAAAATGATAATTGTAATTGGTGCATATCCAGTACTAGCAACACTTGTGTAATTTTACCCACTACTGGCATTTATTTTATACAATCCAAAAATTGTGATAGTAAATTAGAGTTTAGAAAACTACAAAATCAAAAAGAAAATGATGTTACCAATGTTATACTAGACTACAAAATATAAAATTTTGGTTAAATCAAATCATTATTGATGAAATAAAGAATCCACGATAATTAAACGTCAATATACACTGAAGAGCCAAAGAAAGTGGTACACCTGCCTAATATCGTGTAAGGCCCCCGCTAGCACGCAGAAGTGCTGCATCACGACGTAGCATGGACTCCATTATTGTGTGAAGTAGGACTGGAGGGAATTGACACCATGCATCCTGTAGGGCTGTCCATAAATCCGTAAGAGTACGAGGGGGTGGAGATCTCGTCTGAACGGCACGTTCCAAGGCATCCCAGATATGCTCAATAATGTTCATGTCTGGGGAGTTTGGTGGCCAGCGGAAGTGATTAAACTCAGAAGAGTGTTCTTGGAGTCACTCCGCAGCAATTCTAGACGTGTGGGGTGTCGCATTGTCCTGCTGGAATTGCCCAAGTCCGTCGGAATGCACAGTGGAGTTGAATGGATGCATATGATCAGCCATGTTGCGTACGTATGTGTCACCTGTCAGAGTCGTATCAGGGGTCCCATGTCACTCCAACTGCACACGCCCCACACCATTACAGAGCCTCCACCAGCTTCAACAGTCTCCTGCTGACATGCAGGGTCCATGAATTCATGAGGTTGTCTCCATACCCGCACACGTGCATCCACTCGATACTATTGGAAACGAGACTCGTCAGACCAAGCAACATGTTTCCAATCAACAGTCAAATGTCGGTGTTGACGGGCCCAGGCGAGGCATAAAGCTTTGTGTCGTGCACTCAGCGAGGGTACACGAGTGGATCTTCTTCCGGCCGCAACGACGTCGGAGATCTGATGTTTTACCGGATTCCCGATATTCACGGTGTACTCGTGAAATGGTCGTACAGGAAAATCCCCACCTCATCGCTACCTCGGAGATGCTGTGTCCCATCTCTCGTGCGCCGACTATAACACCACGTTAAAACTCACTTTGAGTTTGATAACCTGCAATTGTAGCAGCAGTAACCGATCTAACGCCGGCGCCAGACACCTGGTGTCTTATATAGGCGTTACCGACCGCAGCGCCATACTCTGAGTGTTTAAATATATCTGTATTTGCATACGCATGCCTATACCAATTTCTTTGGCTCTTCAGTGTATGTGCCAAGTAACAACAATTTTCTTATTGTGCGACCTATTCTCACTAAATTTTTCATGCATTACGCCTGACATTGTAACTATTAAATTTCACACAATTTGCTCAAAGAGTAAGTAGTCTAGTTAATAGGAAGATTTTAAACATTGAATAAACAACGAAATCTAATCTGGTTAAGATTCGATTAGTTATTAGTCAAATATGAGAATATTTCCCAAGTTTTGCGCTCGCATTTGTATTTTATCATAATTTATAAATAGACAGGCAAATATTTTAAAAATGAAGAATTTACTTTTTAGGAGCCCAGTATGTGTACTTTTCCTTTTTACAGTACTGTAATTTATGAAAAATGTTGTATTACATACTTTTAAATATGAGGATTAGTTACAACTCTCTGTTTGCAGTTTGAGCAAAACAGAAATTTAACCTTTCTGTACGTCCGTAACAATGTTTTGAGTCAGAGATCTCCACTCCAGATATACGAGTAATTAGAATAATGCAGACGTAGAGATGAGACAGAAAAGAGAATAGTTTCACACTACGCGATACGTATCCGTCAGACGTGTTTCCACATCTAACATGCACGAAGTATGCAATATGCTGTAATAACTCCCAGAAATACAGCAATTAAAGAATGGTCCTGGCATTTGGAAGGACTCTGGTTCGTTTCTAGGCCCCACTATTCAGTAATCCATTTTCCTTGGCTTTCAGAAATCACTTTAAACGAATACCGGGTTATTTCCTTCCAGTTACTTGCCCACATTCTTCCCTGGTCTCTAATCGTCACGCCGTAAAACCCTAATTAAAAAAATGGAATCTTGCACTTACCACGTTACTGCCAGTATCTTCTGCGGTACTGTACTTTCGTAGACCCCTGGTAATAACTACTGTGCCATCTGATAAGGAACTCGACTCAGCACATAATCTAACTTAAGTACCCCGCTACACTATGTTACAGCCACTCAAAAGAGACATCACTATCCTAAAATAGAGCAAAGCAACCTCGATTCTACAGTGAAGATCTTGCAGCTTCATTGCACAACGGCAGTGGAAGTGCGTTAAATTCTTTTCTGAGGATGAGATGTATTGAAATCTGGCAGGCTGATTCTCTAGCTGGCTGTAGAACGACTCTGGCAGTAAGATAGCATGTTTGTCTTTCTGTATACACAGTACCAACAAAAGTAAAACAAAGAAGAACCTAACATACCAACTGTGGTAATTTTTAACGTTTTAAAATCAATTACGAGACATACAAAGCGCGCAGAGATTGTAAGGGACGCAGCTTTGTTTTTTGGAAAAAACAGTCAGGCGATCCCGACCTGGTGACCGCTTTAATAGCTGCACAGTCCTCTGGAGATCTAATTTAGTGGATAACGATGATATGAACTTGGACATGGGAAAAATGTTGACAGGTAATGACAAGTAAATAATGATGTGATGACAGATGATTAATGACCCCTGTGTAACATAACTTCAAAGGAAGCCGTTTCCCTCTATTCGGCACCTATTTTAAGCTCAAATTCAAAGTATCACGCCTCCGAACAAGCGCGCCTACAGAGGTATAACATGTCATTATTAATGTCATACCTGACACCTGCATCTTTTATACCCTCAGATACGAAGGAAACCTCGCCTCCCCCAGGTTCAAAAAAGAAACACCTACCTTCAAAGCAATCTGCCCCCGCTTCATTTAGGTGTTGAAAGGTAATTATTAGAGCTGGTCTGTCATGGCCTGGCTTATAAAAGACTCCACCAGCAGGGGCGGATCCAGGGGGGGGCTAGGGGGCTCAAGCCCCCCCCCCCCAAAAGTATCTTGGTCCACCCCCAACATTGTAGTTTTGAGACTTTTTTTTTTTTTTTTTTCTTTTTAGCTCTACGGATTTGAGGCCCGAGGAGGCTATAAATACTACCTTTTTCCTGACTCAAGCCCCCCCCCCTCCCAAAAACAAAATCCACTGAAGGCAAGCCCTCTGAACCAAAATTCACTCAAGCCAAGCCCCCCCCCCCCAAAGTCCGCTCAAGCCCCCCCCCCCCAAAAACAAAATCCTGGATCCGCCCCTGTCCACCAGTGATTATGCACTCATTTGTTAGCCTTTGCTTACAGCCTTCTCTCTTGTCTGTCGGCTGTCCCCGACTGTTACTGTTATTACAATCACGACTTCCAATAACTCTTAGCACTGTCACATAATCAACCGATTAAACAATTAGTACTAATGAATAACAGTTGTTATAATAATAATGAATTGGATTTACAAACCTAGAAGTCGGCGGGGCGTTGGTTCGATATATAAAATACTTACATCATAAATAAAGGTACAACATCCATCTTGCCCACATGAATCCGGAAACACAGTTTGTGTATGTCTATTAGTTTAAGAGAGAGATTTTGATCGTACCTCGACAAAGTGAGTAAAAAATGCCTGACCGCAAGCTCTCAAGGTGATCAATAGTGTGTATTATGTAATACGAGCATACCTAATATGATTAAAGAAGTTGCATTTGATGGTATGTATCGCAGCTGTAAATTAAGAAGATAAACTTTAATCTTCTTCAACGCAAATATAATTTACGCTCCGTTGTTAGATAGCATAGATACTTACACATCGTTTGAATATTCCTATGTTTATGTCAAAAGAAACATTTCTCGAATTAGATGGAGACTGTTTGTTAGCACCATTAATTCAAGTGACTGAACACTATAAATGAATTTTGGAACAGCTTGATTTCCATCACTTAGTTATTCCATCCCATTGCTGTTATATTTGCACCAAACACTGACTGTAGGCTTAATAGTGCAAATATTGCTGTTTAAAATCACACACACAAACAATGATGCTTCCACTGATTAGTGAGATGGCTGAGAATTACTGAATGAAGCTATGTTGTCGAAGTTTCTTTAGATGAGACGGCAAAAAACTGAGGAGAGAATTAGATAACTATGTACAATTTCGCGGCGGCAATACTGTGGAAAAATCTCTCGGGATTATAGCTGGGTCAAAGTAAAGTCGACTGTCAACGTTTCGATAGCCGACATTGCTACTATTGTTAATGGGAGCAGTGCCGGCTCTCGAAACGTCGCCAGTCGACTTTGACCTGGCTAGAATCCGGAGAGATTTTTCTACTGAAGAGAAAATGCACGTAAAAGCATTAGGGAAGTAATGCTTAGCTAAAGTAGTGATTTTGTTTGTTTGTATTGTGTAAGCGATTCAATACTAGAAACAATAAATGCAATGAAAATCTTTGGAGTCAACACCACAGGAAACAGTGAAGCACAATCAACATTCACGCATAAACCTTACTTATAATACTAGCTATAATGAAGGCTTCTGCCATAGGACGAATACTGAAATAATACAGCGAATATAAGAAGGAAGATGTTGTTAAGGTATTCTTTTTCTTTCGTTTGTTTAGGGCTTCACAGCTTGTAAACCAGGTCCATCCCCGTAAACATATTTAAGTACCTATAGTGCGGGTCACGAACGAAGGCGGGTGGCGCAGAGAGAGAGAGAGAGAGAGAAATAGGGAAACGGGGTATATGACGTTGCCGCATTTCCAGCAGGAGACGAGCGACGTGGAGAGAGGAAGAAAGTATAGTAATTACGCTACTTCTACTAATATTACTGCTGTGTAATGATAATAAAATACGTTTTAGCAGCGCTTTACGTAATAATGATATTAAGAGAGACAAGAATGTCAGCTACAGCAAACAATTAACACTCGTGTAACCACGACAAGCGCTGGATTGTTTCTGAATTCGATGGGCTACTGGCAGAGCGATTACGACCTGCGCAGAGCCTCCCTAAACTGGGCCGCCTTCATTCATGACGCGTACAGGATTGTGGGGTGGTTTGGCTCAAGTATTTTCTTTCTGATCAGTTCGACTCACTTAAGTGCAGAGAAAGCCGGTGACATTGCTTTTATACGATAACATCGAACGTACTGGGTGAGTGGTAACGTTCTTGCCTCGCATTCTGGAGGACGCAGATTTGAATCTCCGTCCGGCCATTCCGATTTAGGTTTTCCATGGTTTCCTGAAGTCACTGAAGACGAATGTCGGGAAGGTTAGTTCAAAAGCCTATGACCGAATTCCTTCCCGTTCCTTACCCACAGTGCTTTCCTGTCTGTAAGATATCAACGTCGACGAGGCGGTAAGACACCAAAAAATTACATGACAGCATCGAGTACGATATTTCTACGTCTAATCAGCGGCTGGAACATTCCCCACCAATTACAACAAACAGTGAGATACGTATAGTATGTGGTTGATGTATACCTCATTACGCGCGGCATTCATCGGTCACAACACATTCATTTTTATGACCGCCTCTAATTGAAATGGCTTTTCGAACAACACGAATGGTTAACTTCTCTTGAGCATTCAATATTTCCTCGTGAAAGCCATGCGACACTGCAATCTGGATACGGATGTGTTTTGATTCAGTAATCTTCCTTAGCAAAGGAAGATTTAAAAAAAGAGGTTTTGTCGATTCTTGGTAATTGTTTTAGGCTTAGTATGGGGGTCTTTTCATGAAAACCGGCCGTAATATGAGAATGTGAAGGTACTGAACCAAATTTAGTACTCAATGACAACTAAAAATAACCCGAAGAAGTGGACAACTAGCCTACAAGACTGAGTAAAACAATTCCTCCCCGCTTCTACCATTCCCTTGGAGGTCAAAGTTCGCCACCAATGATTTCGTGTGATCATTTGACTTCAGATCGTGGGTGTGAACGTATGTGCTATCCGATCTACGTTAAATAACTGTTATTTAGGCGGTCTGGTGGCTCAGTGATTAAGGCTTCTGACTGGAGACCGAAAGGTCCCCCGTTCGAATCCCCGCTACCGCGAGGATTGGTGAAGTACACCAGAATGCTTCCGTGGTTCGGATTCTACATTAAACTGTAGGTCTCCTAAACCCGGTAGGAATACCGTGTTAGGATGGGGTGGCTACGGATATGAGCGGAATGCTCAATCAATGAAAACCCTGTCACCAATTCATTATTACCACATTGTTATCTGATAGCTTTTAATCGTTTGGTTCATTAATGAAGAATAATGTGGTTACGAGGAGCAATATAACTTGATACTTCTTTCTAGAGATATAGTGGATTTTTTTAACTGCTTAACGTATCTTAACAGCGAGGTCTTTAGAGACGGGAAAGGATGGAGGACAAGGAATGAGAAGGAATTCGGCCATGGCTTTTTTGAAGGAAGCATCCCGGCATTTGCCTGGAGTGATTTTGGAAACCATGGAAAACCAAAATCTGGATGCCCGAACGGGATCCCGAATGCGAGGCGAGAACGCTAACCGTTACACCACCACGCTCGGTAAATATAATGGAAAAAATAGCTTATGGTTTTAGGCTGTCGCGTTATAGAGCCGAGAAACTCAAGCAAAAGCCAATGTGACTATCTTTACTGGATAGAGCCAGTTTCAGTTTGTAAAGATACGACATCAGACGCCAGGGAACAGAATACGTGTCTTCTTTTAAAGATATCATGACGGCAGAACAATTGTATTCACAGACAACCATGATGATCATGATTATGAACACAGTCTTTTCCGAACGGTTTTTTTCTTTTACTGTCCTCAATGTTATAAGTATATATCACATGGCATCAGCAAAAATCAAGCGTCGAAATGACAAATACCTAAAAATTATAGCTATGTTAGTGATTTCTTTTGCAACATGCCATTCAACAAGAAACAAAATACATAATTATAGGTTTCTGTTCATTCAGTTTACTTCACATGTCTCTGCAACCAAAGTATCATTTCCCAGACAGCTTTTCCTTGTAGTCGAAAGTGTAGTCTCTATTTTTCAACGCAGAAGTTATAACTTCTGTCACTATGTCAAAGTATTGAATACATACCAGTGTAAGAAGTATGGCTCTATGTAAGAAGCTGAAGACTTCTTCTTTCATACCTTCGCTGTGTTATTTTACAATTCGTTCTATCGCAATACCCTTCATTGTAATGGGTATTATACTTACTTTTTTTTTACTTATGGCTTTACGCCTCGTCGACGGCTAAGGTCATTAGAGGCGGGAAGGGAATGGGGACAAGGAACGGGAAGAAATTCGGCCATGGCCTTTTTGAAGGAAGTATCGCGGCATTCGTCTCGCGTGATTTGGGAAAACCATGGAAAACCAGTTATACATACGTCTAGGTTAGTGCTTCATTGTCTCCAATGGTATTGGCTCTGGCTCATTGCATTCATTGTATCTAGAATTGAATGTTACTTGATATACGCTAGTTTTTTTTCTTTATTCATCATAAGCATTAACAAATTTAATTCTTTGTCGCTTTCGAAGTTTAAATTGTTGCGTAAACGTATTATTTCTCTGCAGAGCATGATGATATCTGCAACTGACATTCACCTTGACAATATACAATTAAAAAAAAAATTAGTATAACTATCCTCTATTCTCAGTCTGCTTTTGCGTTGATTAACGTTTCAATGTTGCCTCGTCTACACTGATGAAACTTAAATCGACAGCGAAGACCCATCAGTAAACGAATTGTGAAATGATGTTTAAGTAGTTCTATCCTCAAGCTCCTCGCTAAGCAATGAAAGTAGCAGTGTTTATAATTACTCCTTAGGGCCTACATTTGGTGTTTGACGTCTATTGTATGAAACGCGGTAATTTCACGCAGTAATGGCATCTACATGGCGGAATCAATCTCTTAAGTTATTGAATGTGAGTAAGGGTTTGGGAGCGACTATATTAGCCTCTTCCAGCCAAATGTCAACCTATCCTTCAAGTGGTGCTCCCTGTTTGCACGGACGAGGCTCTGGCGGCTGAAAGATTCCTGGTATAAGGAGTCACCCACTGCGCTGATCACGGCGATGATCCCCAGCTGAAAAAACGAACCCTGAGGGTGTTTAACATAAGGGTGCCAAAGCCCATTTTCCACCCTAATGTGAATAAAGAGAGAATCCAAAACCCAACAACCAGACACGTAGTGGTAGAGCTGCCAAGGCAGCGGGACACACAGACAAGGTCGTTGAGACCGCGACACACACATACACACACACAAAAACTTGCCAACGGCCTCCTAAATGAATGCGAAAGAGCGGGCAGCGGTACTGGGCACCCTCTTGCCACTGGAGTTGGAAACGGCCCCTAAAGACGGATGAATTAGAAGTGATCAAAGGCATGGGGATGCAGAAGGCAACAGGAAGTCACTGCATTAAAGATCCGAAGGGTATCCCGAGGTCATGTAATCATCTAAAATTACATATATAATGATGGCTTCTTCCTGGGTAAAATATTCCGGAGGCAACATAGTCCCACAGTCGGATCTCTGGCTGGGGACTGCACAGGGCGAAGTAATCAGAAAGGATAGAAACATTCTATGAGTCGGAGCGTGCAATGTTAAAAGTCTGAGTAGGGCAGGTCGATTAAAGAGCTTAATAAGAGATATGGAGAGACTTAAGTTAGATGTCATTGGGATTAAGGAGATTAAGTGGAAAGACGCATGGAATTTATGGTCTAGAGAACACAGGATAGTTAGCACATAATCTGTCAGTGGTGTTACTGGTGTAGGATTTGCAATTAACAGGAGAGTAGTGAAACAGGCTTATAGTTATGAACAGTTTAGTGACAGGACTATTTTAATTAGGTTAGAAACCAAGCCCGTCCCAACCACGTTAGAACAAATGTAGGGCCTAGATGCCAACGTTACAGGAAGATGATGACGAAATAGAGAATATATAAGTTGAAATTCAATAATTAATCCAATGTGCGAAGGGAAGAAAGCATAATAATCATGGGTGATTGGAACAAAGGGAGGCTTGGAAGGCTGTCACTGTGCATGGACCTGCTGAATAACAGAGAACCCTTGATGATGATGATGGGTGATTGGAATGCGATAGTGGAATAAGGAAAAGAGGGGTTTCCTGTAGGAAGGTTTGATCCAGGAGAAAGAAATTAACAAGGAAGCAGGTTGTTAGAATTTTGTGAAAAAACAAACTCGTCTTGGCGAACACACTATTTAAGAATCATGCACGAAGGATATACAACTGGAAACGTTCAGTAGATACAGGAAATCAGCTAGATTATATCGTGGTCAAACAGAAATTCAGGAATCAAGTTCTAGACTGTAAAGCATAGCCAGAAGGTGATATACACTCTGATCATAATCTAATAGTTATGAAGTGCAGGCAGAAATTCAATAGAATAAAGAAGCAATACAAGCGTAACATACTGGGAGTGAATAAATAGTAACAATCTAACACGAAAGAATGGTAGACGTGAGTCTAGGAAGTCACTCTGAAAAGCACTCAACTGAGGACTAATAGAATGCATTGAAGAGAGAAATAAAAGAAGCAGGTTAAAAAAAAAAATGGCTTTAGAGGACAAGCCATCCGAATACCTAGGATCACCGCAGAATCTTTGGCGGTTGTGAATCAGAGAAGAAGGCACGAAAATGGTCAGGCTGAAGCATAAAGAGAAAAATTCGGGTAATTTAGATATTAAATAACCAGAAAATTAAAAAAAGGAAAAGATAAATGGCTGCAAGAAAAGTGTGAAGAAGTAGAAAAAGAACCAGATGTGGCGTATAGGAATGTCAAACAAAATTTTGGAGAAATGATGAAATGATCTATAAACATTATAGCTGCCGTTGGGAAACCTGGAAACCTCTTTTATGCTCAGAAGATAGAGCTCACGAATGGAAGAAATACATTGAGAAACTGCATGATGGGGATGACTTTAAAAACAGCGTATTGCAAAAGGAAGGCGATGTTGACATTGATGTCAGGAGATCGTGTTTTGAGAAGAGAATCTGATAGAGCTTTGAATGACTGGAAATTTAATAAGGCAGTTGGAACTGATGAGATTCCTGCAGAACTTCTGAAATCCCTAGGAGAAGAATGAATCCAAAGATTACTAAACCTGAAATCAAAAAAGTTGTGAAACAGGAGAAATTCCAAGTGATTTCAACAAAAGTAAATCTTCACACTTTTGAGGGAACCACATGCCGACACATGTGAGAATTATCGCATCATCACATGCTTCGAAATAACGAGAACAACATACAGAAGTATGGAAAGGGTAGTATAACAGACAGCAGCTAAAGATCAGTTTGGATTAGGAAAAAACGCGGTAGAAGGGAAGCAATTCTGGCTTTAAGATTAATACTTCAAGGATGTATCAAGGAAAACAAAGATACTTTTACGGCGTTTGTTCATTTAGGAAAAGGTTTTGATAACGTTACGCGGGACAAGATATTCCAAATTTTAAAGAAGTCAGGTCAAAAATATCGAGATAGAAGGATACTTTATAAACTATATAGGAATCAAGTGACGATAATAAAAGTAGAGAATAGTGAGAGTCATGTAGAGGAAGCAACAAAGGGAGTGAAAGACAAATTTGAGTGTGAGATAAGTGTTCAAGGAGAAAAAAATCAGTGTGCTGATGTCTTGTAAGCAGAACAGGCTGAGGATATTGAAACGTTACTGCAAGGCATGAACAAAATGCTGAAGGGAGATTTTGGACTAAATATAAATCAAAGCAAGACAAAAGTGATGAAATAATACCAATAATAGTAGATTAAATATAAAAATAGGATCAGATGTGACAGAGGAAGATTGTGAATTCTGCTTCTTAGGAAGTAAAATTACAACTGGTATAAATCTATACTGTTAAAAGCAGAATAGCACTAGCAAAAGGAACCTTCATGAAAAAGAGAAGTTTTTTAGTTTCAGATATTAATCTAGGACTCAGAAAAAACTTTTTATAACTCTACGCTTGGAGTACAGGCCTTTAGGTAGCGAGGCATGGACGTTAACAATATCATAAAGAAGGAAAACTAAAGCGTTTAAAATGTGTTGCTGTAAAAACGTGCTGAAAATTATGTGGACCGATAAAGTACGAAATGAACGAATTATGGGCGAGGAAAGAAGTTTGTGGAAGAGACTTATAGAAAGAATATGGTAGGTCACATTTTGAGACATGCGGGAGTGGTTAATTTGTTAGCGGAGGGAACAGTCGAAGGTAAAAACTGTAGAGGAAAGCAGAGATTAAAATATATGAAACATATAACTGAGGATGTGGGGTATGTTGATGTGAAGAGGTTAGCACAAGATAGGAAGGGATGAATGATTGCATCAAATCAGTGGAGAGACTGATGACGGCCAAAAAAAAGTATTCGTATGACAAGGGCAATAGCTCGACTATTGCCTACTGTGATGTCACAAGATATTTGAAGCCATAATTAGGAACTTTAAGAAGTAGTATTTAGTTAGAATAAGGATATGATTAAGTAATTCCAATTAGGTAGCGAGAGTGAGGCGGAGAGATTTCAAGTAGATACAGAGTACTGTCATGGCGGTTAAGACATGCTGGAGAAGTTCGGGCACTCTGCTCCCGCCCAGAGTTTGGCGGGGATAAGGATGGTACAGTAGCTACCCCACAAACACAAAAGTTACCTCTCGGGTGGGGTAGTATCGGTGGAACTCTGTGTTCCCTCCCATTTGGCAGAGATAGTCCTCCCGCCAACGGGGAAGTAAGAATCCAATTGGGTAGTACTCCTCCCAGAAGAAGATCATTCCACCCGAATGCCGTTAGGCGGGTATTATATAAGGCCCCACAACGAGACCATAGGTCCTCAGTCTTCACCAGTTTTTGTCCAATGCTACGCAGTGGAAGTTCGCGATTTCGCTCCGCGCTGGTTCATGATGTAAGCCCATATTGTGATCTGTTTCTCTCTCTCTCTGTGTATCTGCCATACGTCACTCTCACTCACAGTTTTTAAAGTAAACTAAGTATATGAAGAAGGAAGTTGTAATTGTCTTCTCAAGATGATGATTAGCGGATTCAATATATGTGTTTGAACAGAAAACCTGTAGTGTATCACAGTGTACATTTTATCAGAATATAATTCAAATCAGTGTGGCGCATCTACCTACATTTTATTTTCTTTGTAATTGTTCCGCCCCATTTATCTGGATTAAATGATTGAAAGAATGCAGTCAATCTTCGGCAAAGAGGTCCGATAATAAGTCATAAATAAAGTAGCAGAGATTAATTAGAAGGAGGGGTGGGAACGTTACACTACCACAACTTGTTGTCTTCTTTTATTTATGTAACGGAACTTACTTTCGGAACAGTGAGAACCAAATAAGGTCAGAAAGTTCGACAACACAAAATTTAGTGAAATAGTGACGTCACAAAAATACACAGAGCAATGTCGAATTACAGCACCAGATCCTGCTCTATAGAAGTACAAACACAGATGTTTCTGACCAGCATGTGACTTATTCTAACAAATTCTCACTGACGATGCCCCAGTCCATACAGACGAATTGCGACAGAGGTTAAATGAATTAAAAAACAGTTGTTAACAGACGGAGTTTTCATTTACTAAATAATGTTATCAAACAACTGCGGAATAATGGCCAATAATCAATGTAGTATGTATTAATATTTCTTTGTTCCCTTCTGCAAGTTAAGAGGCATGGTAGAATTTGGCATATGAGGTGTTGAATTCGTCTTTACGCCATGAGAATGTTAGGCTAAGTCTTTTTACCAAAATTCCAACATGACACACAAAATATTACAAAATCCAAATATACTTATAACCTCTCCCGTTCCGTTATGACATTCCATCCCACGGTTTGTAAAGTAAAGACTGAATCACTTCGTATATGGAAAGAGAGCATCCTAAAGATGTAAGCTTCAATATTGGAGAGCTTCTGGCCAATTAAAAAAACATTATTAATATAAACTGTAGACCAAGTGTTGCGGTGCGCGCAAGTCGGACAAGAGAAGAATGATCTAAAAAATTAAAGAAAATGCAGGAATATGCATCTAAAACCCACCAGTATGTAGCGAAGGATCTACGATTTTTCCGAGCTGGGGCATATTTGAGACTGCCCTTCCTTCCAACATTTTCCACCAGGAATGATTGTCGTCCCTTTCCGCGCGATTTGAACAAATGAGGCTTCGTTAAAAACGCTTTCAGCTATGAGGTCTCTGTCTTGATCTAGTAAACAGTTAAATTTTAGAGGTACTGGTTTTGATGATGCAATTTCTCCAATTGTCCAATAACGTATGGTACACATAACATAAAAATAACCAGTAGAGTTCAGACTGTTGATTTAACTATTCTACACTACACTGTTAATATAAACTATTGTAATAGATTTACCAGTTAACTACACAGAAACCAGTGCCTTTCAACTGCACTTTGTAGTTTCCATCAGAAACAGAATTACGAATAATTTCACACATTAAGCCATTTATAAAAATATTTCATTTTGGTGCACCTTACGGTCAAGAAGGGTTTAATGGTCAGGCAATACTCCTCGCACAAGAAGTTGAACAGCTAGCAACAGTTCCATTTAAATGTAGCAGACGCAGCATAGCGTGGTGATCGGTACTGCTGTGGTCTCGCATTCGGAAGGACACGGGTATGAATCCCCGTCCCGCCATCCTGACTTGGGTTTTCCATGGTTTCCCTAAATCACTGCACATGAATGCCGGGTAGGTTCCGTTAAAAGGGCGTGGCCGAATTCCTTCCGGATCCTTGCCCTCAGGCCCTTGCTGCCTGTAATGACCTTGACGTCGATGGACGTAAAGCCAGAACCAAAAATAAAAAAGGACTGAATATAATTTCTGAACACCTTGGAAAAGTGCTGGTGAAAACATTTACTCTGTAGATAAAAATCAGGAAACTTCTTAAATGGCTAGCGCTACACTTTTTTTAAAAAAATTCAAATGTACAAATAAATTCAAACTGACTAACGAAGAACTTTAAGAATTCTTCATACCGTAGAGACATCTCAAAGTGAATCACGGGGTAGGAAATACATGAAAAAATAATTTTCAACAGGTGGGAAACGATAGTCAGATCGTGTTTGAATCTTTTGATCAAGACAGTGGACATTTCTGTAAAGAATCCTGTGGTCATCAGTGTACTTTTATCGCCACTTCGGTGATTTCTTCTTCTAACTTCCTTACGGAATGGGCCTCATCCAGTTTTAATTAGGATAGTAATTATTTTATTCAGCCTATGTCTCGTATGCCTACTCTTCCAGCATAGTTAAATACTGAAGAGCTGCTGCCTTGATCTGTGTAATCAATATCAATGTAGATTTTGTTATAGTGGCCTACCATATATAGTCTTCGGTCTTGTAAACGGGAGTATCTCAACTGAAGTACTGGAGGGTTATCATCCAACATTGGTTTCAGGTTGTGAACATTTCTTTCTAATGTTGAAAAAGGAATAATTACCTGTCAGACAAATTCTGCCCCGGCGATAATGAGGAGTTTGTAACAAATATTACTTGTTCTATTCGTATTCCAAAGGACCAAAGTGACAAAGGACTTCAAAAGTTAATGAAAATCGGAAATCTTAGTACGTTAACATCGAAACTTCTGACAGTTGTTCATTTTTTTGCGAATCAAGCCGAAGATAGTGCTCTCGTATTTACAATAAACAATCTACATGTAGAAGAACTTTCTTCGGATCAACCAGAAAGCTAGGAATATTAGGTAGTGGGAAGGTGCCATTAAGGACTTTCACGGATAGAGAAAAGAGGTCAGAATCTTCCCAACAACCTTCTTTTTTTGCTTCGGGTTTTACGGCTCGTTGTCGTAGACGATGTTGATGTCAAGGTCATTAGAACCGGGAGAGGATGAGGTCAAGAAACGGAAAGGAATTCATCTATGGTCTTTTAAAGGAACCATCCCGTCATCGCCTGGAGTGATTTTGTGAAATCTTGTAACACCGAAATCTGTATAGCTGGACGGGGATTTCAATCTTTTACCTCCCGTTAAGTTCACCCACAAAGCTCAGTTCGCAACAACGAAATAAGTTCACTCTGACAAGTACAAAATTTCTGGGGAGTTGGGAAAGGCCGCTAAGCTTCTTCAGGTAAACGGTGTGCCTATCCCATTAGATACTAAAACTTATGGCCTGTGTCCACGAATGGAATACATTTCTGACAGTCCAAATAAAACATGTGGCTTTCGAGTATACGTACGATTGGTCTGCGATTTAATGTAGAATATAAACGTAACCCACGGTTATTAAACAGAATTATTGGCACAAAGTAAAGTTCAACTGAAAGCTGGAGAGTCCCTACAGGCAAATTAGTTGAGTTCAGTTATTCAGCTGTTAAAGGGAACAGATCAGGCGTTGGCACTTGTATGGTCCTTTAACGTGGATTTCGATGGCCTGTGCTTTCAAGGTAAAAATGAACGCAGAATGTTACCATAATCTTATGATAAAAACTCACAATTTACACTTGCCGACAAAAAAACTGAAACACCCAATTGACATGGTCAAATGACAATATAACTTCGTACATATCATCGGCGGGTATGTAAATGATTCAAGTTGCAATTCTCAAGTGACAGGTAGAACGTTCACAAAGGCACATTAGTGTTGTAAGTGTTTAGTATTGTGCCAGGCCTGTTAGGGTATATAGCGTGCGTGAATTGCGTCATATGTTAAGTGATCACTGTCAACGACACGGAGATTTCCTGTACTCCAGTGAGAGGACATCAATACCTTACAGAATATGAACGGGGCCTCTTTGAGGGCATCCATCCGGCCGACTGGTAAAATCGTGCAATATCAAGATTAGTGGAGCATTCAGATGTGGAACTGCGTGGGAACATGGGGGCAAGGTTCCGGTCGAGAACGGCTTACCACCAGTAGGGAGGACAACCGTGTTGTGCAGACCCATAGTAACCCATTCGCATCTGTGTCTGTCATCCGAGAACAAGTAATGGATTGTCTCCCACATTCCACATCATCCCCACCACTGGTCGATGACCAGCAGCAGCCAGACTAGGGAATTACCGTCCCATTCGTAGGCTGCCGTTGACACCACAACACAAACGGCTGCCTTTGAAGTGGTGTCGTGACCGGGAAGCATGGACTCCTGACGAAAGACGTCGCATTGGGTTTAGTCATGAATCGCGGTTATGTACTAATTCGGATGACCATCGTCGGCGAGTATGGCGCCGACCTGGCGAGAGATTCCATTCTTCCAATGTTTTGGAGACACACTGATGTTACTCTAGAAGTCATGGTGTGGTAGCCATAAGGTCAAGGCGGGTAGTGATTGAGGGAACTCTAACGGCACGTCACGGACATCCTGCGTCTTGATGTGTTACCTCTCAAGTGGCAGTATCGTGGTGCAATTTTTCATTAGGTCAGTGGTCGTTTACACACGGCACGTTCTCTATGAGCTGTCAGCAAGATCCGCAGATCTGTTCCCGTTAGAACCTGTACAGGATCAGCTAGGACATCAATTCCGTCCCATAATTGATGCTTAAGAGTTAGTTCTTAACTTTTCATTCACTTTTCGCTGCTGGATTATTGGTTTATTTTTAATCTTTTTATAACTGTTTTGTTCTTCATATGTATTGCTTACTGCGGACCACAGTGATAATAGAAAGAAATAATTATAATAAGGTGTGAATACTCCAAACTGTATAGCTAGCTGAGACAGAATCAGAGAACTTGAATTGTCTGGTATCTGTAGCGTAGGAGTTTGTCTCCATAGCAACTCACCAGAGAAATCTAACTGTGGTGATTTCCCGTAGCCTTCCCAGTATGTTCAGAATTATTAGCTGTATGTAACTATGACGAAGACACGTTCAGTGTAGTGCGTTGTCTTTGAGGAAAAGGGTGAAACACAGCCCCCATCATTCATGCCTGCTTTACCTAGAAAGATCACCCCTGTACATAGGACGCTTTTAGTGTCTATGCCTTCACGTTGCAGGGACGTTTATGATTTAATCCTGGCGCTTGGTACATAGTCTTGTGATGCGAACTGCTCTTAACAACTACCCTCTCGCCTATACCACTGGCAAGTACCGGATAGTGAAACCCGCAAGCCCAGTTTTATAAAAATTTCTTCTATGCAGGGCCGGCGCTAGGATTTTGGCGCCCGAGGTAAGCAGTTGAGGGCCCTTGGCTAATTCATTGGTTAGGGCCGTCCCTCACATTTGACCCGCTTACCCCCCCCCCCTAACGCCGGCCCTGCTTCTATGAACGGGTGCGTACCAAATAAAGGGATTTAGAGTGACTGTGTCTGTACGTGTATACACTGTATATGTTCTACTTGTAGCATTTACAAAGCTGATTATACTGGGAGGTAAATTTGGGATAGATACAATTGAAGGGATCGGAGAGATATAGTCATAAGCCACACTTTTGTCGAAATTGAGTTATTCACCCTACGACATTCTTAACGATGCCCTCCTCATCTTGGATTGAAAAAGTTCCGACTTTCTCCAACAGGTGGCAGGTGATGACGTAGTTTAGTTCTATACTCTGCCGTCTGGTGTCATTTTCAGAAGATGTATTGTCTCTGATACATAGTCACAAGCCACATCAAAATGGCTGAATGCTCAGGTACATCTGAAGATGCTTCGCACGTTCTAGGCGTATATGACAGTGACAGTAGTGTAAATGAGGATTCTGATCCTTTTGACAGCGATTCTGATGAGTCTTGGTGTCCATCAAGCAACAGTACTAGCTCAGATGATGTTTCAGTAAGTATACAGGGTGTTACAAAAAGGTACGGCCAAACTTTCAGGAAACATTCCTCACACACAAACAAAGAAAATATGTTATGTAGACATGTGTCCGGAAACGCTTACTTTCCATGTTAGAGCTCATTTTAGTTTCGTTAGTATGTTCCGTACTTCCTCGATTCACCGCTCGTATTGTGGACGGCTGTGATACAATACGCCATTCTCCAGGGCTGCATCAGGGATTCCATGCGACGGAGGGTGGATGCATGTATCCTCGCTAACGGAGGACATTTTGAACATTTCATGTAACAAAGTGTTTGAAGTCACGCTGGTACGTTCTGTTGCTGTGTGTTTCCATTCCATGTTTAATGTGATTTGAAGAGAAGTAATAAAATGAGCTCTAACATGGAAAGTAAGCGTTTCCGGACACATGTCCACATAACATATTTTCTTTGTTTGTGTGTGAGGAATGTTTCCTGAAAGTTTGGCCGTACCTTTTTGTAACATCCTGTATAAAAATATTTTTACCAGTGACCATTGTGTAGTGGCTTGTGACTTTGTTTCTCTTAACATTGCTCACACTGTTGATCGTCGTATTTTGTGAAACCTTTAGAGCCATATTTTAATGTCCACAGATTGCAGCAACAATATATTTTTGATGGCTACAAACTTGTAAGAATATTTATTATCAATGTCATTTCAGCAGCCTATAATGATTCATGTGGCTTGTGACTATATCTCACGGAAATTCTGTGACTATTTTTCTATTTATATTACAGCTTGAAATAAGTAGAGGAAGTGAAGTATCACCTCAGAAACCAAACTCTTCAAGGAAAAGAAAGCGAAATATTGATCAGTGGAAAAAAATGAAGGCCAAACGTCGACGTAATGCTGGTCAACAGTATGTGTCGTCTAAAACTAACAAGACTGTTCAGGCAGCATCTTTGGGAAGTCCCTGTAGGTGCTCAAATCAGTGCTATACAAAACTACTCGGAGAAGAAGAAAATATTTTCCACTCGTTTTGGGACATAGGAAACTTTAATGCCCAGAACACTTACCTAACCTGTTGTATGAAAATGGTACCTAAAAAGCGAAGGTTCGTTTCACTTTATTAACACGACTGGAGCAAATGTCACAAATTTACTTTACCTTGTTCTACTTCATATTTCTTTCTTTCACAGCTATCCAAAAAAGACTACAAAGCAAAGTTCATCTAGAGCTGTGACATTTTCATACAATGTGAAAGTAAATGGAATAGAAGTCATGATTTGCAAGAAAGCTTTCCTGAGTGTTCATGGCTTACAGAACCACGCAAGAAGAGTGAGGAATTTGCAACAGCAAATGAAGTTGGGTCTCACAGTTCCAATAGAAGATAGAAGAGGTTTGTATATTACATTTTACTATAAAGTATCCATTTGAACCAAATAAAATAATGTTAAAATATAATATGTAACATAAAGTAGTGTTTCAACTCATATGCTCTTTACTTTCAGGCAAACATGGCAATCATCCACATAAATTTCAAGACGAAGCCGTGGAAGGTGTCAGAGAGTTCCTCAATGCTTATACCAAAATATACCAGTCACTACAGTAGGCAACAGAATCCCAACAAAGTTTATTTTGGATGTGAGCTTACTATTGCATCCTTATTTCGCGACAAGTACTCTGAATATTGCAAGGAAAAGGGTGTCCCTACGGTATCAAAAAGCAAATTCAGGGAAATTTTTGTATCCGAATTTAACATAGGCTTTCAAACTGCCGAAAAGCGACACCTGTTCAACATGTATGCCTTTCTAACGGCAACAAGTAACCCAGAATTATGTGCAGAAGAAATTGCACAAAGGAAACAACAACATGAGTTGCATCTAAGAAAGGCTGATAGTGGACAAAATATGATCGTGTCTTTAACTGCTCTGGCTAAAGAGAATGTGAAAGAGCACCATGTAATAGCAATGGACATGCAACAAACGTTTCCCACACCAAAACTAACAGTTAGCCTAGCATTTTACAAGAGAAAAATATGGACGTATAACTACGGTATCCACGATTGTGGGTCAAATAAAGGATTCATGTTTCTGTGGAGTGAGAAAGACGGAGGAAGGGGTTCAGATGAAGTTGGGAGCTGTCTATTAAAATACTTGGAGATAACACTCAAGCCAAAAATCTCCACATCATCACAGATAACTGCAAGGGCCAGGCCAAGAATTGGTCTCTTATTGCCCTGGAAAGGACTCTCGTTGCTACCAAAAGATTTGAATCTGTGCAGCATTATTTCCCCGTGGTAGGTCATACCAGACTTCCTTGCGATCGTGATTTTGGTCGCATTGAAACGTATGCGAGAAGCAGACGTCCAATAGTATACACGCCAGATGAATGGGCAGAAGTAGTAAAATCTGCTAGTAAAAATTTCATTGTGACAAAAATGCAAAGACAAGACTTCAGAAGCTTGGCCGATCTGAAGTCATTAATCTCTATACCCACTTTATTCACATCTGGAGATCCCATTCGCTTTAGTGAAGCTACTCAATTTAAGTTTGATTATAAAGATCCCTTCAAGCTAAGTGTGAAGCACTGCTACTCAGACATAGGAACCTTCAAGTCAGTGGATTTACGTAGCAAGAGGAAAGGAAGGCCTACTGAACCAGATCTATTTCAGCTGCCAATAAAATATAGAAAGCCACTTCCAATTAATCAGAAAAAATTGATGACATATTGTCTCTTATGGCATACATACCTACAGCATATCAAAGTTTTTTTCGGTTATGTGCTGGAAATAATGTGAATGATGATGACATAGAAGAACTTCTTTGATTTCACATGTTCGTTGTAAAATAATGTATTAGACCGACTTATCTGTTATATCTGTTATGTATGTGTGTGTGTGAAACTACGAAAAATATTACAAATTAGTACTTTTTGTATAAATTTCAAAATAAAAGCTTAAAAATGTATTGTTTAGTTATAAATTATTTTCCGGGAGATACAGTCATAAGCCACTTTCGACCACATCATAATTAAAATGACTCTAAATAATATTACATAACAGAAAGAAAGTCGGGTATTTTACACAAGGTTTGCAATGTACTAATGTATAATTAAAAGCTAAAAGGAAGTGACTATTCTGTATTCAACATTTTTATATTTCCATGGAACTTTAAAATCGCTGTATCTCAAAACGAGTTGAATGTGGCTTATGACTATCTCTCCGATCCCTTCAATTAGTTGAACAGACAACAGAATTATTACCTATTCTGTAATGTCTCAATTGTATAAAAGTTTTAAAAACCTGCAATAAATGGAAATTGAAAGAGATATCATTGAGAAATTATTTATGTGTTAAGGTAATGTTTACAGTGCTAGTTGCTCTATGTTATCTTAGACAGAAGTTGAATACTTAACATTCTAAGTAATTCGTTTTGAGAAAACTGTGTATTAACTCCGCGTATATCAGCAGGGCTACACTGATTGTTAAGGTCGCAAATTTCCTTCCAGTTCGAAACTTTCTTACGTGACACCTCGCATGAGATATTTAAAGAACTTAGTCCATAATTGGAAGGTTTGTTGCTTCCTCCCATAAGAGGCATGCCAAGCTGGTGTGTAAGAGGTACGACGGCCGGATCCTTTCCTCTACGAGATACCGTGGGATCCATCAAAGGTACCTCACATACGATCCTGTTAATAATTCAGCCTTAGAGAGAATCTGAAGGGAACTTTGTTTTCAAAGCAAGCACCTACAAGAATGAGCAACCGAACCACTTTAATTATAATTAATTTTCCAAATTTACTATTTGGTACAAATCATCAATAATATTTTTATTCTAACAGGATCGAATGGTGATCCTTAAGTTGGTCGTCACAAGATTGGTTGGCTGGCGAGGAAAATGCAATCATAAAATTCTGCGAAAACTGTACAGAATTCCTTAGACATTTGAAGAATGATAAAGTTTTTAATATCATGGAACAAACTTTTATTTAGGTAATTATTGTAAGCCATTTCTTCCATAGCTGCTAGTTAAACTAATAATTATTCTTTAATAACTACGCCAATACAACTGTTTATGGTTGTCAAATGAAATAAAATCCCTGTATGCAACGAAAGATCACCTCAGTCAAATGCTATACGAAACACATTTAGAACTTGCTCACTCCATCAATAATACCCGTACATCAGTCTTTCTGTAACTAATTGAAAAATCAGAATGTGAAATAAATAATATCCAACAACAGTTGTATTGGCGTAGTTACTAAAGAATAATTATTAGTTAAACTTTCATTTATTCACAAGTGCTAAAAGTGGATGATGCATACGATTAATTTGAAAAAGACAAAGAAATTCTTGCCCTGCTAAAATATTGTTAAAGGGAGGTCATCAAAGATAATTCATAAGGATATTATGGCAACATTGTGTTTGGATGTCTCTCCGTATAGCATAGTAAAAAAGATGTACATCTTAATCTCAGCATTGGAGAACCTGAACATAAGAATATCCCAGAGCGCGGAAAAACTAGAGACAATAACCTGGAGAAATATGGACAGGCTACATGAGTTAATGACGATAGACAGAAGGATAACAGTTCTACTGATTGAAAGCATATCAGATTTTCTGTTAACAGTACACTAATGTGCAAATCATAAGAACGAGGTAGACAAAGTAACATAATAACTACTTGATGGAAATGAATGAAAGTATGCAAGTGTCTTTCACACGTGCACAGAAAAGTGGAAGTTGCATGGCGTGAGGTCAGCGCTACTATAGCGCCAAATGTGTCTGGCCATGACACGCGAGGCAGTTGAAGGAACAAGATGCGAGTCAATCAGCGTGCTATTACGGCACACTGTTATGCTCTTCATTGCGACACGGCTACAAAAAACATCTGGATGACAAGACATGGGGAAGAATCATTTGGAATCTGGAAGAAGGATGAAGTGTGACATGTGCAACCCAGGTTGTCTCACGTGCATGCGGAGCTTTCTGATTCACCGACACTGCTGCCTGAAGGTCAACCACTGTAATCTACAGTAGCAGATGACCACTAACATTATGCAGTAGGCAGGAAGGGACCCACGTCCAACACCAAGTGCATTGTAACCACATTTAAAAAAACTGAAGGCACTGAATCTGACGGTCTACAGTTACACGGTGATTGCATGAGTATGGCCTCTTTGCCCGACGACAGTTACGTTGTGTTCCGTCAACACCCGCACACCGACGAGGTATGGAGTCGCGTGCTCTACTCACACGAGAGCAGATTCAGTCTGGGTATTGATTCTGGAGAGATGTGAGAATATGTAATACACCCAGGAACAATGTCGAGCATGATCGTTTTGGCGGTCCAAATTTTATTCTGTGGGGAGGCATAATGTTGCATGCGCGTACCGACCTACAAATTTTTGAACTGGGTACACTCACCTGTCAACGTTATCGTGACACTGTACTCCTTCCTCATGTGCGTTTTTTCAGGAGAGCATTCCTCCCTGACATTTTTATTAATCACAATGCGCGATCGTCTCGAACAGCGCAGTTGTAAGAGCTCTTTGAACGAGTGGAAATTCGACGAATGGACTGGCCTGTCCGTTCCCGCGACTTAAATACCATCAAGTACGTGTGGGATGCGTTGTGGAAAGGTATTGCAGCACGTCCACACGCCCCAATGACCATCCAGCAGTTGTTAACCATGCTGGTGGAGAAATGAATCGCCCTACCACAAGAACTTTTAACATTACGGTGGTGTATTTAGGGTTTTAATTGAGCGTTTTGGGCTGTTTCAGAGTGTGATGCAATGGTTTGAGAAGCGCGACGGATAAAGGTTGCACCATCGGTGCTTAGTGGAAGAACAGCACTTTATAAAGGCGTTGGATGGTGTAGCGTCATATTCAGATGCTATAAGCAGGGGTGAGCTGGGAGAAGCGGGGCAGTCCATCGCCGAACGTGTGTGGAAGCCTATATTTCTGCCACAGGGAAAGAAAAACTTGTGAAAGAAACGATGTTTGGTAACTGAAATCTGATTCAACGTTTATTGGGGAGTAAGTGATTTGGCAGAGTGAGGTATAATGTGTCGTGAGTCTCTGAGAAGGTTTAGTAAGGGCTCAGAATAATTGTCTGCAGACCCAAGTTTAACTTCAGTGTTTAGGTTTTGAAAGAGCGGTGACAGTATAAAGTGTTGTGTAGTGCTATTTAAAAAAAAAAAAAAAAAAAAACCGACGTACAGACGATTCAGCCAAACGATTTTAATATTAAATGTGCGTATGCTTCACGATTAGCGAAATTGATTTGCATTTAGAAGTTTTGTTGCAATTGAGTTGATATGTCCAGTTGTGCAATAGACTGGAATAGTGTCGATAATATTTATGGAGGAACCAAAATAAATGAGAATAAATTTGAAGGACACCATTTTGATTTCAAAAACGCTTCCGTAACTTACAGCTAATGATGTTGGACCTTACTGTTGAAACTGTAAATGATAGAAAATTTCAAATAAGGTGTAAATTATTTTTTTTTTTTTTTTTTTTTTTTTTGGGACTTTGTAGCAGTGAGGAATCTCCTCACAATTTATCTTTAAATTTACATATAGGTCGGTGGCTTGGATCAAGGAAAAGATAATTTGAAATAAAGTCTTAGTCTATTATAAACTTAACTGTTTTTTGTTGTTTTTTTTTTGTTAGTACTTAAGAAATATAAGCCTTTACTATTTCTGTTTTGATAATCAGAATTACAGGAGGTTGAAGTTCTCTCTGAAGTTTAAATACATCGCCACCGATGGTAGAATTTAAAGTTAGCTACTCTCTCAAATACACAACTGTCTGCAGGAATTTGAATGCATCTTGTAGATTTTTGGGAGTGGACTGTTACAGTCGTTGTAATAGTTATAATCTTACAAACTTCTTACCTTGAGGCCAGTAAGGGAGAGCGGTGCAGGGAGTATAGCGCTGTCCGTGTTAATCACACACTCTTTTGGGAACCATGTGTCTCCTTTTTGTAATGTCCAGGGGACTACCATGAGTCGCAGTGACTTGCGTGTAACTTATTGTCTCTGTACAAAAGAGTTATTTCTGCTTGTCTTATTGCGCATATCTTTCAGTTTCCTCTTGTACCATGCTGTTGCAATTCTTTGTATGTATTGTTCAAGTTTCACCGAGCTATGTTACATGGCAGTGACACAGGATGCGAAAGTTACTTTCGTCCTTAAATTTTGCACACCAGTGTACAGCACCTTATGATGTAGTACTAGGAATGAGAAAGATTTCCACCTGCATAGTATCGAAATAGGTGACAGCGGATTAAGAGGCAGGTATCTGCGGAAAATTTAACGCCCTTCCAAGCAAGTCCAGTGAATTTTGCTCAACAACCTATGTGTGGAATATACCCGGACCAATCACTTCACCCCAGGATGAACGTGTCATTGCAGAAAAAGCACGCCATTCTTCATACAGCTAATCCCCTAAAAGGAATTAGCAGAAATTTCATGCGCTTGTCTCCTCCAGAGAAGGCAAGTGCTGTTCCTTCTTTAGGGAAGCGAAGATGTATTTTTTTTTTTTTTTCTGGGAGTAGCTACTTCTAAATTTCCTGACAGGTGGAACCGTCACGGGGGTATATTACGCTACCATCTGAAAAAGAGATTAGTTGTCAAAAAGGTGCCATTTCATCAGGACAATGCTCCCAGTAACAAGTCTTTCAGTACCATAGCTACAATTCATTAATGAGGGCTTCAGTTGGAAACGCAGCCCTCTCTATGCATCCACTGTGTCCCACCATTCACAAAACGTGTCTGTAACTCTTTTGAAATCACATGTTGTCATATGAGCTGTAACGTCATAATTCTTTCTATGCGCATTGTATAAAAATATTGTAACACCATTGGAAGATGAGTGTGGAGCTTAGAGAGAACTGCGTTGAAAAATAGACAACTTTTTTTTTTTAACTCAATCACCGAACTTATGGGATAGCCGTAATAATACATTTTGACTCTCGCTCATATCACTAGGAGTTCTGAAACCAGCATTCTGCTAAGGGTTAACTGAGTTGCTCAACAAAATTTCCATTGTGACTCAAACTAGACGCCATCGCAGATCAGCAGAGATTACGAGACAAAGGAGATTTCACAATCAGTGCTCCACGAACTCTGTAAGAGCCTGCGTTAACGCTCCAGGCAATTATTTCCGCGAAGGTTACAACAGCGCATTGTGTTCTAGCCTGGCCGGGTGACTTCAAAGACTCCCGTATGAGCTGTACTAGTTCTTGGTGAGAACATAACACACAGTATGGAACATCAGTTTGATAGATAAGGGCCGCACAAACAGTTTTCGCCAGTGATTTTAAGTTCTGTGCAACGTCCGGTATCCCAAACATTGTTAATTACCATAGACCAGTTACCCAACAAAGCAACATCTTGGAGATACTTAGGTTGTGATAGTTTCCCCTATCTTTCCTCAATTCGGTTAATTTTTTTTATTTAGGGTATGACACACATGAAATGATTTGCAAAATTTATAAAAATTAGGAGAAAAATCCATTAAATTAAGTTACATATGAAAATCAAACTCAGCTAGCCATTCCAGGAAAGTGGGTGTTGTATAGAGGAAGTCTCTGAAATGGCCTATTTACTTTATAAGGCTGCACTCCTGTGTTCTAAGGCGAACAGTCTGATAGTCTTGTTTGGAGATTTACTGTCACAGAATTGTGTTGGCAGTCTTCCGCAAATGCACTACCTGAATAAAACAGTGACGTACACACAAGGGAAGGAGGAAACGGAATGAAACCTCACGGACTGAGAATGTATATCATGTTCTTTCAATTATTACAAATCGAGCTAAGTTTACAAAGAATTTGCCAGTATGTGCCTACTTATCAGTATAACGTTTCATTCCATCTGACCTGGATACATGGACTGATTCGGTTGGGAGTGATGTCATAAAGCCGTTGTGTTCTATCCTGAGTCAAGTTGGCCCACAACTGTTATAACTGGTTCCTGATGTCCTCGATACTGGCACCAGAAAAGAGTTAACGACCAATCTGGTCCCATACCATTCTATCCAGCACAGATCTGGGCACTACCTGGACAGGGGACTACCTCAACATCATGAAGACAGTTCATATATACACCTGCTGTGTGTGGGCTAGCATTGTCCTGTTGGAAAATGGCACCACGATAATGTCGCATGAGAGGTAACACATGAGGACGCAGGATGTCCTTGACGTATCGTTGCGGCATCAGGGTTCCCTCAGTAATTACCATCCGTGACCTGAAGTCATACCCGATTAACCCCCACACCATGATGTCAGATGTAACACCACTATGTCTCATCAAAACATTTGAAGAATAAAGACAGAGGGCAGCAGTCGAAAGTGATGTTTAGTTGAAATTATCCAGAACACTCGTGAACACTATGGGTCCATCTACATACGTACTCTGTAATTCACAATTATTGTGGATGGGAGAGGGTGCTTTGCACCAAAACTATCTCTGTGCATTCCAGTTCCTAATACCACGCGGAAAGAAAAAATACATTTAAGCATCAGTACGGCATCTTATTTCTCTAATCTTATCTCTCCTGTCATGTAACAAAGATATTACATTTACTCTTTTATTTATACTTAGTTTAATCTGTTCACCATGTTAAACGTGGACAAAGTCGGGGCAAAATCAAGTATATACGTATCGAGACTTAAATAATATCACACCATCAATGTGAACTTTTCCACAAGTGTCAGTTGATTGTTTGACCCTATTTAGTAAAGTCAACCGAGAGCAGTGTTAGAGACTGTTGAAACGAACCATGCTAACATAATATCGAACAAAAAGTCTCTACCTAATTACCTCTCGTAGCATTAGTTAGCATAACAGTAAAGGAAGGCTTTTTAACTATACATTTCTGTCACATAGTTACTGTAATGGCCACTGACACGTGCATGAGAGAAGCTGATCGTTGATGTGTGGGACAGCAAGACGTCTGACCTTGACCGTGGAGAGTGAGTGTACGACGCTCCCTGTGGTAGTGTCTTGTATATGGGTGCGCAGACTTCCGCGGTCGTTGTCGTTATCTTGGTTGTCCGGGTTGAACCGCCTCAATTTATCAAAACCTAACGTTTCGGCCATCATTTTGCGGCCTTCTTCAGAGGACCACGTGTCTTGTATATGTTTACCAACACAACGTACAGCGCACTTGTATTTCGCAAATTTGAGCTGTAAACTATAAAGAAGAACAAAAAAAAAACAAAAAACAATTGGCACTCATTGGAGACTACCAACAGCAGTGAAAACTTAAAATTATGCTCTATGAATATCAAACGCGCAACGCGTTATACTGCAGATTACTAAATAATAATAATTCTGTGTGGCCGTAATGACCTGGTGATAGGGTTTCTAATGGCAGCGCATAATGTTCACATTAGCATGTTGGTGACGCGAACTTATAACATTTTTACCCATCCAAAAATCGCTCAACGCGCCTAAAGAATTTTTCACTTCAAAAACTAAAAATCTGTCTTAGTCCACAACCCGAAGGTTGGTCGAATCTTCCCGAAGGAGATGTATCAAGCTATTGTGTCAGAGGCAGGAAGGCCAATTCCTTTCCTCAGGGGCCTTCAGTTTAAAGAGGAATTAGAACCCCGGAACGTCCCGGCGAAGCTCATATAATCAAATACAAATCCTGAAAATTTCTGCTCTCCACAGGATCCGAACCCGCGACTAAAGAGAGAAACTTTCGTAAGTAAGCACCTTAACCACTGCGCTATCAGCCCGCCTTGTTTTGAAGTATGTGTGTGCTAAGTACTATCAAAATCGGATAAAAACCGTGGGTTTGTATGAACAACGCTGGCAGAAAATAAGGTGAGGAGGGGAGGAAAGGAGGAGAGGCTTTAGATTTTTGTAAATCAAACGTAAACAGTATTTTTCTATTTGTTTTAAAATATACGTATGCAAAGTTCCATCAGAATCGGATAAAAGCTATGTGTTTGTATCAAGAACACTGGAAAAAAATAACAAACAAACATTCACTTTTATATATTAGATACAAATATAATCTATGCTCTCACTGTTTTCCAAGCGCAACACGTCATAGTTGTAGCTACAGATATACTGTTAATATAAATATGTTTGTGACGCGTCTGACGCGCAACTGAACACGTCATACATAGCATGTTTGTGACGGACACACAGATTTACCCCCGTCAATCATCGCCTAACGGGACTATAATTTTCACTTCAAAAATAAAAACAATTTCATCCTTTTTAGTTACAACTGTTCCCTGACCATGATGGTACAGGGTGTTAACTTTACTTACTGAAGGTCACCATTCGAGTCGGGCCTAAGGCATGAGTGGAAGATAGATTATGAGTCTGAAATTATGCTATAGCACCCGCAAAATGACGAAGAACTTTATCCACTTCCAGTTCACAACTGCAATTTTATTAGCTTGTTTTGTTGGGCCTGGCATCCGGGAGAAAGCGAGTTATACAGATTTCGGTTTTCAAAGATTTCCTGAAATTGCTACAGAACTAAAAAATAAGCTTCTTCCGATCGGGTATAGCGGACCACAAAAATTGTATGTAAAGTTACCCGTGACAGCCAACGAATATACTCATGAAATCAAAAGCGTGAACGAGAATTGTAACAATCGAGCCATGTTTAGGCGAGAATTTAACTGAGAAATACAAACAAATGTGTTAATGCAGTCCCAAGAAACGTTTTGAAGCAATGGGAAGCGAAGTTGGAGACCAGGAAGGAGTCATTTTGATGTTCCATTACTTCTTCCCAACAAATCTACTTCTAACGTTCCTTCCTTGTCGTTCAAGGTCGTTAAGATAAATATTTTTCCTTATGGCTTTACACCTCGCCGACGTGGAGGTCATTAGAGGAGGGTTAAGAAACACGACGGTACCCGATGCTCGAGACGTGGCTACTTGGTTCGAACCACGGTCCTTGAAAGAATTTCTTCATTCGTGACTTGACCAGCAGGGAAGGAGATATAGTGATGCACAATTCCTAATCACCAGATCGTGTTCCAAACATCTTCGCAGTGAGAATGGATTGATGGCATATGACGCTCTTGAATATTCGTCAGTCAGATGGAAATTTTTCTTTAGCATCTTTTGGAAGAATATGTTTGAATGTATCGGCACCGGGCTTTTCCCTGTCCCTTCTTTCTTCTTCATATACACCACACAAACTTGCAAACATCGGCACATATGCAACATTTAGACTGACGGAGGAAAGGATCTCGCAGTTCTAGCGCTGTAATCAAACATTGTGCGACTACTAACTGGGGATATAACAAATGTTCGGTTTTTTTCCGAGGTCATTAGTGACAGGAAAAGATTGGGAACAACGAACGTGCAGGGATTCGGCCATGACCTTCTCAAAGAACCATACCGACAGTCGGCTGGAGTGACTTAGGGAAACCATGGAAAACGAAAGCTGCATTGCTGGAAGAAGATTCGAACTTGTGTCCTCCCGAATGCGAAGCCGGAGTGTTACCGCTTGTCAACCACGCTCGATACAAACCTTTGTGTTGCAGACCACAAATCAATTCTAATATTATAAATGCGACAGTAACTCTGTCTCTCTGTTTGTTACGTTCTCACAGCTAATCCGTTCTAGATGAAACTTGACAAGATACCATGTACCATTAACAAGGACAAAATATAATTTTTTTAGCAATAAATAACATATTTTGTCATGAAATTTCGAAAACCATTCGGTGACAGACTGGCATCTAGTGTGTCTAAGTCTCTGTAATAATAATAATAATAATAATAATAATAATTCCATGTGATCGTAATGACCTGGTGACAGTGTTTCTATTGGCTGCGCATTTCGCCCTTGTCATAGCCGCCTTACCCTAGGGAATTACACCATTTTCGGTACCTGCCAGAAACTGGTACTATCCTGTTGAAATTTACATCAGTCGCTTCGTCAACATGTCCTATTCAAGTTTTGCGACCAGGAATTTAATTAAAAATACCAAAATATGAAAGGCTGAGCAACTGCTAAATGCTTTCCACACTGCTAAAATAACATAAAAATTATCGGTACAGGGATCATTTCAACCTAAACAGTTTAGTTTTGTCATAGAAATCTTGGTTAGGTTGAAATACGGCCTGAACCAAGTGATAAAAAATTACGACATTTTGGCTATGCGGCATCTAACACGCAAAGCCGTATTTGTTTACAATGGAATCTCTGGTTGCTCGTTGCTATGTAAGATGGGGGTCATCACCGTATTACAATTTTGTGCGACTTTTTACAAAGGAGTAGAGCTGAAAAGGCATGAAAACATTACAACAAAGGATTAAAGGAACATTTTAAGAGACTGTCACTGATTGGCGGCATGTAACTGCTGTGCGTTATGTCATATTTCGGCATTATTAATTAAATTCCTGGCAACTTTTCCGGAATGTATGATCGCAAAACGTGAAGAGGACATGTTGACGAAGCGACTGATGTAAATTTCAACAGGATAGTACCAGTTTCTTTTTTTTTTTTTTTTTTTTTTTATTGTATTTACGTCTCTCAACATCGAGGTCTTTAGAGACGGGAAAGGATGGGGGGCAAGGATGGGGGCAAGGAATGGGAAGGAATTCGGCCATGGCCTTTTGAAGGAAGCATCCCGGCATTTGCCTGGAGTGATTTGGGAAACCATGGAAAACCCAAATCTGGATGCCCGGACGGGGATCGAACCGCCGTCCTCCCGAATGCGAGGCGAGAACGCTATCCGTTACACCGCCACGCTCGGTTACCAGTTTCTGGCAGGTACCGAAAGTGGTGCAGTTCCCCCCCTAACCCGGCAATTCTGTTGGGTACACGGGACCTACAGTTTAACGTGGAATCCGAACAACGGGAACATTCTAGCGTACTTCATATTACACAGCAAGTTGTGCCAGAGGTGTAGGTTGGCTTAGGTGTCTAAGAAAATCCCCGCCGAGACAGCGATTAGAACCGGTGTCCTTTCGATCTCCAGTCAGAGGCCTTAACCACTGAGCCACCAGACCGCTGTTGAGCAGCGCACAACTGTTATAACTGGTCCTTGATATCCTGGCTCTGGGACGGAGTTGTGCCCAAGCTGGTCCCACACGTGCTCTATCATGATCTGCGGATCTTGCTGGCCACGGGAGTACCTCAACATCAGGAGACAGTTCATAGAGACACGTGCTGTGTGGACGAGCATTGTCCTGCTTTTAAATGTCATCAGGATAATGATGAATCAGAGGTAACGCATAAGAATGCATGATGCCCGTGAGGTACAGTTGTGCCGTCAGAGTTCCCTCAGTCAACTACTAGCTGCAACCTGAAGTCATACCCTATGACTTCGCGTACTATGACGCCAGAAGTAACACAGCTGTGTCTCTAACACATTGGAAAAATAGGATCTCTCCCCACGTCGCCTCCATACCCACCGACAGTGGTCAATCGAGGTAGTGCAAAATCGCTGAACACAACGAATGGTTTCGAATTGGTTTAAGCGATCAATCGTGGTTCTTCACTGCCGCATCCCAGAGCCAGTATCCAGGATATCAGGGACTAGTTACAACAGTTGTGGCCAGCTTGCCTCAGGAGAGGATACAACGGCTTTACGAAACCCTTCCCCACAAAATCTGTGCATGCATACAGACCAGATGGGGTGCAACATAAGTGGGCTCATACTGCCAAGTTCATTGAAAATTGGACTCGATTTTATAATCAGTGAAATAACATCATATACCCTCACAACTCGTGAAGATTCATTTCGTTTCCCCTTCCAGTTCTGTGTGCTACACTTTTTTTTTTTTTTTTTTTTGGCTGTATATACATTGTAATGGTACAATTCCGGTTGGTTTGTGTGACGCCCAGACGCGAAAACTGTAACATTATCATTAACCTCCAATCATTTTTAATTATTAATTTATTGCTATTATTATTATTACATTATGTATCAACTATTAATTATACGTATACTGAATAATTCTATCATCGTTTGTAACTTGATTTGTAATAATGTCGGGTTTCCACAGTCTGCAGTTTGTTTAGTAACCGGGGTAGCATAGTACTGTTCATCTTTGACGCAAGTCAACAAAGCTGACGCGTAGCGATTGTTGATTGGGCGCCGGCATTGTCGCCTGGCAGTGTATGTGTGTTACGCCACTGGAAAACAGTTGTATGGACCAGTTTCTGCTCTCTGTATACAAGTTAAAATAGCTTGTGAAGTGTATGGGAAACTACAGTCAATGTAACATAGGTGTCTTAGAAGTTGTGCCAATGAACGTTATTAATTAAATTCAATAATATTCCTACAAGAACAGTGCGTTTTTCATTTCCAGGCTATATCAAAATACCTCTAAATAATTTGTTTATGTGAGCTAACGGCTTGAATGTGTTCAAAGAGGTGAATTTGGCCCGAAATCCATTAAATAACACGCCGTAATCCACTAACGGAATGGTTAGCTAACACTTGGCTGACCGTTTTCGGAGGATAAGGTAGCTTACACATGGCTACCACATGAGAATGAAGCTACCGAGCTTGGTGGCTGACGATAACGCTCTGGCCTCGCATTCGGGAGGGCGCTGGTTAAAATCTCCGTCCGGGTATCCAGATATGGGTTTTCAGTCGTTTCCCCAAATCACTTCAGGGCGAATGCGGGGATGCTTCCTTCCAAAGGCCATGGCCGAAACCTTCCCGCTCCTTGTCCCCAATCCCATCCCACCTCTAATGACCACAATGTGGACGAAGTGTAAAGCCATAAGTAAAAAAAAAAAAAAACAATGGCAGTCACTGGGGACTACCGACAGAAGTGAAAACTTAAACTTTTAATATCAACCGCGCGACACGTCATAGATATACTAAATAATAATAATTCCGTGTGGATGCAATAACCTGGTGACAGTGTTTCTATTGGCTGCGCTTTCCGCCCCTATCTTAGCCACCTTAACCTAACCTGGTATTGCAAGCAGATGCAAGGGACCAGGGGCGAATCCAGGATTTTGGTTTGGGAGGGGCTTGAGCGGACTTTGGTTTGGAGGGGGGCTTGGCTTGAGTGGATTTTGGTTGGGGGGGCTTGCCTTTAGTGCATTTTGGCTTTTGGGGGGGAGGCTTGAGTCGGGCAAGAGGTAGATAATTTTGGGGGGGCTTGAGCCCCCTAGCCCCCCCCCCCCTGGATACGCCCCTGCAAGGGAACCTACAGTTTAACGTTGAATCCGAACCACGGGAGAATTCTGGCGTACTTCACATTACACAGGAAGCTATGTGACAGAGATTTGAACAGGGGACCTTTCGTTAACCAGTCAGACCACTGAACCACCAGACGGCAACAGATACACTATTAACATTAGCATGACAGTAATGCGAACTGGTAAGATTTTAATCATTCAGAAATCGCCCAACGCACCTAAAGAAGCTTTCACTTCAAAAACTAAATATCTAACTTAGTTCACAACCCGATGGTTCGTTGAATCTTCCCGAAGGAGATGTACCAAGCTATTGCGTCAGAGGCAAGAAGGCTAATTCCTTTCTTCAGGGACCTGCAGTTTAACGTGGAATCACAACCACTGAACGTCCCGTCGTAGCTCATATAATCAAATACAACTCCTAAAAATGCGTACTCACCACGGGATTTGAACCCGCGACCCGGAAAGAGAACTTTCGGAGGTAAGCGCCTTAACCGCTGAGCTACCAGACCACCTTGTTTGGGAATATATGTGTGTCAACTACTATCAAAATCGTATAAAAACTGTGTGTTTGTATAAAGATTTTTGCGAGAAGCTTTCTGGGCGCATATCATGTGCGCAACAGGTGGGCGTGATCATATTGAATTCAAATATCATTCAGAGTAACCCTTTTGATTATTAGATGGAAATGTAATTAAAGAAAGTTCAGGATTTCTGTTAATAGTTTTGATAAACAATAAGTTAAATATATGTAAAAAGATCTATTATTTTACAGTATCTTGAAATAAATAAATTAATAATTGATAACATAAAATTAAAATAAAATATTGACTTATTTTAAAAACAAAGTCAATAGGGGTATTACAGTTTAACACCCAAAGTGCTCGACAGTAATTACTACAACTTTGGCCCCGTCGGCTACTCATTTACTAAATAAAATATTCAGCTTTATTTTCAAAATTTGAATCTGGACAGTTCTTGTGACACGCATTATTTCCTTTTCTTTTGTCAGCTGTTGTTTCACTTGATTGTGTTTGTGTGTTGGTGTGGACGCACTAATTATATTTCCTTTTCAGTAACAGATTTTAGTAACTACGACTAAAAATGCAGCGTTGCTGGCTTGCAAGTTTGCACACCTCTCTTGAATCAATGCGCGCCGGGTCGTTCATTTGACACATCTGTGAATTGGCTGTGACGAATCCATGTACATGCAGAACTCACAGTTGCGCGGATTTGAAGAATGTCTGCACAGTTCGTAGCGAGTCGCCGAAGCGATCACTTCCTCGTTGGCTCAGTGAACGTGTCTTGTGTTTCCTGTTTAGAGTGAATTTGCTGTGGAAAGTTTTTGCGGTAACCGGTGAAAAGAAACCAGCTTGAAGGCAGGGCAGCCCATACAGTGCATCCTCATCACCACCGGAGGGCACCCTCCCTACGGCGTGGAAATGATTGGCGGCCAGTATGGGGAAGGCGTGGAGCGACTCCGCCCCCGACGACAGCAGACGTGTCAACTGGAGTAGCTGCAGTCGGAGCGGCAGTGGTTCAAGCAGTAAGTTACTGTCAGTGCAAGTGATGTGGAGAGCGAAAGTATGGAATATAATTTGGAAAATGCGAAAAGGAAGCACTAATTTAGAAAGCGGCCGATAGAACCAAGTGTAGAACTTGTAGCAGACAAGAGGAAAATTGTCAGTCGGACTCAGTTATGAATCCGTCTCAACAAGAAATAACATGGGGCTAGTTCCGGAACAACAGCAACAGAGTGTAAGGCATAATAGTAATCAGGCACTATCTGATAACAATAACAGTAGACCTCATCGTTTTTATAGGCAGTGGGACAATGGCCCATTTATTCTTTTTATCGAGAGTAAGAATAATAGTATTGGTAAGCTCCACCCAATGTCTGTGGGAAAGTTGCTTCATTTATCAATCCCGGAAATAAAAGGGAAAATTTTGAACATTAGCTACTCGGGTAGAAACAGATTAAGGATTGAAGTAGGTAATGCAAATATTGCTAATAACATAATAAAATCATCAGGAAAAATCGGTAAGGACTTAGAAATATATATCCCTAACCACCTAATTTACAAACAGGGGGTAATAAGAGGAGTACATCAAAGTATTACAATGGAAGAACTGGTAGCAGAAGTTCAATCGCCGGTCAAGGTTATTAATGCCCGGAGAATGAACAAAACAGTGGTACAAAATAAAGAAAAACGGATAATTAACCTACAAACGTGTGTATTAACGTTCGATAGCCAAACTATCCCAAGGTATGTGAATATCCACGGGGCGAGATGTGAAGTGACACCCTTCTTCCCGTCGGTTAAAATATGCTATAACTGCTATAGGTATGGACATATTAGTAAACAATGTCAGGGGCAAACACGTTGCATTAAGTGCGGTGGGACACACCCTGATACACAGTGCATAACTCAAGACATTAGGTGCTTTTACTGTGGGGGAGCACACTATGTCACGGACCGAACATGCCCGGAGTACAATAGACGTAAAAATATTCAAGAAGTTGCTACTAGAAATAACATTTCCCTAAGGGAAGCGGAAGCTACCTTAAACAACAGAACATATGCACAAGCAGCCTCAACATACGAGAGAGAAAAGGCGATATTTCGGCCCACTGTAGTACCAGACGCGGGAAGTTACATCGACTTCCCGCAGATAAAGCTGAGTAGTGGGACAACAGCACCAACAGCACAAGAGATGGGAAATGGAATAATTAGGATAGCAACTGGGCCAACTCAATACCTCAGTGGAGATTCTATACAGGTCCAGGAAGATTTAGGAGAGGATCCGACTGAGTCCCAGCTGATACCAGACAAAAGAAAACAACAATCTGATTTAACAGGGTTTACACTGGGTACAGCACAACTAAACAACAACGGAGATTTGGCCGGGAGTAGATCGGCGCTCAAGGAAACCCAACAGCGCGGTAACGCACAGGATTATCGACAACTTTGGCTCTACCCAACACAAGTGCCAGTTACACCCATAGCCCAAAACCCATATCCTCCAAGGATGCAGGGGATAACGAATTATCCCAATACTACAAACGGGAAAAGCAGGCTAATTGAAGAAATTTTTAATCTTATCATGATAGTAACGAGACATATAAAAGACAGTGGGTTAGAGACACTGCAACTGGATGAAATTAGGAAATCTATCGAATTAATAGTACAACCAAATTATCCATAATACCAACTATGCAGAGGACAGGTGATATAAGACAACTACATGTGATTCAGTGGAACGCCCGAAGTGTTAAGGCCAAATGGAATGACCTCACCAATTTAATGAGTGAATGTAAAGCAAATATCGCTATAGTGTCAGAAACATGGTTGACAGAAGATACTAGGATAAGAGACAGACAATATAAAATGTTTAGAAAAGATAGGGAGGACGGATATGGTGGAGTAGCAGTCATCATAGCAAAGAATATAGTAGCGGTGCCCAAAACACTGCAGTGCAGCAACGACAACATAGAAATCATATCGGTGGATGTGCTGAATCTGCATCAGATCAGGAATGTAACAGCTATTTATGTGCCCCCCCATGTTGGAACTCATGAAACTGAATGGAGCCAAATTTTCTCCCAACTCCCGGATAAAAGTATTGTAGCAGGAGACTTCAATGCGCACAGTAAGATGTGGTACGATGAAGTAACGGATCATAGAGGCGAAGAGTTAGCAAAAGCAATATGTCAATCGGATTTAGTGGTACTAAACACGAAGACCAATACCCGCATAGGAACACCATCCCAAAGACCCTCCTCGCCGGATATATCATTGGTATCGGCAAGAATGGCAATGAAATGCTCGTGGGTAGCAATGAATGACACACTGGGTAGTGACCACAGAGTGATCAAAATCTCCATAGAGTCGCAGCCTAACATTACGGCTCAAAATAGGATGGACGGTCTCGAACATACGATAAACTACAGACATATTGACTGGCACAAGTATCAGCAAGAAGTTTGCAAAAGGTTGCTCAAATATCCTGGCATAACAGATCCGCAGGAAAACTATAACTGGTTTACAGAAACCATCAAAGCAGCGGCGAAAATTAGCGCGCCTGTTATGAAACACGGTGGTGGCGATGCACATAAAAGGAAGCCATGGTGGACTCCAGAATGTTCGAAAGCGGTGGCAAGGAGAAGATTAGCCCTCAAAACATATCGTAAGAATATGACGTACCAAAACTTTATCAATCTTCGGAAGATAGCAGCACAAGCGAGCAAGACCATTAAGAAAGCGAAGAAAGATGGGTGGGAAAAGTTCTGTTCGGAATTAACCGGAGACATCTCAACACAAGAGCTATGGAAAAAGGTTAGATGGTACAAAGAACCAAAGCTAAGTGCTGAGAGCATAAGAGTAAATGAAGAAACAGCTGAACAATTTATGGATAAAATAGCTCCAGCTACGGTAGAGGACGCACCGCTGGTAGTTGCAGATAGCAGCGAACCTTTAATACATAATAACAGCAACCTAGATAGACCCTTTACCCTGACAGAGATGGAAAACAGCCTAAAAGAGAAAGATACAGCTCCAGGGATAGATCAAATATCATACTCAATGTTGTATAATCTACCCCATAGTGGCAAAGAACTGTTACTGACAATACTAAACAATTTATTCAGGCAAAGCGAAGTACCACATCAATGGAGGAGAATTAAAATCACTCCGGTACCCAAAAACGGAAAGGATCCTAAATTATATACATCGTACAGACCCATATCACTGATATCATGTGTTTGCAAATTGATGAATCTGATGATAAAACAGCGAATGGAATGGTATGTCGAACACCGGGAACTCCTAGCAAATCGTGTGATGGGGTTCAGAAAGGGATATAGCACTATAGATGCAATAGCCACATTAATAACAGATATACAAATAAGTAACAGTTACAACTCGTACCTTATAGCTGCTTTCCTGGATATACAAAATGCATACGGACAGGTCGACATTACGGAACTGGTAAAGGTGATGCTGAAATGCGATATCCCAAAAACAATAGTACAATGGTGTACGAATTATCTTTCACTAAGGATCCTGGAGCTTAGGATGTACAGGGGAGAGGTAATAGTTAGACACGTCTTCTCTGGTTTACCGCAAGGAGACCCCCTTAGCCCACTATTGTTTATTATTTATATGCACAATGTGTTCAGCAAGCTGAGTAGATCGATTTGTACATACAGTACGTTGATGATGTGGTGGTATACGTAAGAAATAGGAGATTTACAAAATGGCCTAAACAGTATGACAAATGCTCTGCAAGAAAAGAAGATGGAACTGTCACCTGAAAAAAGTAAGCTAATGGTATTTACAAGACACAGAGACACAGAGGATGTTAGGATAATACTCAACGGTAAAGCTCTTACCGCAATACACCAAGTGAAATTTTTAGGGATGTGGGTAGATATGAGATTAACATGGAAGAAACACGTAATGGAGTTACACGGCCAAGCAATGAAACGAATTAACATCCTGAAAGGGATAGCTAGTAATCATTGGGGAGCCGACCCAACAGTGTTACTGCGCCTGTACAGACAACTAATACGTAGTAAAATGGACTATGGGTGCATGCTATATGATGCAGCTACTACATCAACCCTAGTCAAACTAGACCGCTTACAATCATTGGCATTACGCATAAGTGGAGGATTCCTACGTACAACCCCCATTAACGTACTTCAGATGGAAACAGGTACACCACCGCTCTCACTCCGACGAAGTATGCTTTCCAGACGTTTTATCTTGAAAGTCAGAGCTATGATCAACCACCCACTAAATTGGAAGCTAGGGGCTTTTAGCCAAATTATGTATAGGAAATACTGGAGAAAAAAGGCAACCCCAATTACAGTTAAAAATTACAATGAAATGAAAGAATGGCCAATAAAACAACATAAAATGAATCCAGCGTTTATAGGGGATACGTGGCCCCAAATAATCGAGGTCCAAACACATGAAAGGATAGGCAAGCTAGGAGCCAAGAAAACAGATAATATTACGATAGATCTTTGTAAGACGACGTTACAAACCCTGAATGAGAAATGGAAGACATGGAATAAAATTTACACGGATGGCTCCAAAATCACAGGCTCAAATACGAGCGCAGCGTTCTACGAAGAAAAATCAGATGTTGGAAAAGCAGTTAAGCTACCGGTGGATATGTCAGTGTTCTCAGCGGAGCTATATGCAATATTAGAAGCCATTAAATATGCACTGGAAACAGGGGAAGAAAAGATTTTAATCTGCTCCGATTCACTAAGTTCACTATTATGTTTAAAAAATGGTCCAAAAGGGAAAACAAAGAACCATCTAGTATATGACATCATAAATGAGCTAAGCAAAGCACAACAGTTAAAGAAGAAAATAGAATTTCAGTGGGTACCGGGACATGTAGGAGTAGTGGGGAATGAAAATGCTGACCACCTTGCAAGGGGAGCAAAGGAACATGAAAACATCGATGGCAGGGTACCATATAGAGACTTACTAAGTAAAATCAGAAATCTACAGATGAAGGAGTGGGAAGAAGTAGGGGAGGTCCAATTCAGAACCAAAGGTGCATGGTACCATGCAATACAACACAGCATACCGAAACAGCCATGGTTTAGTGTAAAGGCAAGTAGGAAAGAAATAACAATGATAAACAGATTGCGATCAGGCCACGTTATGCTAAACTCCAAAAAATTTATACTAGGTTTGACAACATCACCGAACTGCGAGCATTGTGGGGCATATGAAGACATAGTGCATCTTGTGGTGGAATGCCGCAAATACAGCGAACACAGGAAATCAATCTTACAGAAAGACGGAGGCAATAAGATAACAGACTATGAGAGCCTACGACAATTTCTAGGGACTCCTACGGTAGATAAGATAAAACAACTATGTAAATATATATCTAAATGTAATAGGAAAATATGATGTATTATAAAGGAACGTAGTATATTTCATATCAAATGGACTAATTTTGTATGTTTGTGGGATATGGGTATGTAAATATATGTATGGGTATAGATATGTAAGTGTTCGTGTATGCGCCCATGTAAGAGTGTATATATGTAGATATGAGAGCTACTTTGTACAAGAGAACACAAATTAGTCTTTAAGGAATTTTTGTTGTGAGCAGGGATATTAATAGTTCTTTTCAAAATAAATAAGGTATCTCTTATAATATTTCTCGATTAGAACTATGTTATGAGGAAACTATCAAGTTTTCCAAATCCAGTACAGGATGATAGGAAAATGTTTGTGTGGAGAAATAATGTATTTACTAGAGATCGCCCAGTGGTCGAAATTCGACCATAATTCATTAAGTTAATTACTACAACTACTGTTTACATTATACAACAAAATGATGTCTCTGGTAGCTTACAAAGCACATCGCTGAAAGTACACACAGTCGCGATAAAACCGTGTGTGAGTAAACTGCAACTTTACCAAAATTGTCCTATCTGTATCAAGTTTAGTACATACATTCCAACGTAGCTTCGAATGCGTGAAAATGAGGAAAAATCACTTCAAATGTGGGTATATGCACACATGTTATTAAGCAAGAAATACACGTTATTACATTTCGATATTATTTCTGTGTGTTTCTTACTCTTAATTCTTGGTCCAGGCTGCATTTCAACCTAACCAACCTGCTATTAGTTTACGTAGAGACGCCATGCAATATATCTTAGCACTGAAAAACAATATGTCAGCCCGCACAGAGAAATTGTAAATGTTACATGATTTTCTACTTTTAATGTATCTGCAATTTACATGTAGAAAGCAGTTTTATTCAATAATGAAGACTTAAAAACATGTGTAATAAATGTTAACATCTATGAACGTGATATTTCTTGCGTAATAATCTACCCACATTTCAAGTGATTTTTCCTCATTTCAACATATTCGAAGTTTACGATATACACTTTAAATCAAATATTATCGCCTAAGGAATGTGTGTACCAAAATTTCAGACCGACAGGACAATATTTGTAGGTTCCGACGTAATGCTAAACTCAGTATATAAAGACTTTGCTGCCATTCATGTCTTCACTTTTTTTTTTTAACTACCAGATTTCGTTCAAATGGTGGCTCTCCATCATATTACAGATACATCAATTTGAACTGCATCATTGTAACATCGTATATCTAAATCACGATTTAATGAATTCCGAATATACTCCGTTTCGAAATGTTGCTTCTATGTAAATTCAGAGATTAAGCTCGACTCTTTGGGTTCACCAAAGACCACAGAGTATCTCAATGCTGGAAATACACGTCACAGTTGGCTCCGATCCGATTTCACTCACACACACGTTTGCGAATTATTTTCATTTAATAATGTATGCTTATATATATTTTTTTTACTGTTGACAAAGATCACAGATATTGGCAGAATCGCTAAGTGTCGTTGCCACTTAAAAACAATTGAATGTATACAACGAAGGATTTATTTTATTTAATTTAATGTATTTTTAACACATATTACATGTACATTTTGGCTTTATGCACTTCTTCCCCATATAAACTTTAACTATGCCAAATCTCACACTTCTCCGTGCGCGCAATATTCTGAAAAATGTTTCCAAAGTTTTCGCTTAGCGTATTAATATATAGATAAACAAATGTACATTTCTGAATATCAATTAGGTTTTTGTATGGAATATATAAGGACTTAGATAGACAAATTAATTACAAAAGATAGAAAGCGGGGCGAAAAAATTAATTTTTGGATACCCCTGTTTGTACGATGTAATGGGTATCATGTATATGCATAATATAAAATGTATAGGTAATATGTAAAATTTTTATTTCCTTCCAACACTAAATAATGATATAGGGATTATATGTTATTATTAAGATAGAAGGATAAAGTAAGAGAAATATGTAAAAAAATTTATTGCTATTTGTGTCTTAAATGATGGCCAAACAAGATTTCTATGCAAAATGTATTAATGTCAACTGAGCAAGAATGTATTTCTGTAATTTGGTCAAAAATGTAACATTGTTAGCTGGTCAATATTGGCGAAAGCCAAAAACCAAATAATATAAAATAAATAAAAAAAAAAAAAAAGAATGTTTGGGAACCTCTCAAGTTTCTCCGTGTTGAATTATAGTACGTGCCCATAACAGAGATATGTCGTATTAGTGGTTTCCCGCGAACAAGTATAGACAAATTATAGGAGAGAAATGCTGGATATACGAAAATTCCTTGAAATATTGGCCAGGGAGGAAAACACACAACCATTCGAAATGACACTCAGCGAAAAGATATGGTGTGGGGAAAACGAATGTAACCCTCTAATAATAACATTGTTTAGTTTTAAGTTACTATTTGTTTAAAATATTTTTCACATATTAGGCGTATCGGGAGACCTTGGAAATGGCTACGAGAGGTGACTGGTGCAATCGAACTCCGTTGGTTGGGAAACAGCGTCTCCCAAGTCATCGAGGCAAGTGTCCAGCGTCCGGTCGTGGAATTTTCTGGTGACTCCTAAGACGAGAGGTCCCTACATTAGTTGGCAGCCTACTAATGGTGACAAGCTGAATACTATATGTGTTCGTTCTCAGTAGCTCAAGGGGAACTTAGGTTCTTTGGGGGAGATTGAGTTGCTGTTTAGTTGCTGTTTTGGTCGGTCCAGAGTACTGTCTGTTAAGGTTTTTACCATCATATACTTTGGAACCGTGTTTGCACTAAAATTCAAATAAGCTCTCCTGCCCATATAATGATGCTGGCAAAGAGATTTTCAAATGAGAGTTCTCGATCTACCGAACAGTTATGAGTATTAGCCGGGAGCCGACGTTTCCAATTACTTTTGTTTATAAAATCAACACGATGCCTTTGTTTTGCAAATCATTAATTTTGTTTGTAAACTGTTGATGTCATATAATAATTTTTATGGCGCTAGCCGAAGTGATAGGGTCATTTTGTATATTTGTAATAGTAGTTTGCTTATGATAATGTGTCACGTAGCTAATGGTGTGTTGTGCTTGCCATTGTCATTAATGTGGTTTAAATTCACCCTTGCGCAATATATATTTGAGTTAAAAACTAAATGCCAGATTACGGCAATTTTAGATGTTATGTAAATCACAGAAATAATAATTTTCATTTCAATTAAAATTAAAGCAATCTTACTACCTGAGATTAACAATTTTATATTCATGCATAAATTAAGGCATCCACGTAACCCCCATATTGAGCTGTCGCAGTAGCCGATTTTTGTGTATGATTTGAATTGTGCTAGTTTTTGTCGTTATCTTTGAATATTTCCTGTTTAGGTAGTGATTCAGTCAGTTGAGCTTCCACAGCCGTAGCAGCAGTAACCGTCTTTTCTGTGTGTTTTGAATTGTGCTAGTTTTTGACGTTATCTTTGAATATTTCCTGTTTAGGTAGTGATCCAGTCAGTTGAGATTCCGCAGCCGTAGCAGCAATAGCTGACTTTTGTGTGCGATTTGAATTTTGCTAGTTTTTGTCGTTATCTTTGAATATTTCCTGTTTAGGTAGTGATCCAGTCAGTTGAGCTTCCACAGCCGTAGCAGCAGTAACCGTCTTTTCTGTGTGTTTGAATTGTGCTAGTTTTTGTCGTTATCTTTGAATATTTCCTGTTTAGGTAGTGATCCAGTCAGTTGAGATTCCGCAGCCGTAGCAGCAATAGCTGACTTTTGTGTGCGATTTGAATTTTGCTTGTTTTTGTCGTTTTTTTTAATATTTCCTGTTTAGGTAGTGATCCAGTCAGTTGAGCTTCCCAGTAGTCGAGCACAGCAGTCAGGCTCAGCAGCCGTTAGCAGCAGACGCTGACTTTCGTGTTTAATTTTAAAGTGTGCTAGACAGCCTTTGTTTTTCCTGTCTAGGTAGTAACTGAGCAGTCGAGCTCAGCAGCCGTTAGCAGCAGACGCCGACTTTGGTGTTTAATTTTAAAGTGTGCCAGATAGCTTTTGTTTTTCCTGTGTAGGTAGTATATCAGCAATCGAGTTTTAGCAGTCGTTAGTAGCAGTCGCAGATTTTTGTGTTTCATTTTTCAGTTCCGTTTTTTGTCCGTTTCAGGTGACATGGATTGTACAAAGTGTTCCGGTAGGCGTCTGGCTCTCGAGGAGATTCTTAATACTATGGCATCTCTTCAAGCGCAGGTATGGAGCATCCTGGACGAGGAGCGGCAGTGCGTCGAAGAAATTCCGCAGCCTACTGTAGTAGAACTGGCAAGTTTGGATTTTCAGGTACCAGTTGCAGAAAACGTCTGGCATTGTGTGGATCGTCGAAATTCCCAATTAGCCGACGGGAAAATGATATCTTGCCACTAAGTAATGCGTTTTCCGAGTTGCAGGAGGCTGAAGATTCAAGCGCGAATGGCCCAAAAGCGCAGCAGGGAAGATTTGCTCGCAGACCCCGAGCCTTGCCAGGAAAATGTTTACTGGTCATTGGCAGCTCCAACGTGCGACGTCTGGAGAAACTGCTACGGGAACTAGCCATGAAGAACGGCGCAGACCCCCATACTAACGTTCATTCCGTTTCTCTTTCAGGATCAACCGTACCACGTGTCATGGAGGCCATTCCAAAAGCGATTAGGGAATTGAACTGCCGTCAGTTAAGAGTAGCTGCGCACGTCGGTACTAATGACTCGTGTCGTGTTTCTGATTCAGATATAGTTAAATCCATGGACAAGTTGGGCCGAAAGGCGTATGAAGCCGCCCGGGAAAATTCGGCTTCATTGCAGTTCTCAATTTGTAGTGTCGTGCCGCGCATCGATTGTGGGGAGGCCGTGTGGTGGAAGATCTTTAATTTGAATTGTAGTTTACAGGAACTGTGTCGCAGAAACAACTGGGGCTTCGTCGACCTTCGACCGATGATAGCTGCCAGCTGGGACGCATTTGACAGGTCGGGCGTCCACTACACACCGAGAATGGCGACCAAGTTGGCTGCTAAAATTTGGATATGAATTATTCTTTAGGAACACCGTGAGGCCCGAGGATCCTTCAGTTCATGGAAGAGTATGTGCCGATAACCTAGAAGCTGCTCCTGGTAGTTATGGCGCGAATAATTTTAATATTACAGCTCTAATTACTACAGCCATTTCCCGTCAGAATGCGAATATGAAAAATGCGATTTTAGACTACACAAATAACAATACGCAGCAGCTAAGGATAATGGTCCTAAATTGTCGGAGTATTAGAGGGAAAGTAGCGGATTTTCACGCCTCAGTTGCGACCAATGATGTCGATATAATACTAGGAACCGAGAGCTGGTTGACCCCAGAGATTGAATCTAGCGAAGTATTTGGCCCTCATTTCGATGTTTTTCGAAAGGACAGAACTGTCTCAATGGGCGGGGGTGTGTTCGTAGCCGTAAACAAAACCGTTAATTGCTCTGTCGTAACTGAAACGGAAAATTTTTTGCGAGTTCATATGGGTCAAGGTAAAAATTTGTAAAAATTTAAAGCTCATAATCGAGTCATTTTATCGACCTCCGGATTCTGATTTGGCTAACGCGGAATACTTCAGAGAGTCGCTTAATAATATTTACAAAAAATTTCAAGGACATATATTCATCGTGGGTGGTGAATTTAACCAACCGTCGGTTAAGTGGGACACATACACGTTCAGGTTTGGTGGAAGAGATAGGTTAATAACCGAAACGTTCCTAGAATCATTTGCAGAATGATCTCTTGAACAGATGGTCGAAGAGCCAACGGGGTACAACAAAGATTCCTCGTCCATTCTGGATCTTTTTCTAATTAGCAATCCTGATATTGTAGATAGAGTTTGTATAGAAGACGGTATAAATGATCACAAGGCGGTTGTGGTAACGTTAAAAACCTGTCTGAATTTGAAGCATGGCAAAGAGAAACTCGTATATTGCTTCGATAAGGCAAACGATGCGGGTGTGGTAGATCACTTTGCGAAAAATTTTGAAACATACACGCTAAGTACAAATGTTGAGGAACTGTGGTTTAATTTAGAAGAACTAATATGGACCGGTTTGAATCAGTTTGTTCCTAAGAAGTGTATTAAGGTCAGTAAGAACTTCCCTTGGTTCAATAAGGAAGTGAAACGTTTGCTCAGGAGGCAGAGGCGTTTACATGCCACGGTGAAGAAATCGGGGGACTCATCTAATCGTGTTAAATTAGTCCAGTTGCTAGCGGAAGTGCGTAAGGCAATGCGCGATGCATTTAAAGAATTCTAAGCAAGGAATTTATCCGAAGATCTAATTACTAATCCAAAAAAGTTCTAGTCGTATATCAAAGTAATAAGAGGCTCTTGTAAGGTTATGCCGTCGCTGATTAAGGAAAATGCTGAATTAACAGGAACAAGCGTACAGAAAGCAGAAATTTTGAATAATGTATTTAAAAAAGCTTTCACGATAGAAAACTCGGAGGAGATTCCGATATTTAACAATCGTACCGACAAAATTAGGAATGATCTCGTTCTTGATGTCGAGGGAATAACTAAACTGCTTATGGATGTAAAAACCAATAACGCTCCCGGACCAGACGGTATTCCTACAAGATTCTACTCAAGGTACGCAAAGGAAATTGCACTGTATTTGATGAAATTATATACCGTCTCCTTAGATCAAGGAAAAATACCAGCCGAATGGAAGACCGCTATAGTAAGTCCAGTGTTTAAAAATGAGAATGTTAATGATCCTCAGAATTATAGGCCGATCTCGTTAACTTCAATGTTTTGCAGGATTTTAGAACATATTATCTATTCAAATGGATTTCGATTCTTGGATGAAGGTGAGCTTTTAAACCTAAATCAACATGGATTCAGAAAAGGCCGATGCTGCGGAACACAACTTGCACTTCTAATTCACCACTTGTGCCGAATTATAGATGAGCAATCCCAGGTTGATTTAGTTCTGTTAGATTTTAAAGAAGCTTTCGACACTGTGCCTCACATTAGGTTACTTAGGAAACTTCGTGGTTACGGCATATCTAGACAAATATGCGCCTGGGTTGCAGATTTTCTGAAGGGCAGAACACAGTGTGTAGTTCTCGACGGTGAGCGTTCATCACTTACTGAAGTGGGGTCTGGAGTTCCCCAGGGAAGCGTGTTAGGGCCACTGTTGTTTCTCATATACATCAATGATCTATGCGACATAATAGGGGGGATGAAAAGATTATTTGTCGATGATGCTATAATTTATCGCGAAATCAAAACCCAGGACGACTGCGCTTTGTTACAAGACGATATTATGAAAATAATTGCGTGGTGTAAAGATTGGCAGTTGGAGTTAAACGCTAAAAAGTGCCAAGTCATGCGTATAAGTAAAAAGGTGACATCAATTAACTATGAATATACAATTAATGGTACTGTCCTTAGAACGGTAGATTCCGCTAAATTCCTAGGGGTAACAATTCGTAATAATTTGTCGTGGAATGAGCATATCGAGAATGTATCTGTATCTGTATCTACATCTACATCTACATCTACATCCATACACTGCAAATCACAAACATTGTGGGTGGCAGAGGGTGCTAAGCACCAATCCTAAACCCGCCCATTCCAATCCCGAATAGTGCGAGGAAAGAAGGAATACATATAAGTATCAGTACGGCATCTTATTTCTCTAATCTTATCCCTCCGGTCATTGCGACCTAAATAGGTTGGCGGAAGAAGTATTTCATTGCACTCGAAATTTAAATTTTTTCGCATATTCTCCAATAAATTCGAACGCAAGCTACGTCGTCTGTCTTCCAAACTATCCCAGCCCAATCTATGTATCAATTCTGTGACGCTTTCATAAGGGCTGTAACAACAAGTCACGAATCTAGCGGCTCTCCTCTGCACTCTCTCAACTGAGTCAATCAGAACCTTGCGATACTGATCCCAAACCCCACAACAGTAATCCAGATGCGGACGCACTAGTGTTTTATACGCTATCTCCTTTGTTTGAGCATTACTATTTCTCAAAATACGACCTATGAATCGTAATTTAGAATTTGCCTTGCCTACGACGGAAGTTATGTGATGTAATTGGGAAAGCAAATCTTATGCTTCGATTTCTAGGTCGTAACTTAAAACAATGCACTCCGGAAGTTAAATCGATTGTATACAAGTCACTAGTACGTCCTCACTTAGAATATTGTTGTTCTGTATGGGGTCCCCATCAAAAGGGGTTAATTGAGGCATTAGAGAAGGTCCAAAGAAGAGCCACCCGATTCGTGACAGGTATATATAGTTGAAGGGAAAGCGTAAGTGCGATGTTGAAGGAGTTAGGTTGGGAAGACCTGGAACACCGAAGGCGGTGCTCTCGACTGAAGCTAATTGAAAAATTCACGACTGACTTATTTCGGAAAGACATCCAGCAAATATTGCTACCAGCAACATTCATATCTCGGAATGACCGCGAAGGTAAGATAAGAGAAATCAGGGCCAGAACCGATTCATTTCTGTACTCATTTTTCCCACGAGCGATTAGGGAATGGAATAGAAACGATTTACCGGGCGAGTAAACTTAAAATCCGACAGGTGTAGCTTTCGATAAAGCACTCCGACCATCCTGATCTGGGTTTTCCATGGTTTTCCCGGACCACTCCAGGCGAATGCTGGGATAGTTCCTCACAATAACCCATGGGCGCCTCCTGTCATATCCCGCATATCCCTTCCAAACCATCATCCTTTTCGATAGGTGCAATGCAACCTCCGCCACTCTCATTTGGTGAATCGCGGGATAATAATAATAATAATTACAACGTTCAACGAAAAATTGATACTTTTTTCAAAGGAAATTTCTAAGTTTTCGAAATCATATCAATATGAGACATAACCCACTTTTATCCACAGGACCACTGACTGTACATTAATTAAAATACTATGAAAATTCAGACAGTTTTTTTGCGCGAATCTAGCTGAACAAATATTTATATTAATTTGTTTAATTCCTAAGCTTTTCCATATCTCATCAAAATGAAACAGACCCTGCTTTACCCGCGGGTACGGGGGATGCACATTAATCAAAACCTGATCAAAATCCGACCATTAGTTTTTGCGTGAATCGCGTTCAACGTAATTTGATACTTTTATCTCACATTTCTCTATTTTTAGACATCACAACAAAATAACCGCGTGACCATTATTCGAAACTGCAACAAATTCCAACCAGTAGATTTTATGTGAATCCCTTCATCCCGTCTTGTAGACAGACACACATTTAAAAAAAAAAAAAAAAAAAAAGAAGTTGATTCCTTCTCTGCAGCTTATTAATAGTAACCCCAACTCATTTTTAAAAAATCTTAAATGCACATACATTTTTTCCCAATTACAGTTTTATAATTATAAAGGGTATATAGTGAAAATGTTTGTCAGTGTTGTCTACTGGAATCGTCAAAGTTCTTTGAATCGTGGCAACGGATATGTTTATGCGAATTACCCGAGTCTGAACACGGGATTATAATTGGAGTCCGAAGCATGGGACATATCATTTCAGCAGTAGTTACGAAACTTAGCACCCTATGCTCCACAAGGACAAGGATATACCGAGCGTATCTCATGGACGGTATTACCTCCCACAAGGGATCGCACATTGGCCGATCATATCTGCTGAATGTGCCCGTGCCAAAAAACCAAAGACACTCTATGAACTGTCACAATCAATGAGCGGCGCAATAGAGATGCGTCTGTGCGGTCCATGCATCGATATATGAAGTTGATTAAAAACGGCAGCAGAAGATAGACGTGGTTATCATTACTTATAGCTTATCATCGAAATAAGCTGCTTAACTGGCCTCTTGAAAATGTGCATTGCGATCTAGGTGAGTGGAACAGGGTATCTTGGTCCGATAAGTCTAGTTTCCAGTTGGTAACCACCGATGCGATTTGTCAGCAAGGCATTGTGGAAGCTGCTAGTGGTTCGATAATTGTGTGGCGTATTTACCAGGAATGGATTGGGTCGACTGGTCAGACTTAACCGGCCCATGAGTGAACATCTCTATGATCGGCAGTAGGGAATAAAGGATGAGTTCAACCACAAAGAAAAAATGCAAATGAGGCAAAACCGGTCGATGATGAGTTCAGCTACAAAGGAAATGCAAATGAGGAATAGCACGTGCCACCACCACTACCGAGAAAAATGTCGGACTTGGCGTAGTGGAGTTCGGACAGGATGAATATCCAGCAGGGTCTGGCAATCCACGCCAATCCGTCTGAGTTCTCCCACACGTGGTAAGTTTTGGATTGGTGAGTGGCGATTTGGACTTTTGGGTCGCCTGTGTGTGGAGGCATTGACAACATTCAGTCATTCCAGTTTTTGATTTCGTGATAAATAGTGGCATCATTGGTAAATAGTCTCATTTTCCGATCCTTTACGCCATATAAATTATTGATGTATACCAGGAACAGCAGGGACTATGTCACACTTCCCTCGGTGGACGCTGGATTTCACTTCGGTCGGTGACGAACTTTCATCGTCGAGAAGTATACACCGTGCTATATTTTTCAGGAAGTTGACAACCTACAGTAGAATCCAGCAGGAATACCGTCTTGTGCGGGAGCCTTATCGCCTTTCACTTTAGTAAACTGTTTATTTATTCCATCAACGTAAAGGATGAGATCTTTCAAAAAATTTCAAGTACAAGCGATAAATTTCAGGACCTCCTTTGCATATCCTGTTGTGCAAGCCTTGTTAAAAATATTATTAAAAATTTCTCCTTTCCCTATACTATTTTCCGTAAACTCCCTTTTTTATTTATCAGTCAAAAGCCGTCGACTCTAACATGCGATCTCACATCCTACGTATTGAGGGCAATCAGAACACCAACCGATACATCAAAGAGGTTTTAGAGCCCGAGCCATTGCTCTTCTTGCAGGCAGTTCCACATGGCCACATTTTAGTTGGATATGCCTAGCCAAATGTGGCGAGGAATGTGCAAGCCTCCTTCGAAGAACGACGGCCATCACTGCTTCCCTGGCCTACACGTTCTCCTGAGATGCCTTGGATATGGTAGGTTGGCAACTTGTTCGATCTGGTCCTCCTACAACCACTGTCGATGCTTGTGGATGCGCATACAAACCGCGTGGCAGTGTGTTCCCCAGCAGAATATCCATACCCCCTTTGATTCCATGCTCCGACGTTTAGGAGCTCTGATTGCAGCACAATGCGGCTTTACACCGCACTGAATTCTCACGAAGTGCATGTACGATTATGTAATTCTAATCATTTGTGTAGCGTCATGTCTCTAATCTGTGGAATAAATTTCATTGTAATCATATGTATCCTTCTTGGTATTACAATTTTCAAAAACAATAATGAAAGATACATATGGCCTTGGAACTAAATTTTTGTATTTCTGTTTGTAGATTGCCTTATATATCGTAAAATTTTAAGAAAGTCAGGAAATTTTCAAAACTTTTTTAGATACACAGCTTCGTATCTTTTTGAGTTTTGAGACACAGGGTTTGAGCCCAGAAGGGGTTAAAACAACAGTTAATTCAATGCGATCAGATAATCTGTAGCTGAGTTATCTACACGTGTCGAAACCGTAAAGTCGTAAATTGAGAGTTCATTTTATCCACGCGGTTCGCGATATCCGGCCGCAGGACTTGCACATACTTTCATCCTTCCTTTTTAAAACGAGATCAAGATGGCAGCATTCTTCTTAGCCGAGTTAATGAAGTTTTAAATTACTTCAACAGAAACTGTCGCTAATTTGGGAACGATTGCCTTCACCCACCCAACTCAAAAAATCAAAGAATTGCGGATCCAGCATCCCACACTCCGTACTCTAAAGACCTTGATAGAGATTATTTATATAATTTATTTATTGATGACTATTAGAGAGACCATTACACCAGCCACAATTTACTCCTATTACTTCAATGTTATTAGACAGCATACAAGTCTTTGCCTAGATCGCGTCACGTAAATAGTTGATACTGATGCTGGGAAGGATACTTAGGGATATATGAGTTTTGCTAAAATAGTTTTGTGACAGCGTATTTCGTACATTAGAAAATTATATTTTTTAAATCGGACGACTCTTCTGTATCATTCTTACTAGAATATTTCAACCCGTGAAACTGACGTTTTAAAGCAGTAACCACTAATTTTCCCGCTAACACCGATAAGAATGGATCAAAGATGTACCAAGTTAACATTTATATTTGGTATGGAAGGCTTCTTATCCTTAGCCCAATAATTACAGAAAAATTCACTTTGCAACATTTAATTTTACACAATGGAGTCTAATAATTATAATGACATCATGGGTGCCATAACAAGTACTTCTGATACAAACAAGCAAGAAAACACGTGAATATAACCGGTGCAAGATCAGAGTGTGGCGGACAGTAATTATGTTAACGTCATTGTTCGCAGTAAGCTGTATCCCACGACTGTCTAACACGAACAGTCGGCACGAGCATGAGTATCTCACAACACGGCACCGCAATGAACAGAATATCGCGGAGACAGTCTGCGATTTGCCTATTTTAATAGGCTTTCTGAGCGGAGCACGCGAATCATAGTAGTCGCGATATCACCAAATGTATATTATCAGCGTGAGGAAGCTGTCGAGTCCGGCGTCCTGTATCGGAACAGTACAGCAGCGTGGCTCTACGCAGAAGTCGTAGTTTCACCACACTTTAACACCACAGCTCGGATAGGCGGTGTAAAACTTTCACACACTAACACAATGAAGGTCACACACTGCAGGCAGGGTCGCTACGTTCCAGGCGCGGCCGCGTGGTCCACGACTGGCGAAGGACCCTGTGGCTAGCGGGCGCACGTCAGCACCCAACGTCGGTCGCCCCAGAAGTTATGTCTCGTCGTCCTGTCAGTGAGGTCCCTGTGGAAGGCGGAAGTTCCTCGTCGTCACTCATGTGGACCCCGGCATGGAACATCCGAAACAATGTATTAGCGGCGTAGGCCGGAGATTATCACCCATTGGCCTCTCATTCAAACATAGAAACGCGCAAAACATTCGGCGCTCCTAGTACGCGGGAGGGGTGTAGTGGGCGGAAGTCTGCTTACACACGAGATCTTCCATGCAGTCGCATTTCTTAAGCGTGTAACCATAATGGCGTCCCTAGCCATGGCCCATACAAATGTGTCAGAGCTACTCAGCACATCACATAGTCCAACAATTTTATTCGATGAAAATTTGCTGGGAATAGCATCATGTCTTAACCCATTCTAATGAGTGATGTCAGATATTGACTTTTTGGGTTATCATCTTGGTATCTGGTGCGTTTTGGGACTAATGGTTTTCTGGAGGAGTAGTATGTTCCTTTGTATTGCTATGTTGTGGTCTAGAAGTCTTGGAGGTTATGTCTCAAATTTCGTTTCACACGGAGAAGAACGTCTTCATGTGGCAACTGTAAGGAAAGGAGGGGAGCGAACGTTCCTTGGCTTGCGTTTAGCAAAGAAGTCTACATTGACAGATGTATGAAATCACAAAAACCAATGCTTGACATATTTCTAGGTTAGATAGTGGACTCCGCTTCACGGGTCTTCCACACCTCGTTACGCTACCGCCCGGGCCACTATTGCAACTGTACAGTTCTAATGAAATTTATTACAGGTACAGTTGTTTATTTCTAGTCAAGTAATGGACTAAGAAATTTTTTCTCACTGCAGTGCACTCTGAATCAAGAGTATTTTCAATAAAAGAGTAAATATGTCAAAATAACCACGATATACAGTGTTATCTAGATGTTGCTCGCAGCTTACAAACTATATTACTTGTAAGTATTTTTTAGTGTTTGTAGTTTAAATGTAGGCTACGTTCGATATTGGAATCAAAGTTCAGAGTTTAGGTAGTAGCTAGACCAGTTAACACAGACGGTGTAAAACTGACACTCACGTCTTCATATTCCAGCGTGAAAAAATTTCTTGGTACGTTACTTGAAGAGATATGTACAACTGTACCACACAAGTTGCGGTATAAATTTTTACTTCTACACCAATTTACTTCTATGGAAACTCCTAGAACATATTATTAAAATTTCAGTTACAATATTTCGTTTAGGTCAACAAAAAACGTAATACGCGAAAATCTGAAGTCTGAAATTCACTGTGTTCAACAGATAGATGCCTGTGAAATACGAAAAGATAGAGTAAAAACAGGAGGGCTCCGTTTCCCTTCGAGTAAGGCTTACTCTCCCGAAAGAAATCAAATTTAATATATCTATCAGACCGACAAATCACCATGAACATTGTCGTATGCCCTTACTCCATATGCGCAATTTAAAGGTTTAGGATTTAACACAGGACTTTTGCACCACTATCTCTCCTAGCACAAATAGTAAACTAACATAAAGTGGCTAATCACGATCAAACGTTTTACCGGCTGTGTGACCTAGTAGACGAAAGATAACCAAAAAAAAATCTTAAATCGTGCAGAACTAAATCATATTCACCCAAAACTGAGCAGAACCCCTGTTACTGTCATCACTAAACAGCAAAGCAAAGTTTCAGAGCAACACACCGAGATAGCATCCTTAACGCAACACCAACTGCCATGCCTGTAGGCTACAAGGTGACATTCTTGACAGGTTCATTGCAAGAAGAAGCCGCAGCGTATATTTCTGGCAGTCAGTTCGTCCTGTTCCCATTAGCGTATGACTTACTTGTTTGTCTCATGTCGCTCCATCTCTTCTTATTTGGTATGAACAAAAAAAAGCTTCCATAGGGAAAACTGTGTATAACTATTGTAGTATATTTGTACATATCAAGGCTGGCTGTATGGCCGAAGATACTAAACCATCTTATGTTTTAAATTTTAAAAAAGACTATTAGGAAGTACTAGACCTAGATTGTAAGCAACATTTCATTTAAAGCCCAGTGAAATGTGCAAGACAAAAAAACCTTTTACAAAAAGTGTGTGAAATTTTGATTTTAACATTAAATAAGCGTTCTTCTAGACTCGCTTGATGCAGATCTTGTTGAACCCATTTCCTAAGTTCGCCAGCAATCATGATTGTTTTTACTTGTATCAGATATATGACATATCCACTTGAGCTACAAATAAAACTGCGAAGGGCTATCACCGGTAGCATAGAAGATAGTTAAACCGGCTCCACGCTCGAATCCAGCGTGGTGACTAAACAGTAACTCTCTGACCTTGTATTCGGGAGGACGCAGGTTCGAACCGCTTTCGGTTATCCAGATTACGGTTTTACAGTTTCCTGGGGTTACTCCAAGTGAATTTCGGGATGATTCCTTCAAACGGTTATGGCCCAATTCCTTCCCGTTGCTTTCCCCTAGTCCTTTCCCACCTCTAATGACCTTGACGTCACCAAGGCGTAGAGTCTTTACAAAAATCCACGTACACACTTTATCATTATTCTTGGCCACCGCTGAAAAATTCCATCACTCTTATCTTGCACAATCCTACATCAATGTCATCCTAAGAAACAGTAACGCAATACTTGACACTGATGTAGAATTGTGCAAGATAAGAGTGATAGAATTTTTAAGCGACGGCCACTAATAATGATAAAGTGTGTACGAGGATCACGGTTCGAGTACGGCCAGGGGAGTTGTAGTTTCCATTGAGTAGTGTGTGACTTCTGGGTTGCCCTTCTGTTTGATTCTCATGAACATTTTGAAATCATACAAACACATATGGAAATAACGCAAGTATATACGATACGTTGGAAATGGCTGTATGGCTCAGGCAGCTAAATGCCATATTTTAAAAAAAGAAAAGAATAGTTTTATGCACACCGGAGTTAAAAATAAATGAGTAAATAAAAATTATTCTAAAACAGAAAAAATCATGACGACCATTCAATGAATTGCCGAAATTGTCCCTTATTGTATTACAGTACTAATTTCTGTAATAATGTACATCTAAACAAATCAGACCGAGCGGGGCGGTGTAACGGTTAGCGTTCTCGCTCGCATTCGGCAGGACGGCGGTTCGAATCCCCGTCCGGGCATCCAGATTTGGGTTTTCCATGGTTTCCCCAAATCACTCCAGGCAAATGCCGGGATGCTTCCTTCAAAAGGCCATGGCCGAATTCCTTCCCATTCCTTGCCCCCCATCCTTTCCCGTCTCTAAAGACCTCGATGTTAAAAAGAGACGTAAAGCAGTTACAAAAAAAAAAAAAAAAAAAAAAAAAAAAAACAGTTGAGGAATGATAAGTTTTCTCTTCTAAACCAAAAAATTTCTAACGTCTTCAACCAACTCAGCATTGTGTGAAATCTACCACCGGAAAATACGCGGGTAACGAGGTTGCCGATTCCTCATTAGTATCACAGAAACATGAAAATGTTAATATAGCAGGGGAACCACATTTTTTGAATTAAATACACGAGTTAGAGCTGGTGCAAAGGAGGGGAGCTAGATTTCATTATGGAAATTATCGCAGAACACAATCAGTAACTGAAATGATTATGGAGCTGGTAATGAAGACAGGGGGCGGGTGAAAAGAGTGGTGGGAGTGTATAAGGCGTATTTTAGGTATAAGGCTTGTGTGATAGAAGAATTAGGATCAGGGAAGAGATGACCGTTACCACAAGCTAGGACTTTATTTCAGGCATAAGGGAGCAGGAAAATTTTCTTTTGTAGGTAAGGGAATCAGGTTTTGGAATAAAGAGAAGTGCTGAACAATTTACCGGAAACTTTGAAAGAATTTAAAATTAAAATTCGTAAAGGGCAATAGTAAGAAGGTGGTAACTGCTGCGTAGGGGACTTGCCACCGGGGCAGAAGCTCCATTGCAATTAAATTAAATTTGAAACAATGTCAATGGTGGTTTCTTCAGTTACCATTCTAAAATAATGATTTTAAAACTTTGTTATTTGATATGTCGTAAATCAAACTAAAATGGCAAGTGCTTGGAGTGGTATTTGGTTTACAAATTTCCTGAACGCTTTTCCAAGGGATAAATATTGGTTAGAATGAAGTAAGACTGTTTAGGGAAGGATCATAAAAAAATATATATGAAAACTGACCATGGTTGGCTTGACGATGTTCTCTGGATGCAGGGCCACAGACAGAGGAGGAATACGGCAGCGCGGAGCGAACTGTTACAGGTTACGTGGCAAATACCTGCTCTGCAGCCGGCAGCATACTAGAGACAGCGTGAAGAAAGTGACGCGCTCGCCCGCTTTGACTGCTGCTAGGTGCCCCCACCTCCCGCCAGCAGATTCTGCTCACAAGCACGGTATTGGAACACGCTATTTGTTGTAGTTTAATACAGCGTTTCTCAATATTTTTCAACCCGAGAACCAGTAAAATGTCAAAAATAATTCTACAGACGACTAACTTACATTGGCCTAATTTTTTACCTGTGTGTATGTTATTAACCAACCCTACCCATTGTTAACGGCACATACCGCGGTCCCCCTAAGGCACTCATAAAACGGTCATTAACTTAATCCTCAAAGCAACACCGCTTTCTTTGATACCGACTGGAAACGTATTTAGTGAGCAGAATGTTACAGTAACAATGCAACTATATCTTAGAAACACAATATTTTTACTGGTCGTTGAAATATTCATGGTTTTTATAAAGTTTGACTTGGGGCTTACACTCGCTCATAGCTTTATACATTACGAGTACGATATCCATTTTCTGTTAACACTGTTTACTATTTAAATCAGTTAGACTCAAATTTTTAAATTTCTGCCTGCGGACCACCCGACTCATCTTGACAGACCACTATTTAGAGTACAGAAATTGGTATTGACGTCCAGACTTTTTTGTTTTACTGCGAGATTTACGGCTCACCTATGTCAAGAGTCCAGGTCATCAGAGCCGGGATAGGATGGGGAGGCAAGGAACTGGAAAAATTCGGCCATGGCCTTTAAAAGGAACCATCCCGGCATTCGCCTAAAGTAATTTTGGAAAACCATGAAAAACCGATACCTGTATTGCCGAATGCCTTGATCGAGCGTTACCGCTCACCCAACAGTCTCGTTATACATGGTGCATTTTGATTTGTTTTGTTTTTTGCCTATGACTTTACGCCTCGTCAATGTCGGTGTTATTAGAGGTGACAAAGGACTGAGGGACAAGGAACAGGTAGGAATTCTGTCACAGCCTTTTGAAGGAACTGGAAAACCGAAATCTGTATGACCGGATGGGAATTTGAACCCGCGTTGTCCCGAATTCCAGGCCCTAGAGTTACCGCTCATCGGTATACTTGTTGAAAATTGTAGAGAATAAAGTAGGCTCATATTTCGGAAAAATATGAAATTTCTTTCTTTATGCTCCATAGATGTTAAATATTATATGCCTAGTAGCCAGAAGTTCAAATAAAATTGCAAACATTCGTAAGCATGGAACCAGAGGTCAAGACAATTATTTCAGAGTGAGTAAACAGTACACACAACAAGATAACAATCAAACAAGACGTAATTTTTACAACAAGCTATCTACGTAATTAAATTGTTGACAAGCCATTTAAAATATTTCTAAAAATGCCTAGCAAAGAATGTGTTGTTTTCAGTAAAGAAATAAAGTCTGAAAAAAAAACTTTTTGTAAGTTATTAGTCATTCTAAGGAGGCATCTGTTGTATATTTAAGATTAAAATCATAGAGAGGCCCCGTACTTTACAGAAAAACAGCAAATTACATAATGACTGACTGTTTAACAAATGAAAAAAATAAGCAGCCTATTTTCATAACGCAATCTGTCTACTGTAAAATAAAATAAAATAAAAGCGGAAAAAGGTCAAGTAAAAAAAAATAATATTGTTTTGTTGCTGTCTAACCGTACTGGTGCTGTTTCTTGATCCCTATTCAGCGATTAACAGATACCGCAAATTGTATTTTTTTAAACTATACGTTGTGGAATCTGACCTCGATTAACAATTAGAAGATTCCTGTTCTGGAGCTGAAAGTTTGCCACTAGCAAAAATTAAAATATCGATTCTTGTTACAATGGCAATGATTTCCTTCTGCACAATCGACTATGTCATAAGAAATGTCAGAAACTAAAAGTTCTTTTTAACACTGATCTTGTTTTATTCTGTTTCTTGGACTCGTTATCCATCCACTCTATAAAGTTATGTTACAACATCTCATCTTGAGGGTACCGAGAAGCAATAAATCTGGCTGCGCTGCATGCCGTCTCAAATATTAATATTATCTGGAGCCATGTTTGCATCAGATATGGCGATACGCTCACGATAGTATCAAGTACCGCCAAGCATTCCACCCTGGTATAGTGTAGTGTAGCCAGTGGCCTCGCAATTCAGGGATCAACGGTTCGAGCCTGACCAAGGAAAGCATGAGTGGTTCAAACTAAGTCTTGTAATTATCAAGCGTCGTCCACTCAATGCAGAATCTAAAATACACGGAGTACAACCGTGCTGGTTTGTGGACTCCTAAATGAGAACCTCCCGCCCCCGCCCCCCCAAATAAAATAGCGTAAAGGCCGGGCTACCCTGCCGTCACGATGAACTACACTACTGCCACCTCATTTCACGTCACGTCACATCATGTGAACTGATGTTCTTGTTAGCAGTTTTAAGTATGTTTCCAAAGTTGGAAACTGTTAACTCAACAAACTCTTCGACAGAAGAAAAACAATTGGAACTGTGATTTGTTTTGTGACTATCAGTGGAGAAAAAAGTTTCGTCGCTTTTTGATACATGACACCAATTAAAAGAGAGTACAACTGGGTGAATTTCATCGGTTAGTGCTACAATTAATAAAAGATTCCAGGCGATTTCGTATGTATTACTGGATGAGCAAGGAATTATTTGATATTTTACATATGTTTATTAGAAATTATATAAAGAAACAGCATACTCAAGAAGAGCTGTTACTACTGAAAAAGGCTATCACTGCATATTTTGTTTTGAAAAATGTTTATTCTATCTTCTGTTTTTCAGTAAATATCACATCGCTACCTTCTAGATGCCAGAATTCCCATTATTTGTATTAGAATAGTTGAATACGAACTGAATAGCAAGAAAAGACAAAATAAAAGGAATTGTAATGAATACTTTTCTAATTTCCTTCCAAGCTGCTAGTCGCATAAATTGATTCCGATAATCCGATGATGTATGGTTGTATAAACATTTGTGTTCACTCACTTTTACTATAAGCAACTAATCCATCGCAAAAACTAAGTCAGTAAACGATGGAAGAGAAGGAACCGTGACTTCTCGTGACACTAGAATATGTGCGCTCGCAGTCAATACAAACGTGAGATCCGTGACGTGACTGCAGCGTGCAAGTGGCTCATTAGACAACGGCACTAAACAAAGTAGCATACATTTCGTCCGTCACGTGATTATACGTAGTAACACGTAACGTGACGCCAATGTAGTCCTGCCTCTATCATGGTTCGCGCTTCTCTACATGCTTGAATTGTAGTGTAATTTTAGGAATCATTATTTTAATTTTTTCATTACGTTGTATCTATCGTTATCTAAGCTACTAACATCAATCAACTAAAATATAATTTGGCTAATAAACATTTGAGTCGTAACGGAGACGTTCTTACTGTTGTTGTGGTAACGAAAGCTTTTTTATATTGTTATAACACAATTTTTTTACCTGTACTTCACAAAATATTCGGACGTTTTCTTGCGAAAAAGATTTAGAACTGTGTCTTGAGGGAAGGGAGTTACATAAGTGAATTAAATGATACTTTGCCGGGAACTAAGGGACGCTTGAAGATCATAAGAGGAAGGATTTTAAACGAAATAGGTCGTAGTAACGGAAAGACTTTGCTAACTCATACTTATGTGAATTTAATTTTTTTCTTTCGTTAGTCTTTCGACTGGTTGGATGCAATCCTCCATCCCTTCCTATCCTGTGCTAACCTCTTCATTGCTACATACCCCTTACAGCCCACGTCCTCAATTATCTGCTTCATATATTCTAATCCCTGTCTTCCTCTACAGTTCTTACCTTCGACTGTTCCCTGCACTAACAAATTAACCAATCCAGCATGTCTCAAAATATGACCTACCAGCCTGTCTCTTCTTTCTGTAAGCTTTTCCCACAAACATCTTTTCCCACCCATCATTTCCAAAACTTGTTCATTTCTTACTTTGTCTGTCCACTTAATTTTCAGCATTCTTCTGTAGCACCACATTTCAAATGCTTCAATTTTGTTTATTTCCGGTATTCCTAAAGTCCATGTTTCGGTACCATAAAGTGCTGTGCTCCACACAAAGAGTTTTAAAAAGTTCTTTCTAATCCCTAGATCAATATTTGAAACTAAAAGTTTTCTCTTCTTCATGAAGGCTCTTTTTGCTAGTGCTATTCTGCTTTTAACATCATTCGTGCTACGGCCATCGGTTGTAATTTTACTTCCCAAGTAACAGAACTCACTTACTTCTCCAATTGCATCCGATCCTATTTTTATATTTAATCTACTAGTATTGGTATCATTTCTACTACATGTCATCATTTCTGTCTTGCTTTGATTTATATTCAGTCCAAAATCTTCCTTCAGTATTTTGTTCATGCCATTCAGTAATTTCTCAATATCTTCAGCCCTCTCTGCTAACAAGACATTGTCATCAGCAAATCGTAGCATACTGATTTTTTCTCCCCGAAAACTTATGCCATATGGAAATTTTTCTTTGACTTTCTTCATTGCTTCTTCTACATAAAAGTTGAATATTAACGGGGATAGACTACAGCCTTGTCTCACACCCTTTTAACTGATGCATGTCTGTCGTGATTCTCTACTTTAATTATAGCCACTTGATTCTTATGTAGTTTATATAGTATTCTTCTATCTCGATACTTTAGACCTAACTTCTTTAAAATTTTGAACATCTTGTCCCACCTATCATTATCAAATGCTTTTTCTAAATTAAAAAATGCCATAAAAGGATCTTTGTTTTTCCTGATCCGCCCTTCATGTATTAATCTTAAAGTCAGAATTGCTTCCCTTGTACCGCGATTTTTCCTAAACCCAAACTGATCTTCACCTACTATCTCTTCTACTACCCTTTCAATCCTTCTGTATATTATTCTGGTCAATAATTTTGAAGCATGTGTCATTAGATTAATGGTGCGATAATTCTCACATTTGTCGGCTTGTACTTTCTTTGGAAGTGTGAAGATGATATTTTTATTAAAATCAGTTGGAATTTCTCCAGTTTCATAACTTTTTGGTATCAGCTTGAATAATCTTTCGATTCCTTCCACTCCTAGGGATTTAAGAATTTCTGCAGGGATGTCATCAATTCCAACTGCCTTGTTTGCTTTCAAGTCATTCAGATCTTTATTAAATTCTGTCCTCAAAACAGGATCTCCTAAGTCTTCAATGTCGACATCGCCTTCCTTTTCCATTACACTATTGTTCAAGTCATCACCAACATACAGTTTCTCAATGTATTCCTTCCATCGCTTAGCTCTGTCTTCTGAGCTTAAAAGAGGTTTCCCATCGGCAGCTTTAATGTTCATACCTGTAACGTTATCTCTGTTACTTAAATATTTAATTAAATTTACTGTTAATTGAAAATTGAGAAATTTACTTAAGTATTGATTTTTGTCTTTATTATGGGATAAAACTACCTGGTAATAATTTGACAAGCAATTTATATTTATTAAAAAGAAAGGAACATTGTGAGGAAAAAATCTAATTACAATAACAGAACATTGTTTCCGGCATGGCTAATAATTAAACTCGGAATAGACAAAATTATTGGGCCCTGTCCTTATTGTTCAAAAACCAAACTTGTTTAAAAATATATATAATGCGGAATCACTTGAAACTCTTTACAAGGCGCTTCGGGTATTCCAGAGGTCACATGTGGATACACATGCTGCTGCAATTATTTTTACATTACCATGTCGGTGTTGTATTCAAGGCACTGGTTGCATGATGGCTTCGTTGAACTCAGGTGTGTTTATATTCACTGCTCACAAAAAGAAAAAGAAAACCAACTGATTCATCACTTCGAATCTGATTAACCCAGGTCCCAACATGGCTTCCTTCCTCTCCACCAGCAGCATACCGTCTCTCCCGTCTCCACTTGCAACCACATGTCGAGGATCCTTTTCGCGGCAGAAAACTGCACAGCCAGTCCGATTCCTCCAGCCGATCCGTGTCCGCGCCATTGGTGGTGGCAAAGCATGTAACCAAAATTGCCGTCTTAGTATGTGCCCAGTAGATGGCAGAAACTGTCATTTCAGTCACCCACACAGTCACCCTCTGAATCGTAAGTGATCGCCCTCTGCTATGTCCAACAACCCAGGTGCACATATTTGGAAGTGTGTCACATGTAGTGTATATTCCATAACACTACATACCTCTTTTCTTCATTTCTCCAAAATTCTGTTTGATCTTTCTATATGCAACATCTACTTTACCTATGACCATTTACTTTTCTATTTCTTCACACTTTTCTTGTAGCCATTTTTCTTTTGCTATTTTGCATTTCCTATTTATTTGATTTCTAAATTGCCTATACTGCTCTCTTCCTACTTCATCCTGAGCATTTTTGTACCTTCTCCTCTGATCCATCAGCTCCAAAATTTCTTCTGTGATCCAAGGTTTCCGGGCAGCTTCATCTCTAAAGCCTAATGTTTCTTTACCAGCTTTCATTATTTCGGTCTTTAATTGATTCCATTCGTCCTCAGTTGAGCTCCTTTCAGAGTTACTTCTTAGACCTAAGTCTACCATTTCTGCAAATTTTTCTCTTGTGCTAGATTGTTTCAGTTTATTCACTTCCAGCATGTTCTGCTTATACTGCTTCCTTATTCACTTAAATTTCAGCCTGCACTTCATTATTATCAAATTATGGTCAGAGTCTATGTCTGCTCCTGGGTACGCTTTACAGTCTTGAACTTGATTCCTGAATCTCTGTTTGACCATGATATAATCTAGCTGATATCTGCCTGTATCCCCAGGACGTTCCCAGGTGTATATTCTTCTTGCATGGTTATTAAACAGCGTGTTTGTCACTACTAGCTTATATCTTTCACAAAATTCTAGCAACCTGCTTCCTCGCTCATTTCTTTCTCCTAGACCAAAACTTCCTACAGTATTCCCCTCTTTTCCTTCTCCCACTACTGCATTCCAATCACCCATAATTATTAGATTTTCCTCCCCTTCATATATTGGATTAATTATTCAATTTCAGCGTATATTTTTTCTATTTCTTCGTCATCTTCCTGTGACGTTGGCATATACATTTGTACTAATGTGGTTGGGACGGGCTTAGTTTCTAACCTCATCAAAATAATCCTGTCACTAAACTGTTCATAATAACTCACCCATTTCCCTACTCTCTTGTTCATTACAAATCCTACTCCAGTGACTCTATTGACAGCTTGTGTGCTAATTATCCTGTGTTTCCCAGACCAGAAATCCTGTGCGTCCTTCCATTTAATCTCACTAATCCCAACAACTTCTAACTTAAGTTGTTCCATCTCCCTTTTAAGTTTTCTAACATACCTGCACTATTCAGACTTCCAACATTCCACGCTCCGTCTCGTAGAATGTTTCTATCCATTCTGATGACTTCTCCCTGAGCAGTCCCCACCCGGAGATCCGATTGGGGGACTATTTTGCCTCCGGAATATTTTACCCAGGAAGAAGCCATCATGAAAAAATGTAATTTGAGAGGATTACATGTCCTCGGGATACCGTTTGGGTCTTTAATGCAGTGGTTTCTCGCTGCCTTCTGCATCCACATGCCGTTGATCATTTCTGATTCATCCGCCTTTAGGGGCTGTTTCCAACCCCAAGGGCAAGAGGGTGCCCTGAACGGCTCCCCGCTCTTCCGCCCTCCTTTCAGAGGCCGTTGGCAAGCAGTGGGTGATTCCTTATACAGGGAATCTTTCAGTCGCCAGGGCCTCGTCCGTGCAAACAGGGTGCACCACATGAAGGAGAGGTTGACATTTGGTTGGAAAAGGCTAGTATGGCCTCTCCCAAACCCTTACACCCCCATTTAATTTTAGCAGGCGGTAAATTAGGGAGCGTCAATAAACTGCGTGGCTCGCTCTAAGGGGGGGGGGCTATTTACAGTGAAAATGAGGTACTGAACACACAACAGCAGGTGAATATTTAGTTCCTTCATTTAATTATCTCCGTATGGAATTCACAATGGTCTGACAAGAGAAAACTGTACGAAATGTCTTCTGGAATCAAAAGAGAAAAAAAGGCTACGTGCGACGTGGGGGGGGGGATATGGGGGAGGATATGGGGGGGGATATGGGGGGGGTAGAGGCAAAAGCCACGTCGGGTTAAATGAGGGAAGGGGGGTTCACAGGAGGCCAAAATGGAGCTGCGTGGTTTATGGACACTTCCTAAGACGTAGATAAGAGATTAAGAGACAAAATATCCTTTTAACTCCGGGAAATGGACGAACGAGCAGCTCAAGGCCACTACAGACATGTGGAGCGCTCACCCAGAAGTTTTTCTCTAATTGTGTCTATAGGGATGCAATAAACATACTCCTGTTTATTGGAACTATCATTGATAGTAGGAATAAAAAGAGATGTTAACAATTATGTAAATACGTAATGTACATTAAGCATATTCTTCTTTGTGAAGGCGTATATAAACATGTGTATAAGAATAAGTAATGAAAAACTTTGGATTTTTTTAAATATTATTTACTTTGTATTCTGCATTGTCAATGTAAAGAAGTATACCCATCTTTTGTCACAATTTGTCTTGGTATTATTCGCAATTCACCGTTTTGTCTTTATCACACCTTGATGGTGAATGTTTTCGAAGGTACTACAAAGTATTTCAATTACCTTACAGTTTTTGTATTAATGTTGTTTCATCAACCCCATCATACAAGCTGATTGGAACCCTTAAGGAGGATAATATGTGTATTAACAGTTCGCATTTCACCGAACCTCGAAGGTTCCAAGTCGCTAAACATAAACGAGTATTCCTCTGCGAGTAGACTTCCTCCGATGTCAGAATTTTATAATTTGTTGTCATAACCTAGAATTTGGGTCGCTGATTACGAACATTCAACTATGGCAAATTTTCTAGATCCAAACCTTGAATGAGTATGCAAGTGTATACGACATAACCCCAGTTATATAAAAATCTGGATGTGTGTGTTCCGATTTACGGAAATTGGATGAAATGAAGTCAGTACTTACAGCTTGTTACAAACAATGAAATTGCTACTTGTACAGTATTACGTGCATATGGGTACTTATTACACTCAAACACGTTGGTTGTTTCAACACCTTCGTAGAAGATGTAGTTAAAAATGAAAGAAATTTCTGAAAACATCGATACAAACTCTTGTGTTTTGACAAACTTGGTTGAAATGTAACTTGACAACAGGTACTACAAATCTAAAGTGTAAAAATTCTGTCCAGCAACTAAGAGTCTTACAGAAAATCAACAGTAGGCTATAAAATACTTTCTTATAGACTCTCACTATGTAAATGGATCTATAAGTGTTAATAATGGGGGAAAAAGTTTCTGTTCCATTTTTTACGATAAATTTTCAAGAAGGAGAGTTATTCTTATGGATATTGAAACACAGCTTACCATGTTGGAAAATATATAGTTTGGTGTACATCTATTAAAAAACTTTTTTTTTTGAAGCTGCGTGTCTCTTTGTCTAATTTATATTATTTTGTGATTTGTAAGACTTATTTATTTTAACAATTTCATATTCATTACTTCCTAGTGGAAACGTGCTGTAAATGTGTGCCACACTGAGATTGGGAACCTCCTATAATCGGCTGAATTTAATTTCTTTCAAAGTTCTTGTACATAGATTTCGGATGTATGGCAATGTGCCCATTTTTTATAATTTCCAAATTCACTTGAAGTTCCCTAATTTTGGCCTACTTAAATGTTATGAACGAATTTCACTCCCGATCGGTCGGTATGTCTGTTTCCATTCCAGGCCATCTTACTCGCCGGCTAGGCGAATGGTCATGGAATTCGAAAAAATCTGGATGCGTCTGTAGCGGAGGATAAATTGCCTGCTTCTTAGTATTCTTTGGCATCTTTGGTTTTTCCTCAATTTCGAAGCGTTTATAACATTATTTTTCTGTCTTGAAGGTGGAGTCTCTTTTACTGTATCTACCGTACTTGCTTTCAGTTAGTTTCTTATATAAAGTTTGATAGATGGACATGTAAAAATGTATGTTACTTCCCAACTCTATTTCTTGTGATAAACTACCACAATCTGTATTATTTTGCAACTCGATGTAGAAGCAATTGATAAATGGAAGACATTTTGACCTCCATCTTGCAGATTTTCCCTACCTATTGTACGTTGTACGTATGGACAACTACGATTTTTTTCTTTCCCCTATTCTCTTTTTTTTTTTTTATTGCCTCAGCGGCGTTTTGTGGCTCCGCTACTGTATGTTTCCTCTCCACATTTACAGCGAATTTACTCTATTTTTGGCTGCGCGAAAGATACCCAGTTCAAATTCCAGTTATGGCATTAAGATCTTTGGATGCTTGCATTGTGTACGAACATTATATTATGACGCGAGATCATTAAGATTTTACTCTAAGCTGCGAGTCCTTTTTATCTCACAGGATTACCTCGCCAGGTTAAATCATGATACAGGAAGAATGCACGGCAGCTCAAAACGCTGTCATTTAGTACATATGGACATAGGAATTTTATTTTTAAACTTCATTTTTCGTATAATATTGTCAGTAAAAAAAAATTCGACCTCTTCCATAGCGCTTAGTAAATTTAATTATTCTTACGTTTCAAAACTTAAATCTTTACAACGTACGCTACCCAACATTTTGAGGCGATTTTTTTAAAAGGATACTGTACACAACATCTAACAAACCACACTTAGCAATGTAGTGCAAAAGAATATTGTACGCAACATCTAACAAACCACACTTAGCAATGTCGTACAAGATAATTAAGAGAAAAAACACAATCTACATATATAAAGATAAATGTATGTATTTATGTTTGTTGGTTTGTTTGTTCCTCATACAAATCCACAGTTTTCATCCGATCTCGATGAAACTTTGCACACTTATCCTTTGAAACAAGGAGAAAAATACTGCCTACATTTGGTTGAAAAATGATCTGTATAAATAATACATGTTGTCTTATAATTTCGAAAAATTACTGAATGGCGATAGACAGACGCGTTGGATGTGGAGGTCTGTACTGTTTTTCCGTGTAGTGGTCAGGTAGGTCAATGGTTAAAGCGCTTGCTTACTAATGTTTGGGTCGTGGTCTCAGGTTCAAATCTCCGTGGAGGCTAAGATTTTTAAAAATTGTTTTTGATCGTAAGAGTCATGCCTGGGCCGTCGGTTATTCGGATTGAATGTTAAACTGTAGATATATCAAAGTTAGGGGTACAATCCGAGGCAAATCGTAGGTAGCCTTGCAATGCTGTAGGTCTGGTATCCCGTCCCGACATCGCCGCATGCCCGGAAGAGGGCATGGATGTCGACCTCATATAGACGGCGCTGGCATCGGGCCAACCAGCGCCACCACATCTTAGTTTTCCGCCGCGGCCAATCGGAGCCGACCCGCCGCACATATAAATAAAGCCCGCGCAGCTCCACTCCGCAGTTCAGTATTCACTGCGCTTTCGGTACTCTCTCTTACTGTGAATCGCTATCTTCGGACTCTGACAGTGCTCGTTCTTGGCTACGTTTTGGTACTTTCTTCGGACTCTGTGAACCTCACGACGGACTCTGCCAGTGCGCGTTCTTGGATTACGTTTCGGCCTGCTCCTGGGACTTGTTAGGGTTGTTCGTGACCGTCTCCTGTGGACCGCCTTTCCACCGTGTGACATTCGGCCGCCGTAAGGACATAGCAATTGGCGACGAGGATAAAGGTTATCAGCAAGCATGATGGACGTCGTGACTCGCATTCTGAAGCAACAACAACAGCAGACAGCGGTGCTACAGCAAACGCTCCAAGTAATTCTCGAGAAACTGTTAGCACAGGATGCGAAATCAGTCCAGGTCCCGGAAAATTCGCACATCCGGCCTCCAGCTTTTCCACCATTCAATGACGCCAAGGAAGACTGGGACACATATTTGCATCGGCTCAAACAGCTTTTCTCGGCGTTCCAGGTGACGGACGATGCCTTACAGTGCTCGCTGTTTCTGTCGTGGTCATCACCCGACACGTTCTTCCTCCTGCGGAAACTGGCCCCATTATCCGATCCGGTCGCCCTCACATTCAAGGAAATGTGCACACTGCTAACAAGCTACTACTCTCAAAGATACCATGTGGTGGCCTTCCGCCTTGAGTTCCATCAGTATCACAAACAACCAGGACAATCATACCGGTCATGGGTGACGGATCTCCGAGGTCTTAGCCGCAAATGCAACTTCACTTGCTCAAACGTAGAGTGCAAGGCTTCATACGCAGACTCCCTGATCCGCGACGTCGTAGTGCAGTTAGCTCCAGACTCAGAGGTGCGCACAGCGGCACTGAAGCTGGATAACCCATCACTCGAGGACATTCTACGCATCGCTCACTCGCATGAAATTGCGCAGACAGCGAACGAGCGCCTCATGGCACGCCCAAAAGTAGCGGCGGTCAAAACGACACAACGCATCTCCCGCGTACGAGGCACTCCCATGTCGCGCTCCAGACGCCAACAAAGAAGGACCCCATCGCTGTCCGACGTATCTATGACGTCCGAACCCCGAACCCCACCCCGCCGACGGATCCAGAGGCCCCTGCCGTCTTGCCCACAGTGCTTCACTTCACACTCACGGGCGGATTGCCCTGACCGTTGGGTACATTGCACACGCTGAGGGTAAAGAGGGACACTTGCGGTCAGTCTGCCGAAACCGGGCACCTCGCCCAAGCCCGATAGCCCGCATGCAGCAAGGAACTGTCAATACACTACAGACCGCAGTTCATACTTGTGACCCGCTCTCACAGAAACTATTCTTAACTCTTAGAGTCGCCTACCAGGACATCCGTTTTCAAGTGGACACGGGGGCAACCATCTCGCTGATAAACCAAGCCACCTATGTCCGACTAGGCTCACCACCGTTGTCTCCACCTTCACGGCGTTTAGTATCGTACGGGGATAGAGACATTCCCCTACGGGGTCAGTTCTCCATCGCGGCCGCCTACAAACAAGTCACCAGACCAATCACCTGTTTTGTGGTGGATCAGCCCTCGGCTACTAATATTTTTGGGTTAGACGCATTCAACATATTCGGATTCTCAATCGTGGACGAAGTCCAGGTCATATCGGACTCAGTGCCATTCCAGGACCTGGATGATCTCTGTACACAGTTCGCACCCATCTTTACGCCAGACTTAGGGTGCGCCTTAGATTTCGAGGCTCACATCACCCTCCAGCCAGGTGCAGTACCGCGGTTTTGCCGTGCCAGACCTATTCCGGTCACCTTACGTGCAGCAGTAAAACAGGAGCTTGACCGGCTTCAGAAGATTGGAGTAATCGAACCTGTCAAATCCAGCGCATGGGCTACACCACTGGTTATCATCCAGAAACCCAATGGCACCCTCCGGTTATGTCGAGACTTCAAGGCTACTATCAACGCCCAGTCTCAAGTCGAGACGTATCCAGTCCCACGTCAAGGAGACCTTCTCACTAAACTTGCGGGAGGCGAATACTTCTCGAAGATTGACCTCGCAGATGCATACTTGCAGCTTCCACTAGATGAGGAATCATAAAACATCGTCGTCATCAACACACCGTTTGGACTCTACAAATACAAGTGCCTCCCATTTGGCATCGTTTCTGCGCCGGCAATCTTACAAAGATACTTGGAACAGCGTTGCGGCACAAACTACCTGGACGATATCATTGTCACGGGAACCACTCGTCAGGAGCACCTACAAAACCTTCGCACTCTATTTGCAGCATTACAGGAGGCAGGGCTGCGGTGTCGTCTCGAGAAGTGTCGGTTTTTTCAAGAGGAAGTGGAATATCTCGGCCACTGGCTCAACAAAGAGAGAATTAGGCCAACAGACCGCAACGTGGCCGCCATAGACTCCCTACCCCGCCCAAAGAACCTGCCGGAACTACAAGCCTTCCTTGGGAAAATAAACTACTACTCAAAGTTTCTGCCACAAGTGGCACATATTTCGTAACCACTCAATCAGCTCCGAAAGAAGGGCGTTGTCTACAACTGGACCCCGTCTTGTCAACGAGCCTTCGACTGGTTAAAGCGCATGCTAAGGTCTGCTCCTTGTCTAACGCCGTTTTCCCCTACACGGCCCCTAGTCGTGGCAGCCGACAGCCTCAGCATATGGAATCGGGGCGGTACTCGCACACAGGAATGAAGATGGCTCTGAACAACCGATAGCTTATGCCTCTAAGACATTGACGCCAGCACAATGCAAATACTCGCAGATTGAGAAAGAGGCATTGGCAATAGTCTTCGCTATCAATAAATTTCATGAATATCTATTTGGAAGCCAAGTTCTCCCTTATCACGGACCACAAACCGTTGGTGGCAATATTCAGACCCCACTCCAGCCTCCCAAAGCGAACGGCCCAACGCCTCCGACGATGGGCGATGTTTCTGAGCACTTATAACTACATAATCCAATATAAGCCAACAGCACAACACTCCAATGCCGATGCCCTATCACGCCTGCCTGCCGGCCCCGATCCGGAATTCGACCAACAAGAAGTGCTGTGTTTTCATATTGACACAAGAGAGGAAGCAGACAGTGGACTGGTTTCCCCATTACAGCGGCCCGAATCGCCTCCGCCACCCACCGGGATCCAATCTTGCACCAGGTCCTGCGCTATATCATCCATGGGTGGCCAACATACCTCACACGCAGAATGGACAACGAATTGAAGACATGGCGCCACATATCCCACAAACTCTCGGTCACAGACGACGTCATGCTTTTGGACGCAGAAAACGACACACATCGTGTGGTCATCCCAGCGGAATTGCGCTCACAAATCCAAAAGCTCCTGCATCGAGGACATTGGGGCATGTCCAGTATGAAGAATCTCGCAAGAAGACATGTTTATTGGCCAGGAATCAATCGAGACATTGAAAAGATGGTACGCAGCTGTACAGCCTGCGCCCAACATCAGGCAGCGCCACCACAAGCCTTCGCCCCCTGGCCCACTCCCCGCCAACCGTGGGACCGCATTTACCTGGACTTTGTAGGTCCATTTTCAAAGTACCCCTACGTGGTTTGCATGGCATCCACGACGACGGAAGCTACACTAAATACATTAAGCCAGGTTTTGGCCATCGAGGGGTTACCACGCACCCCCCCCCTCGTCTCTGACAATGGGCCCCAATTTACAGCAACCACATTCGAGGAATTCTGCGTGGCAAACGGCATCAAACATATCTTCAGTCCTCCATGCCATCCCGCCTCAAATGGCGAAGCAGAACGCCTCGTAAGGACGTTCAAACAACAAATGCTGAAAGAGGTACAGTCAGCTACGACGTCTTCCGCCCTCACCCTCTTTCTCAGCACGTACCGGACAACACCAATCAATGGTCGCAGCCCAGCAGAACTGCTCCATGGGCGACAACCACGGACGTTGCTGCACCTTCCTGGCACCATCACCGGTGAAGCCCCGATCCAGACCGTCCCATCGTTACACGCCAGGCAGCGCGGTCTGGGCACGCGCCTACGGAGGAAACGCCACTTGGATGCCAGCAACTGTAGTCGGGACACACGGACGGCGTGTCATCTCAGTACAAACGCCACACAGAATAGAACGCCGTCATCAAAACCAGCTGCGACAACAGGCCCATCACCATCACAACAATATCGTGAGGAATACATTATACCACCACCAGCGCCATTAGCGGACGTCCCACAGCCACCCTCCCCACAACGAGGATACCACTTGCGCCCAAGAAAACCAGCAGTGCCAGCCGAGAGTGACATCGAAATGGACACACCCATCAACCCTCCACCAACCACATCGGCACCCACGTCACCTCGTCCTCAACCAGGGAGTACGTCGGCGCAAACCGAGAACGATGCGGCCGGGATACCACAGCCATTCCAGCCTCATCACCCCAAGCATCGTCGAGGGCGCTTCCGTCCAGTACGCGCCCACTTCAGGGGAGAGGGATCTGGTATCCCGTCCCGACATTGCCGCATTCCCGGCAGAGGGCATGGATGTCGACCTCATATAGACGGCGCTGGCATCGGGCCAACCAGCGCCACCACATCATAGTTTTCCGCCGCGGCCAATCGGAGCTGACCCGCCGCACATATAAATAAAGCCCGCGCAGCTCCACTCTGCAGTTCAGTATTCACTGCGCTTTCGGTACTCTCTCTTACTGTGAATCGCTATCTTCGGACTCCGACAGTGGTCGTTCTTGGCTACGTTTTGGTACTCTCTTCGGACTCTGTGAACCTCACGCCAGACTCTGCCAGTGCGCGTTCTTGGATTACGTTCCGGCCTGCTCCTGGGACTTGTTCGGGTTGTTCGTGACCATCTCCTGTGGACCGCCTTTCCGCCGTGTGACGTTCGGCCGCCGTAAGGACATAGCAGTAGGTGTACACTTTTTTACGTTATACGGATCCCTCTAGGGTGATTCGCAGTCAGTGTGTGTGTGATCTGCAGTATTAATACTATAAATGCGGAAGTAAGTCTCTGTGTTTTGTTACGTTTTTACGACTAAATGCCTGTACCGATATTGACGGAATTTGACAAGAAAATCGGTAGGGAGGGCATAGGACATTTTTTTTCGGTATGATTAACAGTTGTAGTCACGAAATTTTGAGAACTTATCGAATGGTGACAAAGTGACTAATGTGTGTGTTAGTCTATAATGTTACGTCGCTTGCTCAAGCTATGCTTCTCGCGCAATATGTTAGTGTATAATTTGTTAATAAATTTCGTTTAGAGAAAAAACGTATTATTTAGTATAGATGTCGATTTCCTCTGTCCTATTACTTTGTGTCTGTTTAAATGTTTCTGGCACCAGTTTATTTTGCCTTCTTTTTTGACATGCCTTGCGGGCGTAAACTGGCCTAAGTTGTATCTCTAGCAGAGCACGAGCAGCTAAAGTTATTAGAACCCAAGAATCGGATGCTCATGCTGAAGAAAGAAGAAACGACCAAGCTGAAATAAAGCTGTCCTTAGTTGGCACCCCCCCCCCCCCCACATCCCCGCACCTTCGTTTGTTTTTCTGTTTTTAAATATGTTGGAAACAGAGTCTCTTCAAGAGACAGGTTCGATGGTAGAATGATATAGTGATGGCTTTCCGGTCATATTATGCCGACTCGGTGTTGTTTGGGACCAATCCTTTGCAACCAACTACTGTATATATTCAATTCTGGCAAAGAAATTCTTAATCCACGCGTACGAAGTCGCGGGTATCAGCTAGTAAATATATATTTGGTGTTTGGTATGAGATGAAAACTAGTAACTGATTCGAGGTACAGATCCGCTGTGAAAATGAGCTCACTCATTTTGCAACAGTTAGATTTAATGGTTTTGCTTTATACTTTACAATTCGTTAAGAAATACTTTCATCCCATTTCTAATAAAGAAAACAAACCCAAGTGGAACACCGAGCGTGGTGGGAGAGCGGTAACGCTCTGGCTTTACATTCGAGAGGACACAGGTTCAAATCCCCGTCCAGCAATTCACGTTTGGGTTTTCCACGATTTCCCCACATCACTACATGCAAACGCCTGGATTGTTGCTTCAATAGGCCATGACCGAATTCCTACAAGTTACTTGCCCTAAGTACTTTCCCGCCTCTAATGACCCCGCCGTCCACAAGGCATAAAGCCATAAGCATAAGCCAGTGATATTCTTATAACAATAAAATAGCATTTTCCCGCTCTTTTGCACGCGCGGTCCTTGGTGTGCCTGGTAATACGTTTTTCTTTCGGTTTTCTTCTGGTAGCAAATCATAAACGTTTGTAATGTAGTATCTTTTTTACCTTTACCGCAAATTAAATTCCACAATTTCGTTACGCTTATTGGAGTGTTACTCCTTGATGTAGTGGTTTAGTTATCGTTTAAAAAGTTTTATAACGTGCTATATTTCAGAAAAGTGAAAAAATAATTAATCAAAGTTACATAGTAAAAAATCAATATTAACAAAATCTACAGGGTAGAGTATTTATGCTGTAGCGTGATCTTTGGTGTGTATCCAGTAAAATGCTCATCTACAGCGCAGAGTGATCTGTGGTACCTACCTTCTTCCGGTACGAACATGTTATTTCTTGCTCCGGCCATGGTCACTTAATAGTTTTTGTTTTTTTTTACTTTTGGCTTTACGCCTTGTCGACGTTGAGGTCATTAGAGGCGGGATGGGACTGGGGACAAGGAACGGGAAGGAATTCGGCCATGGCATTTTTGAAGGAAGCATCCCGGCATTTACCTGGAGTGATTTGTGGAAACCATGGAAAACACAAATTTGGATACCCGGACGGGGATTCGAACCGGCGTCCTCCCGAATGCGAGGCCACAGCGATAACCGCTCACCCACCACGCTCGGTGGTCACTTAGAGACAGAAGATATAGGGCCTACTGCAGATTTTAAGCTAGACCATATGTTTTGAAAGTGTGAAAACTCCATCCAAATTGGTTCGATAGTTTTTACCCGATACCTGAACAAATGGACAAACATCCGCAGCCAATTTACAGAGTTATATTAGTGTAGAAGTTTCGAGATAAATCCTGGCAGTCTTGTTAGTTGGAGAGTTTATTTTTGGAATTTTAATATACGAAGCTTAAGGACGCTTTAATTTAGTCATTCTAGACGAAAAAAATTTCATCATCATACGATTCAAGCATATCAAGATATTCCCGAATAAAATCATTCTAGTCCTTTATGCCGGAAGCAGGATCGCCAGTTTCTTTCCTCCGTGTGTATATAGTTTTCTTGTACAGGGCGTTCGCCGGAAAACGCTACCCTCCCAGTCTGTTGCCGTCGGCAACTTGCTCGGTCAGTCCAGCCAGCAGTTTCCGCCACACGCCACCGTGAATCACCGCACTGTTTAACACCTCCGCTGTCCCAACAGTGCAGTGCAGTGACCCTTACATTGTTAAGAACGGTTTCTTTGCATTGTAGATAGTTTGTGACTTCAGTCTCTTATTAATCAGTGTTGTGAATAAACGTTTCTTTGCGGTTTGGCTGGTTTGGGGCTTCATACTCTTATTAATCTGTATCCGTGTTTGAGTGTGAGTAAAATTATGGTACGTTACAGTTTGCAACAAAGAATATTTCTCTACGATACATATGTGAAGAAGAAGTCGTTTAAAAAGTGTCGCAGTAAATTTCGTCGCGAATTTCCTGGCGCTTTACTGCCAGCTAAATCAACAATTCTGCGTCTGGTTAAAAAAGTAAGAGAAACGGGTTCATTTTTTAACAAAAAGAGACTGTCGGTCAACCGTATTCTCACAGAGGAGAAAATTGACGATATCGCTTTTCGACTAGAACAGTCACCCAAAAAATCATTAAGTCAGTTAGGGCAGCGTGTGTCTCGAAATATGTTCAGAAGATGTGAAATGTGCATTACACAAGAGGGTCAACACTTCCAGCATCTTTTATAAGGTAAGCTAATGAATTACGTCACATTTAAATGCTTAGCACACAAGTTTATGAAGTTTATGAAGCGTAATTATTATGAAATAGTCCGCGGCCGACGGTCGAACAATGCCGGAAACTGAGCGCTCGCTCGCCGGGAGCAGTTTCTTCCTTGTAGCGCTAACAGTGGGTTGCGTTTCCCGGCGAACGCCCTGTATATATGAAGACGTCTGTGAAGTTTATAAGAAGGTGAAAGAAGGAAGTGAAACTGAGTCGGCACACCCAGGCTTTCCTTTCCGAAAGGCTGCTTAACATCAAAATCGCTCTTTGTAGTTTACGTTTCATGGTAGAAATAACATATAGCTTCAATTCCCATGTAGATGTTGTCAAAAATTCAAATTGGTAGAAATCCCACGTACGACTATTCAACAAGTACCTCTACGGCACGCTCTGGCCTTGCATTCCTGAGAACGCGTGTTCGAATCCCCGTCCGGCAATACATATTTCGGTTTTCCACCGTTTCCCGAAATCAGTCCACGCGTATGCCAGGATGGTTCCATCCAAAGACCATGTTCGAATTCCATCCAGTTCCTTTCCAGCTCCTAATGACCTCAACGTAGATGAAGTGTGAAGCGATTAAAAAAAATAATAAAAATAAATAAAAAATAAACAAAAAAAAACCTGTACCGTGTTAAATTAAATGTCCCACTCCTTTCATTATGTGAGAAAAATTTCTCGCTTTTGGCAACTTAAGATACCCCCGTGTCAATAGCCAAACCTGCAGCCCAAAATTAACGTTTGGCAGATACATGTCCGGAAAGACATTCCTATAATCGCTATGGATACTCGGCAAGGCGTGGCAAATGGCATACTCACGATAGTCACAAAGTAGATGAACTTTGACTTGTAGTTTATAAATGAACATGCCTACGAAGCCACGTGTGACAGTCAAATGTAATTTCTGAGTTACAGAGATGCAGGTTGGCTAGTCGACTGAGTTTGCCGCGGTGTATGGTGTGCTACACCTGTTATGTACTGTCTATCCGGCCGCGCAGTACAACAGCGAAGAGCAGATCTGTCCGGTTGGCCGACCGGAGTGCAGTTACGGAACATCTGGTTGACCTTGACAATGTACTGTACTTCCAGCACTAGCGGAAAGGTTGCCTAATACCAAGGAGGCTGCGACACACATTGCACATCTTCTCTCCGCATCAGCCAGTCCTGGCAGCTCTAAAATGTATTTTGTGCCAAATCTACGTTTAGAAAATGCCAAAAATGTGCTAAAGTTTTCTGAAAGTGCTGAATAAACGCTAACAAAATTAAAGGGCACATTAATATGCCTACCAGAAAACTCTCTACCCAAAATAAACTCTACATTAACATGTCTACCATGAACATCACTACCATTCAACACTTCAATTAAAATTAAATCCTACCAAAAATTAATTATACCAATAAACAATTCTACCAAATGTTATTCCTACCTAGTAACAGCTCTACCATTTAGGACCCTACAGCATGATAACTTTATCATAAGCATTTCTATCGTGAGAATCTTTACCAAACGCAATATCTACCATAAATATGTCTACCAATCACAAGCCTACTATTAAAGTGTCAACCAAATCGTAAACCTACCAAAATAAAACTTTACTAGAATAATTCTATATCTCCAAACATCTTTACCCAAAATAAAAAAAAAACCTACCTTAAGGTAACTTAACCATTTTCTAACACTACCGGAAAACATCTCTATCATAATTTAACCCTACCAGAAAAACCAATCTTGTCTATGTATTATGGAATGGAAGAGCAGAAAACATTAATTAGCTGGTGTCAGTAAGATACATATCGTGATATTTAAATTTCATCTTGAAAATTATCTGTAACTTAAACACATATTTTAGTTACAAGAATAAAAAATACATACTTAATGTTTTATAACAACTGAATTATTTAATTTTTTAAAAAAATTCTGTGTCAAACCCCTTTACGGAGATGCCTGCTTTACACTTGTGAAATGTGTACAACAATCAACTCAAAATTAACAATAATTAATAAAAATTCTTTATGATAGATTATTCTAATGAAAAATTGAACAGTAATAGAATTTTATCACTCCACGAAAATCGTCGACTTATCGGGGAAAATGATAGAAAATATGCAAAACCGAATTTTTTCATGCTAAACCACTTGAAAATACGCTAAATTTAGCCATAAAAATGCTAAATTGGCAGCATTGCTTGTAGCCTACGCTGACTCACTTTGACCTCAGACAACAGCTGAGCACAAGATGCGGAATCGTTTCTCAGTGGATATGTCGTGTCCACATAACTAGCCCCAACAGGTTAAGCCACTGCTAAGAACGTTTACCCGGGGACCGAGAATCCTAGCAGCAGCCCGGAATCATTATAAAAAACACTTGTCCCATTTGAAATGAGTAATAATCAAGTTTTTTTTAAAAAAAATACTGATTACTATTATAAATAAATTTACAAACACCAGGCAGACCTTTCAATAATTAATAAATTTGGTTTTCCATTTATATTCTGCCCCGTCATAAAATGATTAAACAAGGCAAATATACATAAATCAAATAATGAATAACTTCCAAGTGAGTCAAAATTAAAATATTGTTACAACGCGATATCCAATAACAAGCGCCTTATATACGTATTTTGCAACTAAAATTTTTAAACATATTGAGTGTCATAATTGCCATGGAGATTTGAATGAGATTACATTACAATTTCCATCGTATTTAAACGTATTTTACCTATAAATCATGAAATGTTTCAGTTTATCGATCTGGCTTCTCTTGGATCGATGGAAGACCACCTTAAGATACAATTTGTCCAACGAAAGCCGCGTTACGGTACTAAAGTTGTGTTTCACATATGTATATTTATCGCTGTTCACAGCCCTTACGAAAGCTACACAGAATTGAAACATAGATTGAACTGGGATTTTCTGGCAGGCAGACGACGTCGATTTCGTTTGAATTTATACGCGAATATACGAATACCTTCTTCGATTTATGAGTGTTTTGTTTTTCTTATTGCTTTACGCCTCGTCGTCGGTTAGGACCATTAGAGGCGGAATGGGACTGGGGACAAGGAACTGGAAGGAATTCGGCCATGGCCTTTTTGAAGGAAGAAGCCAGGCATTCGCCCTGAGTGATTTGGGGAAACCATGGAAAACCCAAATCTGGATGCCCGGACGGGGATTCGAATCAGCGTCCTCCTGAATGCGAGGCCAGAACGTTAACTGTTCACCCATCACGCTTGGTTTTATGAGTGTAATGTAATACTTCGTCCACCAACCTATTTAATTCAATGGCAGGAGACATAAGATTACAGAAATAAGATGCTTGTATGTATTCTTTCTTTCCTCGTGATATTCGGGATTGTAACGCACAGTTTTGGAGCTAAAGAGCCCTCAGCCACCCACAATATTTGTGAACTGTAAAGTATGGATGTAGATGATTATGAAGATTCGTTTATATTTATGTAGGTGCAGTGGAAAGCGCTCTATTTTATTTTTTCCACTTTCACATGGTGCCTCCTGTAGCTCTGGCGACTAAACCACTCCCATCAACATTAATTGCCAACATTCTCCTATATCGCGTTCAGTTAACAGAGGTGGCTCAAGGTCAGCCTTTTTCATCCCCACTCCGTTGCCCTTAAACCACACGCGAAGGGGAAATTTACCCCTCGCTTGTCTGGTCACAGCGTATGTCTCGAAAGGTAGGAAGGGAGGGGGTGAGCAGGTGAGGAGCGGGACCAGGAAGAGATGACCTTGAGCCGCCAGTTCAGAGTGAACAAGGTATAATGCGTGTGGTGGAGTGCCCTTTTGCCACTGGAATTGGAAATGGTTCATACGGCAAATAAACCACTAATTATCATGGTTTCCCCAAATCATCCCAGGCGAATGCCTGGATGGTTCCTTCAATTGGCCATGTCCGAATTCCTTCCAGTACTTAACTGCCTCTAATGACCTCAATGTCGAGGAGGTGTAAAACCAAAAGCAAAAAAAGCTTAGGTCTGACATTTATGAGGGAATGCGGTTTGCCACGGTCCTTGTCCCAATACCCTCACGGGAGTAATGACGAAAATAAAAAGTAAATCCCGTAAGTAATATATAATGTCCTGGAGCGAGTAGAATAGTTAAATATGAGAATTAAAAGATGGAAACATCGAGGGAAATTTTGTTTTAGGGGACAAACTTCAGCAAGGAACTATATCTTTAGAATTTTGTAAAAGAATTAACAACACACTTTTTAAGAGCAAGAATAAATCAAGCACACTACATTGAGGTTTAATATTCAGAAACCAAAATTTGGACTCCTGAGCATGCACAGAATCATATATTAATTCCGATCACAATGTGATAATTACACAGAGCAGATAAATTCGGGAGTGTAAAGAAGCAATACAGAGCACTAGTGGACAGCTATGTCTAACATGAAAAGTAATTCCGCTGGAACTCTATATGCAGGACGAAAGGAAAGACAGTGAAACGCTCATCTGAAGGAAAGTTTGGGTAGATACATAATTATAGGAGGGGAAAGGAACTTCTGGAAAAAATAGGAAAAGCGGCTCAAACACCTCGGTCACAGAGAAATTAATGGAACACGAGTAACTTTGTTTTAGATAGCAAACGTGTAACAAATGCATTAGAAGCAGTAGAGGAATCCCGTTACTTAAGAAGTGACATTACAAATGATAGCTAAGGTTCACGTCGAAAGCAGATTAGCACTAGCAACAAAAAGCCTTCGTCAGAAAAATAAAAATCTACTTTCAGTACAAGGACTTTCTGCCACTGTGTGGGCAGAAAACAGCATTTTGATGAAAATGATGAGTTCACATTACGAATTCCACAAAAACGAAAAATATTATGTAATACTGTTGAAGGGTGCTCAGAATTAAATACAGTAATAAAGTTGCAAAGTAGCCGATCAGAAAAAAGTTAGTGCAGATAAGTAGTTTATGAAAGAAACTTACAAAAGTAAATAGTTCGAGATGTATGGAGATAGGTATGTGGAAATGAAGAGATCAGCACAGGAGAACTAGAAAAATGAAATTGTAGTCATAACAATGCGCTTAGACTCCACAAGAGAGTTAGCAATTGAACTATTCAGGAGTACAATGTTACTTTTTATTTACAGTGCAAGGAATTTAATCATAATATCGACTTAAACACGTGGATTCTAAAATTTAATCAGGCCGATATCTGATAATCATGGATATGAATTTCTCACTGTTTCTCGAGTTTCGTAAATACTATATGAAGACCGTAAGCTTGTTGAAGTTCGTAATCTCAACAACGAAATTTCCTCTAACACTATCCTTTTTCTACACAGGAAGGAAAAAGCAGATCGGTGACCCGCCAGTGTGGCTCGTGTACCGGCCGTCCTCACTGCTATCATGAGGAATACCGGGACGGTCCTCAATCTCTGGCTCATAAACTACACATTTCAAAAACCAAATATTCAAGAATCGCAGACGGATGGCAACACCCAAAAAATTGGAAAACTACAAAAATATAAAATACAGAAGACTGGGATACCCAACGTCAAACGTCTAACAAGCAAAGAATGCATCACCACAACACTGTCAAAGCCGGTTTTGTGATAGCTCGAGGGAGGAGGAATTACTGAGAATTATGTCATTTGGTGAATGAGTATTTATCATACAATGTCTGAAATATGTTGCAGGTTTCCTACATATTGGAAAGAGGGGGGGGGGACAAGGATATTCTTTTGTAAAAACAACAAACAAAATTTATTATTATTTCTTTACGCCTCGTCGACGGCTAAGGTCATTAGAGGCGGGATGGGCTGGTGACAAGAAACGGGAGGGAATTCAGCCATGGCCTTTTTGAAAGAAGTATCCCGGCATTCACATGGAGTGATTTGGGGAAACCATGGAAAACCCAAATCTGGATGCCCGGACGGGGATTCGAACCCGCATCCTCCCGATTGCGAGGCCAGACCGTTAACAGTTCATCCACCACGCTCGGTCAAAATGTTGTCCAATGGTTAAGAGATTATGGCAGATATCAGAAAATTTTAAAAGTGAAGCTTTGATAGATTGGAAGCCCTTTTGATTGCTTCAGACAGTGCAGATTCTTCCCAAAAAAAAAAAAGCACAACTAACAATATTTGAGGAACTAATGTGGATTAAAATCACAGAAATATTAGCAATTCAGCCTTCAAAAAGGGCCAACTACCGGTAAAGATTTGAAAGCGTTAACAGTAAGAGATATTTGGGCTTAGAGTTCACCATCTGGCATATGCACTGATGGAGTTCCTACAATAGTCGGTGCTGCACAGAAGTGTTACATTGAAATAGTTCATAAAAGTGAAATAGAAGTACTGATCCATCCACAAAATTCAATAAATTTTTACTGCATTATCCACCAACAAAATCTGGGTGAAACTCTGATTAAATTCACAGATATTATGGGTGTTGATATAGCCAGTATTAACTTTATTAAGTTGCATGCATTTAATCACTGCCAATTTAAGGAGTATTTGGCAGAACTATTTTCAGATTATGGAACTTTTTCTTACTGTGAAGTGAGGTGGTTGTGTAAATGTAAAATGGTGAAACTATTTTATTATCGAAGACAAAATATTATAGATTATAGAATCATAAAATGAAACAGATTAACGAAGTAAAAAGATGAGTTGGTGTGTTGTTTAGAGCGTTCCAAGTGGATGATACCTATTGCCTAAATTAACTGAATATTACATTGTAAAAAGAAAGACAATTCGTATATGAACACATCAGCCTTTTGTAGTAAATTAAGATTTTTCGAGTCAGACAAAAGATAAAAGTAAACAAAAAAATTAACCAAAAATTTGATATAAGTTTTGCCAACTTCCAAATCACAACTCCACATTTGATAAATTTGTTCATCCAGGAGAGGGAGGGGGGGGGGATGAAGCACTAGGTGGTTCACTGGGTAGGGTGGGATTTTATTTTTCCACCAAGAGCTTGTCATAATTTTTTTTTTTTTTTTTTTTTTTTTTTTTTTTTGAAGGAGTCATTCTGAAGCCTACTGTAGGAGGGGGAGAAGGCAGGTAATGTTTTTGAGAGAAACCTTATTTCAGAAAGGAAAGAAGACATTTATAAGCCTTATTTTTACACATCTATTCTTAAAGTTTCACCGAAACTTGTATTGTTGAGCACCAGTTCTTCTCAGTTTTTCTCTTCAAGTATCCCGAAACTTCGCAATGGTCGATCTTCTTTTTTTTTCTCCTGTCATCACCCCCTCGACTGGTTTGATGCCATCCTCCATGTCTTCCTATCATGCGATAACTTCTTCATCTCAACATACCTCTTACAACCTACATCTTCAATTACCTTCTTCACATATTTTAATGTTTGTCTCCCTCAACAGTTCTTTTCTTCGACTGTTCCCTCCACTAACAAATTAACCAATCCCGCATGTCTTAAAATGTGATCCGCCATACTGTATCTTTTTTTTTATAATACTCCTCCACAATTTTCTCTCCTCACCCATCATCTCCAAAACATTGCAATTAATAAATAAGAGGCACCGATTATTATTGAAAGCGCTGATACCAGGACCCAGGCGAATGGAGTAATCTGAATGTCGCGCAATGTATTATCAACTTAGAGGCCAGGCTGCTGACCAGTGACCCGACCATTGAGAACATTTTATCCTTCCTAAATAATATGGCACCAACTCCGACCAACAAATTTTGTATTTTTTCCTGACAATCTGTGAAGGATCTACAGTGCATTTCAAACCAAACTTATAGTATACGGTGAATAAAACAATAACGAGCCGTTTACCATAGATCCCAGTGTGAAAGATAGGTAGGAAACGGTGACGAAATATGCTATCATCATTTGGAGGAGATGAGAGGCAGCATTTACTGAAAACGTTGTGACACTGTTGCAGCTATGAAATAATTGCACCATAAAGGTTATATTTAGATCTGTAAATTGGAGACGGGGACTCAGTCTCGGAAAGTTAAGATGTATAACGGAGCGGTCAGTGGAATGTTGAATCATAATGTGTTGCAATATCACACGGCATTAAATACCACCAAGGTTGCAATTCTTAACTTCCTGGACAACTCTCTGCAGCAAGTTATCCTGCCCGCGTAATTCTCATTCACTTGCTTTGAAAGTCTGAATATCTTATTCTTGTGAGTGGAATTGCCCCGCGAAATGATTGCATATGTCATTAAGTAGAGAAAACAAGCAAAATATACTCTTTATACACCACGTGTTACTTAAATTGTACGAATTGCAAATGTGACTGCACTTAATCCCTTTAGCAGGTCAGAGATATATGTTTCCCAAATTTAAATGATGATGAATATACAAACGTAGAAATTTTAGTCCATACCTCTTGAATATACTAGCCTGAAAATTTTACATTTATAGTCTGTGTCTGGTGTTAATTTATGCCACGTACTTAATTAAATGCGCAGTCATTATTGGCCAGGCTATCCCTGAAGGGTTCGGCCGCCTATTGACAGTTTTCGATTCGCCACGCATAGGCTTCTTTATCGTGGCTAGCCCTAGCCTAACCCGATAAACTTATCGGATATAGGAGACCTACAGTTTGACGTGGAATCTGAATCACGGAAGCGTACTGGCGTACTTCACATTACGCAGCAAGCTGTGCCAGAGGTGAAGGTGGATTTTAACCGGGCACCTGTTGATCCCAAGTTGACACCAGCCACCAGACAGCTCTTGTCACGTGCTCAATTGCATATATCGAGTGTTATCAAAGTTTAAGGACAAGCCAATTATTCATAATACTAAAGACAACATTTTTAAAACGTATCGGGCGAAATCTGGAGGACTTTCAGTTCCTTTACGTTTGTCATCAGCAGTGACAAGTTTTCAATTGCGACAAACCAAATTAATTACATGGTTCGGTCATTAAAGCCGGGAGAGGTTGTGGAAAAGTAAACCGGAAATAAATAGGCCATGGCGTTAATGAAGGACCCACATATGTATTTGCCTGAAGAGTTTTCGAGAAAACCGACATCTGGATGGCCTGAGCGGGGATCGAACCATCGTACTTCCAAATCCTAGGCATGATCTTAACCGCTCACCCAGCAACCTTGCAGATTATTTTTGGTATCAACAGTACCATTCGGTCTTCCTCTATATTTACTGAGAGTCTGGAGTTAGCTCAGAACTTTATGCACATCTTCTATCCTTCTGCCCAAACCCCAAACAATGACAATTTATTCAGAGCCGGAGAACTAACCAACCCAACCAATGTCGAGCGCCTCACACCGATATTGTCTCTTAGTGAACTTAACGTGTTATAAAAATACACTGCAAGTATATCTCATACGAATCTAAACAGAACTTTTTGTACCATATAATGTACCATACAGTATTATCGCCATTACCATTTCATACAAATTTCTCATTGGCAATTTGTCTCTCTTTTTTTGTTTCGAGCTCACGCCTCGTCGACGTCGAGGTCATTTAAGATGGGGAAAGATAAGGGGAAAGCAACGGGAAGGAATTTGGACATGGCATTTTAAAGGAATCATACTGGCATTCACCTGGAGAGATGACGGCAAACCATGGAAAACCGAAATTTGGATCCCCGGACGGGCAAATTAAACCCGCGTTCTCGAATGCGAGGTCAGAGCGTTACCGTCCACAGACGCTCCCTATCTATATTGTCGAACTCTCTTGAACATTTAGTATAAATGGCCTTCAGAATCCCATTCCCGCATATCCTTATTACAACACGAATGATTCATGAACACCAGATAGATGTCCGATTTGCTGAATTAAGTTATCTGTCCGTAACTTCTACAGAGTTCCAGTAAGATATCAGGCAATACAACTCTGTATACCTAAACGGCTTCAAGTCTGCAATAGTCACTGGTTCGATTTAGATCTCGGTCATTAGTAGTTTTAATTAAAAGTTGTGCTCATTATGTGTAGTCATTTTGTGTAGCTACAATGAACAGATGCATGAACGCCTCCAACAATCAATCGTTAGTTCGTCCAGTCATAACGTTTGGAATTGGATTATCGAGTAAATCGAATTCCTTAAAAACTACATATGGTACTCCGTCAAGCCTGTGGATGGGTAAGACTGCACCGAATGTCCGTACACTACCACAGAGCAGTCTACTATTTATAAACCGGGAGAGGCTGATAAGTGGTAGTGCTTGGACTTCGCATTCGGGAGGACGCATGTTTCATTCTCCGCTTGGCCATCCATATTTCTGTTTTCCATGGTTCCCCGAAATCATTCCTGGCGAATACCGGGATGGGTCCGTGACAGAATTCATTTCCATTCCTTGCCCGCGTTCCTTTTCCGCCTCTAGTGACCTCGACAAGGTGCAAAACAATAAGCAGAAATACACTTTATAATTACAGTAAACGGCTGTTTACGTACTCATCACTGCATTTCTAATAAAAAGAGAGAAAATCATAGCATTATTCATTTCCAAGATTAAAATCAAAATATGAGTAAAAATGATCTTTAATACCCACGACGGTCCACGTAAATAATTCAATATTATGTCTAAAATTATTTTAATCAGGCTAGTACTGTAATAATAGTTATTTTTGATACCTGGTTAAGAGCAATAGGCGTTGTAGTCACTGGCGATAAGCACCTATCTGAAGCTCACGACAGTGGAGTGGTGTAGCCTAGAGGCGTGATGAGCATTCATACAAGTGAGAATGGAATGTAGTTAGTAGCTGGCACACGTTCCTTGTCAAGGTCGAACAGGACTGTGCTCTTGGTTTACGAATCAATAAGTTCAACGAAGCACTCTGTGCGATCGGATATTTTCGCGGCGTATCATGTTTGAATAGTTCTAACTGCAAAATTCCCGAGAACTGTTTAAAAATTAAATTTATGTTATCTTTTCCACACAAAAGCATAGGTTCTTTCACTTTAAAATGTCTCCATCAGTATTGAAGTTTCATTCACACTTTTAAATGCTATTACCGCGCATACTATTTCTTGAGTTATGCATATAGCAGCATTTCATGACACAGCACCAAAGTAGCAATCAAGACTCACCTTCCAGAAAAAAAAGCTGTAATGATCATTTCAGCACTGTAAGCCAGACAAAGCGATCAGATATCAACTGTATAAAATATAGAGCGCCAAAACCAAAGGATGCAGAGGGTAGGCCTACAACACATTTCTCTCTAATGATGTCAGCGTGGTGTCCTTCCACGAAGAGTTTTATAGCATGTCATTTCGCAAGGAAAGCTTGGGGATCAACATCACCTCGAATGAGGTGACTAAAGAAGTTATGTAAGAAAGCGAGGTTACTTACAAAGCTGTTGTTCAAGGACAGCAACGTACTGCCACAACTCTGTATAGCAGATTTGTATTTTTTTTTTTTACGAATATCCATATGTGGGCACAGTTAATACAAAAGTTAACTTCGCTAATCGTTAATCCGCTACTTAAAAAGTTAACTTTGATAATTGTTAAAGCGTTAAATCTTTGCAAATTTAACGAAAGATAAAATTAACCGTTAAAAGTTAATCATCCAAGAGTGTAACTGATGTTTATGTATTGGGATAGGTATTACTACAAGCAATAACAAGGTGCTATGTACCATGATGTGAATCAGTTTCATCTACCAAATGTCCTTATGGAAATTGAGTTTTTACTGGAATTCAACGTTTTCATCAGCTTCTCAAACGTATCGTATTCTTCAACGTGTAGTGGACTCATGTTAACAACGAAAAGGTTTGCAATACATCGGTCCACACCAGCTTGGAATACGATGGTTACGGTAGCTATGTTACCAAATTTTTTTTTATCTATTAGCAGAGTGCGATGAAAACAAATTAATTCTGCTGCAATCTACATCAGAAGAAGCCGCAGCACTTGAAGAAGGCTTTGAACTATTTTTTCCCCCACGAGTTGGCTTCGTTTTTAATTGTTCTTTAAACTGTTCATATTTGGATATTTGCATCCTCTTCATATGTTGTTTAGGATTATTAAGGCTAGACACGTTTGCCTTGGTTGTAGGAAGTTTAGGCAAACACAGTTTGAATTCATAAATCAACTGTTCTCCCAGTCTTGATTTAAGTGCAACATAATCCCATAAATGTGGCCAAGGATTTTTAATATTCTCGTTGCTATTGTTAGCATTGCTGCTTTCACTAACGGATTGAAGAGCTACAATTTTCATGACGTAAGCATGTAACGAATGTCAGATTAACATATTTCACTAACGAACACCAAACCAATACGAAATAAAAAGTGAAATTTTCCTGGCAGTAAAAAAGATAGATTATAAAAATATCAAAATCAATCACCGATCGAATTAGAAACGAGTAGTGAGCGCCGGTCTGAAGATGTAAAACAGAAACGCTCCAAAGCTCTACCTTTGATGCTCACACCCACGCAATGCCTAGCATAATAATTGTATACGCATCAAACTCGCACTGCGTATTACCTATTATTCGTTCGCAATCCGCCTCGCCGAAAGTACGAGCGTGGCTTGGCGCGCAATTCGAACATACCAAACGACGCGAGGTCAACAATCAATGTAACGGACTCAAGTTAAAAAGAACGTTAACTATTTTTTAGGTTAACTTGATTTTTTTTTGCAAGTTTGTTAGCTTCGTTAATTAACGATTAACGAATTAATGATTTTCTGCCCAGCTGTGCGAATATCCTTGCAAATAAACGTGTCTATGTACAGCATCCTGTACTCTTCTTTCTGATGCAACTTATACAATTATTCCATTAACAACAAAGCCGTCAGTAATAACATCAATGTTTCAAGGCGCTAATAACCCGAAGTTGACGCGCCCTAAAACCCTAGCAACAACAATGTTTCAAACAACTTGAACCCATCCCTATAGTCTATAGCTGAATCCCGATTATCAAATTACACACCAAATAAAAGCGTACGAGCAAATAATTAAAATAATCAAACTGTTAATTATGATGAAGACTTTTGGTTTATATTTCACAACAAATTCTGATCACTATCTTCTTCCGAGCGTTTTCGCGCAATTTCGTATGGTACTCTTTTAACCGTATAGTTGGGACAACATTGTTTACCAGTCGGCTTGCCGCGAGCGCCTCTGGATTGATGCTGAAGTGGGGGATTGAGAAATGGGGGGGGGGGGGGGAAATGAGAGAGAGAGAGAGAGAGAGAGAGAGAGAGAGAGAGAGAGAGAGAGAGAGCGCCAGCGTCATCATCTTTTTGTGAACGTTGGTAAGGGAGCGTCCATAAACCACGTAGCTACAATTTGGCCTCCTGTCCTCCCACGTAGCCCTACGTGGCTTTTGTCTCTACTCCCCCCCCCCCCCATGCGTAGCACGTAAATTTTTTCCCTATTGAGTCCAGAAGACATTTTGTACTGTTTTTCTCTCGTCAGACTATTGTAAATTACATATGGAGATAATTAATTGACGGAAATAAATATTTACATACTGTTATGTGTACTGAACCTCATTTTAACTGTGACAAATAATATGAATGAAAAGCTACGTGGCCTGGTTCGTAAACATTTCCCCCCCCCCCAGCTTTCCCAGGTAGCCCAGCATAACTTTCCTGCCAACCCCTCCCTCCCCTAGACGGATCCACGTAGTTTATGGACAATCTATTTTCTGTTGTTATTCTTAATGAGAACTTTCTTACTTAGGTAAAATGTATAGAGTTAATCATAATCATGTCATCTGGCGATTCTATAGATTCATTGTTTGGAGTTTCAAGTGATGGTGGTGGTGATAATGAAGGTGATACCATCCGAGTTTAATTATGCTATCCCAAAAACTACGTGGCTCGGTCTAGTGGAGGGGAGGGGTTGGTTGGTAGGCTACGCTGGGCTACGTGGGGGAGGGGGGTTTTCGGGCCAGGTCACGTAGCTTTCCTTTCATAACATTTTTCATAGTCAAAAGGAAAAAAGCTATGTGCTACGTGGGGGGGAGGGGGCGTAGAGGCAAAAGCCACGTAGGGCTACGTGGGGGGAGGGACGTTCACAGGAGGCCAAAATGGAGCTACGTGGTTTATGGACGCTCCCTCAGTAGAGGGAGGTCCCTTTGCCGCGAGCTTAAATACCGACAGAGAATGGCTCACATCTCGGCAAGTTCGGCCGCGCCAAAGTTGGGGTCGCCGCGCGAGCCAATGTTCGAGGGTTTGCCGCGCGTAGTGAACACGGAGCTTTACTTACGAGTATGTTCTGTGTGATTAATTTACAATACAATACTTTCTATTGATATAAGAGACTGGCTCTGTGAGATTTGAAAAGTTGTCAAATTACAGTTAAACAATTGCTCCACATACATCAGAAGATGTACGGTCATAGCATACATGGTACATTAATTATGCAATGACATTTACACAAACTACTGGCATTTATTTTGTTGACCCCTTAGAAATAAATTCTTCGACAGAGTAGAAGGAGTTGTAAATTAAAAATTGTTTTGATATTTTCCTGCATTTCATCTTATCATCTGCTAGAATTTTAATATGAGTTAGGGGCTTATTGAAGATATGTATCCCTGAATATCGGACCTCTTTTTGAACAAATGACAGCGAATTGTAATCCTTGTGAAGATTATTTTTACAGCTAGTGCCATAATTGTGTATTTTACTATTTTTTGCAAGCAGAGTATAATTTGTGACTACAATTGACATTAATGCGTATATATACTCAGCCACCGATGTTAAAATCCCTAACTTCTTGAAGAGCATTCTACATGAAGTTCTACTGCTAACCCTACACATAATTCTTATTAATCGCTTTTGGGCTCTGAACACTTTGACTTTATGAGTAGAAAACAGCACTCCACATAACACAGCCTTAACATTCTCCAGTGTCACTTTCTGTTTTCTATTCCGAAGTTAAGAACTCAGCCATTTATTAACAATGCCATCTATACCATCATACTTTAATTTTTGTCAAATGACTTAGATAAGTCACAAAAAATTCCCACAAGAATTAATTTATAGTTTATTCCTTCTAAAATATTGTCAGTGAATAGAAATATAGCTTGTTCTGTTGAATCGCCCTTTTGGAAACCAAATTGTGATTTGGTTAGAATGTTATTATTTTAAAGTGATGGTAAACTATGTCCCACGAAAACGCGTTCATGTAGTGACAAAAAGTTATGAGATCTTCTTCTGAGCCAAGTATGCACTTTATAGTGTGTATTCACTTTGTGAAACAGAATGGTTTCTCTCGGTGGCATAGATCGATTATTTAGAATAATAAAAATATCTGATGACTTGGCCATTACGCGCCATGTTTTAGTTAATCTATATAAATCCCTTAAATGTGTTGCTTCATCAAACTTATAAATACGTAAAAGCCATGATTTGCCTCGCTCTTTTTCTAATTTGACAAGTATATATTATTCCCTCAATTTCAGTAAAAATTATGACGTGCATAATGGCAAAGTCATCAGCTATATTTCTTTATTATTATTATTATTCTAAATAGTCGATCTATGACTCCGAGAGAAACCATTCGGTTTCAAAAAGTGAAATGAATACACACTGTAAAGTGCAGACTTGGCTCAGAAGAAGATCTCATAACTTTTTGTCACTAAATGAACGCGAGACTTGGCCTATTTTTACAAGAATTGTTTTTGCTGGGATCTCATTTCTTTTTGTAAGTTTATCGCTTATTCTGAATCGCCACTCAAATGTAATGATTCCATTTGAAAATCGATGAATAAGAACATTTCAGAACTAAAGACATCAATACACATTACCAACAATGCCCCACTGTCTGAAAACAATGCGTGTGCGCCGTAGCCGAGCAATGCAGATTGCCGCTGGTTTAACTATCACCATAAATAAATTATTAGTAACTTCCAAACTAAACATAGGAACAAAGTAAAATTTAAGATATTAGTTAAACTTGCTCACCTCTATGTAGTATAGAAATCTCAGGTTTATAGCTTCATCCGGAGCAAAGCAATTAAGCCACAAATATGTGCCAGAATTTTTCATGTTTGAGATTGTAATTAAATAAATAAGGGGAAAAACTCCAATATTAGATTTTTCTTATGATTTAGGGATGAAACCATATATGTGTACCAAATTACTTGTTTCTAGGATTGCTGGAAGTACAGTGGAATTTTGATGTTGGGGTGTCGTCCCGTAATAAAATTTTGAATTTCAATAACTTCCAAAGTAAGAGAAGGAAAGAAGTAAAATTTAACACATTGGTTAAACGTAGTAAGCTTACTCCACAGTGAAAATCTGAGATACATACAGTTATTAGGGTAGAAAGCGATTTCACGTTAGGGGTAGATAAGGGGTAGGTATATAGAAATTTACGAGTTTCAGACTTTTCTTATGATATGTGGGTAAAATTATATCTGTATTCCAAACTTCAGCTTTCTACGGGTGCGGCAAGTGTCTTAGAGTTTTGATGATCATCAGTCAGTGAGTGAGTGAGTGACAAAATCGCTGAAGTTAGCATCCGAATAACATCCAACATAATGCTGATATCAATGCATTACAGAAGTTTTTAGACATGCAGCATGAATACAACCGAAGAAATTGAGGTTAAAACGGCCCGAATCGCTTCGAGAAAAGGGTAGGCTGTGTCGCCATTGACTCACGACTTTCTCAAAAACTTTGGAGAAGGCTGTTAGTAATGAAATAAGACGGTAATGCGATACAACGGACTTATCCACCTTTTTATAGAGTGGGTTAACTACAGCCCACTTAAGCCATTCCGGAAAGGTACCCTCAAGTAAAGATATATAAGATATTAAACAGATAACTTACTATAATACTTAATTCTATGGAATAGAGTTTAATTAATCTGTTGGAAATCCAATCATAACCACTAGAGTATTTTCTCGTGAGAGACATAACATTTTTTTATTTCTTCTGGAGTAGCTAAATTTACAGACATAGTGTAAAATTTTTCCTGGAAGCCTGCATTGACAAAATACATACTGTGTGTTACTGAGCTATTAGCAGTCTGTTTATCAGCAATAGATAAAAAATGTTCATTAAATACAGCAATTGAAAAATGAGACTCTTCTGAATACTCTTTGATATAAATGTCATTACTGTTTTGATTATTTTTTTCTATATCCTTTTTTACAATGTCCCATATTGGCTTAATTTTATTTTTAGAATCATTAATTTTATGTTTTATGTTTATAGTACATACTTTTAGCTTATTTACTTTTTTTTTTTTTTTTTTTTTTTTTTTTGCAGCACCGTTTGTAATGTGTTTTAACATTAGCATTGTGACTGTTCCTAGAGGCAATATATAACTTCCTTTTACAAATGCATGATGTTCTAATCCCCAAAGTTATCCATGGTTTTTGTTCTTTTTGAGGAGCACGACACCTTTTCAAGGTGAAACAAACTTCAAAGTAATTTAATACACTGATACTAATGGTGTCCAATATTGAGGGAGACCGCCACACCATTCAACTAGACGATCAGTGAAAAAACGCCCAAAAATCGTAATCAGGACGCCCGGTAAGTGAGGCCCCGTTGTATCAGTCGGACCGAGCGTGGTGGTGTTCTGGCCTCGCATTCGGGAGGACGGCGGTTCGAATCCCCGTCCAGGCATCCAGATTTGGGTTTTCCATGGTTTCCCAAATCACTTCAGGCAAATGTCGGGATGCTTCCTTCAAAAGGCCATGGCCGAATTCCTTCGGATTCCTTGCCCCCCATCCTTTCCCCTCTCTAAAGACCTCGGTGTTAGAGAGACGCTAATCAGGTAAAAAAAAAAAAAAAAAATGTATCAGTCGAATCCTACATAGCGCGCAGGCTCTGGTGGCAATGTCCCTGCACTCCAAACTTCCTATGTCTCGATTTTTTTTTTCTACCTACGCCTGCCCTTTATGAATTGCAGCTTTAAACTCCTTCAGTGTTTTGGGTAAAATATCTATTAATTCCCTTGCTGATTTATTCCAGGCCCTGTATTTGAAGTAAGCTAGAAATATCCATTAATTCGGAATCCGTATCATGTTGTACGTCTCTCGTTCTCTTTTTTCCTATCATCTCTCGACTGGTGTGATGGAACCCACTATCTATTCCCATCTTGAGCTAACATCTTCATCTCAACATAACCACTACAACCTACGTTCTCAATTGTCTTCTTCATATACACTAATCTTTCTCTACCTCTACAATTTGTTCCTTTGTATGTTGCCTCCATTAAAAAATTAACAAACCCAACCTGTCATAAAATATGAACCACTATTCTGTCTCCTTTTCTCGTCCATCATTTACTAAACACGTTATTTCGTACTTTACCTGTCCACTTAATTTCCAACATCCTTTTATAGCATCACATTTCAAATTCCTCATATTTCTTTCTTTCTGGTATTGCTTAAGTCCAGTCTTCACTACCACAAGGTGCTCTGCTTCACACATACAGTAGTAGAAAGTTCTGAGCCCTAGATAAATTTTGAAACTAAAAAATTTCTCTTGTTCATAAAAACGAAAATCCTCGATCTGATACATGGTGTTACAAGGAGGTAGTTGACAGGCGTTAATATTCAATGTGGTCTGCAAAGTCCTATTCTATTTTGTGATTGATCAGTGCATGCATCCGGGCAAGAGGGGGTGCAACTTCAACTGATAAGTGGGCTCATACTGCCAAGTAGTTTGTAACTATGACGCGATTTTATAATCACTGAAATAACACCACGTACCCTCTCAGTCCGTTAAGTTTCATTTAGTTTCGCCCCCCCCCCCCCCCTACTAGAGTCTTCACTTTTTTGTCAGTCAAAGAACAGTGTGTTTCAAAAATGACCAGTATATTTCAAAAATCAATAAAAACTGAACGGGCAGTGATAGAAATACGCCGTTTGTTGCAATATGCTTGGGACAACAGTAAATTTTCAGGCAGACAAACTTTCGAAATTAGTTACAATTTTGAACAACAGATGGCGCTGCAGTCTGGAAAAATCTAAAGTACAATTATTCTAAGGAATAAACAATTTCTTCACAGCAAACTTGTAATCTGTGAACAACACACGCTTACACCAAAAAGACGACTTACAGAATGGCGAACTCAAAGACTGCGTTTACTTCTATATCTATCAAATCGCCTGCAGCGCCATTTGTTGTTGAAAATTGTAACTAATTTCGAAAGTTTCTCTGCCTGAAAATTTACTGTTGTCACAAGCATATTGCAACAAACGGTGTATTTTGATTTTTCAAATATACCGGTCATTTTTTAAACACCCGATATATTGTGGACAGATAATCTTTTTCTTATTGCATTACGCCTCGACGACGTCGAGATCGTTAGAGGCGGGAAATGACTGGAGAGGGGGGGGGGGGGCATGGAACAGTAAGTACAACGGCCATGGCCTTTTTTGAAGGAAGCATCCCGGCATTCGCCTGAAGTGATTTGGAAAACCATAACATACCTAAATCTGGATGGCCGGACAGGGGTCTGAATCCGCATCTTCCCGAAGGTGGGGCCAAAGCGTTACCGCTCACCCACCTCGATCGGTAGAGATAAATCAAATACTACAAAATACAGTCTGTAACTACTGGGACGAGAGACTACATTATAAATCGGTATTTAACGCTTAACGCGATATTGGATATATTATAATAATGGCTAACAGCTGATTAGTAGTGCAGTATGACTTCCGTCACCAATGTAAAAAAAATTAAAATCTTTAAATTTAGATGAACTGCATCGTTGCAACGTGTTCTTTATGTTACCGCGATATGTGGTTGAAAAAAGGCGCCTCCAATGAAGTTATAAGCATTTACATGCATCACTGTTGAGCAGCTCACACCGATACCACCACTGATGAAAAAATTCCACAAATATTTCAAATATCGGTTAATTGATCCTTTGTGTTATTGTCGTTTCTGCTATCCGCTGTTGTGAAAAGTTATATTGAAGAAAGTTTACGAATTTTGCAATAGTACCGTGTCACTGCTCTTACGTTCCGGATTCTCGCCAGTAGCGGCCGACTTCCATGTTGATAAGCAATAGGTAGCTGGAAAGATGTATCGAAGTAAAATCTCGTGGTAGAAGAGCCGTCCTTTTCGACGTAGCGTATTATTAGCTTTAGAAGCAATTCATTGTACGGTATTAATTAAGACTTACTGTTCAGTAGTAATCAGTGACTGCTTAATGTACAAACTAATCGATTATTTTATTTCTGCGATGTAGGACTGCATGCGGAAACGATAGTTGAAGTATCAAATCTCAGGATAAAACAACTCCGGGTAGCATTTAAACGTAGCCACAAACACTAAGAAGGTTTTTTGTTTCACCAGAAAATGGCGACAATGGTTTAGTCGCCGAAATATCATGTAACAACGCATTCTTGACTCGGCTAGTCACCCGAGAGCATTTCATACATTTTTTTTTTTTTGTTTTTTTTTTTTCCTTTCGGGCTTTACGCCTCGACGACATCATCAGAAGCGGGAGAGGAATGAGAAAAAGGAAATGGAAAGTATTCGGTTAAGGCATTATTGAAGGAACCATCCCGGCATTCTGTTGTAGAGATCACGGGAAACCATGGAAAACAAAAATCTGGATGGCCGGGCGGGGATTTGAACACGCGTCCTGCCTAATGCCAGGCCCGAGCTAGAAAGCCAACAATCTGCATTAACTAGAAGTTCGGGTTAATATCTCTGAACGTATAACTAACATGAAGTATAAAATCTGGAATACGTTTTGTGAGTGTGTCTCATATTTCACCGCTTATAGCTTTCTTCGAGAGGGTATAATTATTATTATTATTTATTTATTTATTTATTCGTTGAGGCCAACTAGGACCACGTTAAGCCTTTGTGCATTATTATTATTATTTACTTGCGGCTTTACGCCTTGTCGAGGTCATTAGAGGCGGGTCTTGAAACGGGAAGGAAATCTGCCATGGCCTTTTGAAGGAAGTATCCCGGCATTCGCCTGGAGTTATTTGGGAAAACCATGGAAAACCCAAATCTGGATGCCCGGACGGGGATTCGAACCGCCGTCCTCCTAAATGCGAGGCCAGAGCGTTAACGACTCACCCACCACGCTCGGCCCATTTTACTATAGGGTGTCGCTGAAACGTGGGCATATGACAAAACAGTATATCAAATTTGAAGAGATTAGTATAATTTTTTACTTCGGTGTCGAAAGTCACAAGGGACCCCCGACTACCAAGAAGACTGTATTTCACCAACTGCTAACGAACTAATGGACTGATTAAGAAACGAGGATTCCTGGAAGACATGTGCCTTGACAAATGGCCAAACTTAAAATCTCCCAAGTGTACTGTAAATTCCCTTGATTTCCGACAGTTCAATCACCCAATGAAAACAATACTTCGTATTAAAAGTACCTAATGAATTACGACCGTGAAGGTTGGTAGGTGAGATTACTAAACTTTTCAGTTCATTTGCACTTCAAAATTAAAAGAAATTAGACTAGTGAAGCGCTTAAATAAAGCAATTCCTCAGAATCTCCATTTAATTAAAATAATGGAAAAGTAGAACAGTAGATGTACAAGGCGGTTTCTGGGACAAAAGATCTTAAGCCGGCCCCGGAAGAGACTCCACTCGTCCGCGTGACGTCACAAGATGGCCGCCCCATTAGTTCTTTGGCCGGCCAAGATGGCGGACCGGCCGACCAAGATGGCCGCCCGACATTGACGGCATGACTACCACATATTTAAAAAAATAAACAGATATAACTGTTATTTAGTCTTTATTTTAGCTGTTATTTCACTTATCTCCAACAAATGTTACCCTGAAATCAGCGATATTATTTACGATTGTGTCCTATGTGATGTAGATATTCCAGCTGCACAAATGTTGCAATGTAGCATATACACACATCCTGCCACCAGGTGTCTCCACCGAACAGCCGATGCCACGAGAAACTTCATCTGCGCATGCGCCGGCCAGAGATATTCCACTTCGCCACGAAATCTTCTATCCTTGTCTTGCGGGAGAAACCCTACCCTAAGGCGTATTTGCACAGGTGTTGACATGTACGTACTTGCTCGGCCGCCGAGACCCTGTTGCGACATGTGCGATAACTTACATAACTGTCGCTAGAGGTCAGCACACGGCAGAAGACATTTGTCGCTAGATGGAGCGGGTGTACCAATATGCGTGAAATATTTCGATGTTTGCGAAGCCACTCGCGTGTTTGACCGGGAGCGCGATAACTTGTATAACTGTTGCTAGAGGTCTGCACACGGCAGAAAACATTTGTCGCTAGATGGAGCGGGTGTACCAATATGCGTGAAATATTTCGATGTTTGCCAAGCCACTCGCGTGTTTGACCGGGAGCGCGATAACTTGTATAACTGTTGCTAGAGGTCAGCACACGGCAGAAGACATTTGTCACTAGATGGAGCGGGTGTACCAATATGCGTGAAATATTTCGATGTTTGCGAAGCCACTCGCGTGTTTAACCGGGAATCCGACAGGTTACGAAATGGCTCCAAGGGAAGCACATTATTCATTCGCCATTATGAAAGCATAGCTGGGTGTCTGGTTGGCGGACAAAGAAAGTAGGGCGTCCAACACAGCGTTTGTATGATTGCAGAATTTTGTACAGAGTCTCAGGCTTGCAGCGAATTTCGTATGCATTTGTTCAGGTGTCCTGCTATCGATAAGGAATACAGGTTGCGCCATATGCTCGTTGCACTGCAAAACCGCCCCTGCAGGATACATAGAAATATCTCAGCAGGATACATAGAAATATTTCAGCATTCACTTCGGTTCAAGAAGAAATTATTACGAGATGAGAATAATTATTATATGTCAGTTTTCGTAGTACAAATCTAGGAAACATTTATGGTAGCCCAATCACTCTGTGCGAATAACAAGAGGAAATAAGGGTCAGTACGGTGGGATTCCAATATAATTAATCGTTAATGATAACTCGGGAATTTCTGTCACACTGCCATTATTTTAATTTATTAAATTATATGCAATGAAACAAAGCGAGAATCCAACTAATGTTTTAAACTCAAAGAAGTGATTTCCTAATGTATGTGTCTACAACCTCGATGAACTTTGTGCATTTCTATCCTATTGCTATGGCATTAACTTTCCTACCTATTTTATCTGAAATATGCCCACTAAATTATATTCACATGAATATCATTGCCTAATGCAAAGTTGCAGATGTGAAATCCAGTTTGTGAATGCCGGGATGCTTCCTTCAAAAGGACATGGCCGAATTCCTTCCCATTCCTTGCTCCCCATCCTTTCCCCGTCTCTAAAGACCACGTTGTTAGAGAGACGTTTAAAAGTTAAAAAAAAAATGAAATTATTGTGATAAAGTATAGCAATACCACAATTGGTATAAAATATTTCATTGCACTCGTAATTGTTGCCACCAAGGTCAAACCTTTGTCGTCTGTCTATCCAGACCAATCTATGTATCAATTCTGTTATGCTTTCGTAAGCAATCACAAATTGAGTGTCCTTAGCTGTACTTTGTCTAAAATTCCAATCAATCCCTTGTGACACATCAGTGATTGACTAGAAACAGAGAGATATACCCACCTTTAACTGTATTTTACAGCACAGCACGTATGTTCCAGGAACGAAATACGTCTGTTAATCTTACTAATTTCACCCCTGTCGAATCGAAGTACGCCAGTCCTATGTGATAAAAATCGAGTCACGCTAAGGCAGTGCTTTCGCAAAGTCTTCTGCTAATCAGTAGCCAGGTACCAAAATGTTCATTTAAGGTGGTTCTACTGCAGTTTTCAGGGAAATTCTCCCCTTTTCCAGGAAATTATTTTTCAATAAATCAGGGGGACGAAATACGTCTGTTAATCTTACTAATTTCACCCCTGTCGAATCGAAGTACGCCAGTCCTATGTGATAAAAATCGAGTCACTGCTAAGGCAGTGCTAAGCACTGAACATGCCTGAGACCATCGCCTGTGACCAAGGTGGAGATACTCCCTTATAGAAGAAATCCAGTGCCAGCTTCTACTGATATTCTATTCCTAATTCTTTCACCAAGATCCACCCCTAGCCTCATCGCCAACATACCCACAGCACTTCCTCAAACCACCTTCTGTTTTCCAATGATTCCCAATCCAACCCCTGATCAGTTACAGACAGGGTTACCTTCTGTTCGTGCGTTAAAGTAAACCAAAAATTCAAAATTCGCAAAGTCTTCTGCTAATCAGTAGCCAGGTATCAAAATGTTCATTTAAGGTGGTTCTACTACAGTTTTCAGGGAAATTCTCCCCTTTTCCAGGAATTTATTTTTCAATAAATCAGGACCCAGGGGAGTTCTCCATTCGGCTTAAAATGTTCCCATCTAACGCCAACCTTCGGATTCAGGACCAAGTCTGACATTTGTTTGTAATTGCATGCTTTGTTCAAGTAACCACGATAAAGTTACCATAATGCTCTTAGCTCACTGATAGTTTCTTGGTCATCAAACAGACATCATAACCCACATTTTTATAGAAGATCCCCACACATCGACAAGTATCCAAAACGTCACCATAGGTTCTATTACGCCTAAGATAGTGCTCACATTTGAACTGTCGTAAATTGTTAGGTCAAAGTGGGTGTTTAGATATTTTATCCACTCAGGCCTCATCACCTAAAGTCTAGTGCGAGATTGTGGTCATGGTCAACTTAGGCTTCATACACCACTCAGAATTATTCCACCAATATCCATTCTAACAGCATTATACGCCACCTACAGCCACTCAACACTCTTCCTATCTTCCAATGACATCCCAGCCCCAGCTCCTTTATTATGTCACTTACTGAATATTTTACACAGATAAATCTAACTGCCCTCCTTTGCACCTTGCATTTGATGTACAAAAAATGTGGACTCCATACTACACCACACAAGCAATGGTCTGACTGTGGGTTTGTACCCAAGTCCTTCGCTTCTCTGGTACATCACCCCTCTCTGTTAAATGATTTTTATGTAGTGAGAATCAAAATTCACATGCCAACACAAACGGCAGTAAACTGTAAAGAGCACATCGAAATGGGAGATTGTCCTAAGCCCTGAAACAATGGTTAGAAGCACACGTTGATAATTCTATAACCATATATTTTAGACTCAAATCCACAAAGGAATGACACACGCACACACTTGTACATGCATACAGCGAGGATCGACAGAACTAACAGCAAGCATCACGGAAACGATGAAGTGGGGGCAGAATTGTCGTTACAACTGATTAACTGGACAGAACTATCGTTACAAAAATCATCAGACAGACGAGTTACTTACGCTTACATGCACAAAGAGAGACGCAGATACACATGTCCAAGTACTACACAACTACCGGTACCAATCATGGAAACAAAAAAGTGGTGTAGTACTCTCTTGCCTCATGACTGGCTGAAAAACAGAAGTCTCCTTACATATCATCAGCCTGGCGAGATAGAAGGTGTGCAAAAGATGGCATGTTTTCACCATAAACCTAAGTGTTTATACCATAAATAGTGTTCATCACGCCCCAGTTGATTACATTTACCATCAACACGTCTCTCCCACACCACAACCCTTTCTACCATTCAGTAAAAAAGTGACGCAGGTACCATGAGTTGCAATAGACACTTGACTATCAGATCTCACCCACAAATCCATACATCTCAATACACTAGCACAAACAAACATAAGTGGAGGGGACAGCAAAATCATTCGTCCAGACAGACGTGTTTATAGAAGGTATTCACCATATTTACACATACAGACACAGAGAGAGACGCACAAACACTCACATTTCCATGCCTTCAGCGAGCTAGACACAACAACCAGCCCCAATCATGGCGACGAAAAAGTGGGGTAGAACCCCCATGGCTCATAACTGACCAAAAAATCATCAGTAACATATGTTCCAGGCACCATACTCTTCACATCAACATCATCTCATTTATTTCACACTACAGACCTCACTACCATCCAGTATCATGTGTGCTAGGTACAAAACTGTTCACATCAGCACCAACACGTCTATCCCACACCTAAGCTTTTTCTGCCATTCAGTAACATGTGCTCCCCATGTACCACGAGTAGCAGTAGACACTTGGTCATCAGACAGATATCATAACTCCCATATTCATACTAGGTCTCACCCACAAATCCATATGTCACCTCACACAAGCATCAGTGCAGGAACAGCACATCATACATCCAGACAAACGAGATAAAGGAAGGTATCACAACATTTACGCAAAAAAAACACACACAGAGATAGAGACGCATACACACGTACATTTCCATGCCTACAGCGATCTCGACTCAACAACTATCCCAATCGTGGCAACGAAAAAGTGGTACAGAACACCCATGACTGGCCAAAAATCATAGAAAGACACTCATACACACACACATGTCAATGCATCCACACAGTTCCATTCATCACCACACATAACTGGAGGAAAGGGACTGAACATGCTAGATCCAACTAAAGAGTTACAGGATGTGTGAAGTTTGAAATCACCTCCCGCCGCGCCCGCCTGGGCAGGTTCACCCAAAATTTGTCTTTGATGAGCTGCTATTAACAAATGACTTTTGGCCAAACATTGCCAAGAGCTTAGTTCCAGCCACCAGCTATACTGATGGCACATTAAAAATCAAGTATGTGTGGTGAGCACTGAGATGTATTGTAAAGACATGCTATCATCTGCCTATCATGTAACACCTTAGTGTGGACGTCGTGTGTCGGGTCCCTTTCCTGCAGTTACTTGTATGTATGTGGTAACTTATGAAATTGTGGTATATGCATGGACATATGTGTGTGTACGTGTTCCTGTGTGGTTATGTGTGTAATTATGGTGGTAGGAGTCTACTTGAGATTTTTCCATCAGTGGCCACCTATGTAGATGTAATCATTTGGGTATGATGAGCACCGAGGTTTGTGGCAAAGAAATGAAATATTTCGCACATCCTGTAGCTATTCAGTCTGGACCTAGGGTGTTCAGTCCTTTTCCTCCAGTTACGTGTATGTGTGTGGTGATGTATGGTAACTGTGTGTATGCATGGACATGTGAGTGTGTGTCTTTCTATGTGGTTGTGTGTCTATCCCGATAGGATTCTACTCGACTTTGAGATTTCACAATGACTGGCTACCTATGTGTTGATGTAATTAATTGATAATGTGATAAGTACTGAGGTGTATGGCAAAAACATGTCATCCATTGCACACACTCTAACGTCTGTCTGATGGTTTTTTGGTCAGTTATGTTTGTGTGTGAGACCTAGTATGAGTATGGGAGTTATGATATTTGTCTGATGACCATGTGCCTACTGATACTCGTGGTACGTCGGACAAATATTACTGAACAGCAGAAAAGGCTTGTGGCGTGGGATAGAGGTGGTGCTGATCATGTGAACAGCTTTGTACATATTACCAACGATACTGAATGGCAGAGAGGTCTGTAGTGTAAGTTAAATGATATGATTTTGATGTGAGGAGTTTGTTACTTGGAACACATGTTAATGATGATTTTTTTTTGTCAGTCTTGAGCCATGGGGGTTCTGTCCCACTTTTTCTTTGCCATGATTGGGCTGGTTGTTGTGTTGAGCTCGCTGTAGGCATGGATATATGTGTCTGTGTGCGTCTTTCTCTGTGTCTGTATGCGTAAGTATGGTGATACCTTCCTTAAACTCATTTATCTGGACGTATGAATTGCTGTTCCTCCCATATGTTTGTGCTTGTGTGGAGACGTATGGGTTTGTGGGTGAGACCTAGTATGAATATGGAGGTTATGATATCCGTCTGATAGACAAGTGTCCTATTGTAACTCATGGTACCTGGGTCACATGTTACTAAATGACAGAAAGGGTTGCGGTGTGGGAGAGATGTGGCTGTGATTTCAAACTTCACACATCCTGTAACTCTTTAGTTGGATCTAGCATGTTCAGTCTCTTTCCTCCAGTTATGTGTGGTGATGAATGGAACTGTGTGAATGCATTGACATGTGTGTGTGTATGTGTGTCTTTCTATGATTTTTGGCCAGTCATGGGTGTTCTGTACCACTTTTTCGTTGCCACGATTGGGCTAGTTGTTGAGTCGAGATCGCTGTAGGCATGGAAATGTACGTGTGTATGCGTCTCTATCTCTGTGTGTTTTTTTTTTGCGTAAATGTGGTGATACCTTCCTTTATCTCGTTTGTCTGGATGTATGATGTGCTGTTCCTGCACTTATGCTTGTGTGAGGTGACATATGGATTTGTGGGTGAGACCTAGTATGAATATGGGAGTTATGATATCTGTCTGATGACCAAGTGTCTACTGCTACTCGTGGTACATGGGGAGCACATGTTACTGAATGGCAGAAAAAGCTTAGGTGTGGGATAGACGTGTTGGTGCTGATGTGAACAGTTTTGTACCTAGCACACATGATACTGGATGGTAGTGAGGTCTGTAGTGTGAAATAAATGAGATGATGTTGATGTGAAGAGTATGGTGCCTGGAACATATGTTACTGATGATTTTTTGGTCAGTTATGAGCCATGGGGGTTCTACCCCACTTTTTCGTCGCCATGATTGGGGCTGGTTGTTGTGTCTAGCTCGCTGAAGGCATGGAAATGTGAGTGTTTGTGCGTCTCTCTCTGTGTCTGTATGTGTAAATATGGTGATACCTTCTATAAACACGTCTGTCTGGACGAATGATTTTGCTGTCCCCTCCACTTATGTTTGTTTGTGCTAGTGTATTGAGATGTATGGATTTGTGGGTGAGATCTGATAGTCAAGTGTCTATTGCAACTCATGGTACCTGCGTCACTTTTTTACTGAATGGTAGAAAGGGTTGCGGTGTGGGAGAGACGTGTTGATGGTAAATATAATCAACTGGGGCGTGATGAACACTATTTATGGTATAAACACTTAGGTTTATGGTGAAAACATGCATCTTTTGCACATCTTCTATCTCGCCAGGCTGATGATATGTAAGGAGACTTCTGTTTTTCAGCCAGTCATGAGGCAAGAGAGTACTACACCACTTTTTTGTTTCCATGATTGGTACCGGTAGTTGTGTAGTCTTGGACATGTGTATCTGCGTCTCTCTTTGTGCATGTAAGCGTAAGTAACTCGTCTGTCTGATGATTTTTGTAACGATAGTTCTGTCCAGTTAATCAGTTGTAACGACAATTCTGCCCCCACTTCATCGTTTCCGTGATGCTTGCTGTTAGTTCTGTCGACCTCGCTGTATGCATGTACAAGTGTGTGCGTGTGTCATTCCTTTGTGGATTTGAGTCTAAAATATATGGTTATAGAATTATCAACGTGTGCTTCTAACCATTGTTTCAGGGCTTAGGCAATCTCCCATTTCGATGTGCTCTTTACAGTTTACTGCCGTTTGTGTTGGCATGTGAATTTTGATTCTCACTACATAAAAATCATTTAACAGAGAGGGGTGATGTACCAGAGAAGCGAAGGACTTGGGTACAAACCCACAGTCAGACCATTGCTTGTGTGGTGTAGTATGGAGTCCACATTTTTTGTACATCAAATGCAAGGTGCAAAGGAGGGCAGTTAGATTTATCTGTGTAAAATATTCAGTAAGTGACATAATAAAGGAGCTGGGGCTGGGATGTCATTGGAAGATAGGAAGAGTGTTGAGTGGCTGTAGGTGGCGTATAATGCTGTTAGAATGGATATTGGTGGAATAATTCTGAGTGGTGTATGAAGCCTAAGTTGACCATGACCACAATCTCGCACTAGACTTTAGGTGATGAGGCCTGAGTGGATAAAATATCTAAACACCCACTTTGACCTAACAATTTACGACAGTTCAAATGTGAGCACTATCTTAGGCGTAATAGAACCTATGGTGACGTTTTGGATACTTGTCGATGTGTGGGGATCTTCTATAAAAATGTGGGTTATGATGTCTGTTTGATGACCAAGAAACTATCAGTGAGCTAAGAGCATTATGGTAACTTTATCGTGGTTACTTGAACAAAGCATGCAATTACAAACAAATGTCAGACTTGGTCCTGAATCCGAAGGTTGGCGTTAGATGGGAACATTTTAAGCCGAATGGAGAACTCCCCTGGGTCCTGATTTATTGAAAAATAAATTCCTGGAAAAGGGGAGAATTTCCCTGAAAACTGTAGTAGAACCACCTTAAATGAACATTTTGATACCTGGCTACTGATTAGCAGAAGACTTTGCGAATTTTGAATTTTTGGTTTACTTTAACGCACGAACAGAAGGTAACCCTGTCTGTAACTGATCAGGGGTTGGATTGGGAATCATTGGAAAACAGAAGGTGGTTTGAGGAAGTGCTGTGGGTATGTTGGCGATGAGGCTAGGGGTGGATCTTGGTGAAAGAATTAGGAATAGAATATCAGTAGAAGCTGGCACTGGATTTCTTCTATAAGGGAGTATCTCCACCTTGGTCACAGGCGATGGTCTCAGGCATGTTCAGTGCTTAGCACTGCCTTAGCATGACTCGATTTTTATCACATAGGACTGGCGTACTTCGATTCGACAGGGGTGAAATTAGTAAGATTAACAGACGTATTTCGTCCCCCTGATTTATTGAAAAATAATTTCCTGGAAAAGGGGAGAATTTCCCTGAAAACTGCAGTAGAACCACCTTAAATGAACATTTTGGTACCTGGCTACTGATTAGCAGAAGACTTTGCGAAAGCACTGCCTTAGCGTGACTCGATTTTTATCACATAGGACTGGCGTACTTCGATTCGACAGGGGTGAAATTAGTAAGATTAACAGACGTATTTCGTTCCTGGAACATACGTGCTGTGCTGTAAAATACAGTTAAAGGTGGGTATATCTCTCTGTTTCTAGTCAATCACTGATGTGTCACAAGGGATTGATTGGAATTTTAGACAAAGTACAGCTAAGGACACTCAATTTGTGATTGCTTACGAAAGCATAACAGAATTGATACATAGATTGGTCTGGATAGACAGACGACAAAGGTTTGACCTTGGTGGCAACAATTACGAGTGCAATGAAATATTTTATACCAATTGTGGTATTGCTATACTTTATCACAATAATTTCATTTTTTTTAACTTTTAAACGTCTCTCTAACAACGTGGTCTTTAGAGACGGGGAAAGGATGGGGAGCAAGGAATGGGAAGGAATTCGGCCATGTCCTTTTGAAGGAAGCATCCCGGCATTCACAAACTGGATTTCACATCTGCAACTTTGCATTAGGCAATGATATTCATGTGAATATAATTTAGTGGGCATATTTCAGATAAAATAGGTAGGAAAGTTAATGCCATAGCAATAGGATAGAAATGCACAAAGTTCATCGAGGTTGTAGACACATACATTAGGAAATCACTTCTTTGAGTTTAAAACATTAGTTGGATTCTCGCTTTGTTTCATTGCATATAATTTAATAAATTAAAATAATGGCAGTGTGACAGAAATTCCCGAGTTATCATTAACGATTAATTATATTGGAATCCCACCGTACTGACCCTTATTTCCTCTTGTTATTCGCACACGAGTGATTGGGCTACCATAAATGTTTCCTAGATTTGTACTACGAAAACTGACATATAATAATTATTCTCATCTCGTAATAATTTCTTCTTGAACCGAAGTGAATGCTGAAATTTTTCTATGTATCCTGCTGGGGCGGTTTTGCAGTGCAACGAGCATATGGCGCAACCTGAATTCCTTATCGATAGCAGGACACCTGAACAAATGCATACGAAATTCGCTGCAAGCCTGAGACTCTGTACAAAATTCTGCAATCATACGAACGCTGTGTTGGACGCCCTACTTTCTTTGTCCGCCAACCAGACACCCAGCTATGCTTTCATAATGGTGAATGAATAATGTGCTTCCCTTGGAGCCATTTCGTAACCTGTCGGATTCCCGGTCAAACACGCGAGTGGCTTCGCAAACATCGAAATATTTCACGCATATTGGTACACCCGCTCCATCTAGCGACAAATGTCTTCTGCCGTGTGCTGACCTCTAGCAACAGTTATACAAGTTATCGCGCTCCCGGTCAAACACGCGAGTGGCTTCGCAAACATCGAAATATTTCACGCATATTGGTACACCCGCTCCATCTAGCGACAAATGTCTTCTGCCGTGTGCTGACCTCTAGCGACAGTTATGCAAGTTATCGCACATGTCGCAACAGGGTCTCGGCGGCCGAGCAAGTACGTACATGTCAACACCTGTGCAAATACGCCTTAGGGTAGTGTTTTCCCCCGCAAGACAAGGATAGAAGATTTCGTGGCGAAGTGGAATATCTCTGGCCGGCGCATGCGCAGATGAAGTTTCTCGTGGCATCGGCTGTTCGGTGGAGACACCTGGTGGCAGGATGTGTGTATATGCTACATTGCAACATTTGTGCAGCTGTAATATCTACATCACATAGGACACAATCGTAAATAATAT
>CM061921.1:240168679-240254183 GCA_031002005.1 Vandiemenella viatica
GCCTAGCATAATAATTGTATACGCATCAAACTCGCACTGCGTATTACCTATTATTCGTTCGCAATCCGCCTCGCCGAAGTACGAGCGTGGCTTGGCGCGCATTCGAACATACCAAACGACGCGAGGTCAACAATCAATGTAACGGACTCAAGTTAAAAGAACGTTAACTATTTTTTAGGTTAACTTGATTTTTTTTTGCAAGTTTGTTAGCTTCGTTAATTAACGATTAACGAATTAATGATTTTCTGCCCAGCTGTGCGAATATCCTTGCAAATAAACGTGTCTATGTACAGCATCCTGTACTCTTCTTTCTGATGCAACTTATACAATTATTCCATTAACACAAAGCCGTCAGTAATAACATCAATGTTTCAAGGCGCTAATAACCCCGAAGTTGACGCGCCCTAAAACCCTAGCAACAACAATGTTTCAAACAACTGAACCATCCCTATAGTCTATAGCTGAATCCCGATTATCAAATTACACACCAAATAAAAGCGTACGAGCAAATAATTAAAATAATCAAACTGTTAATATGATGATGAAGACTTTTGGTTTATATTTCACAACAAATTCTGATCACTATCTTCTTCCGAGCGTTTTCGCGCAATTTCGTATGGTACTCTTTTAACCGTATAGTTGGGACAACATTGTTTACCAGTCGGCTTGCCGCGAGCGCCTCTGGATTGATGCTGAAGTGGGGATTGAGAAATGGGGGGGGGGGGAAATGGAAGAGAGAGAGAGAGGAGAGAGAGAGAGAGAGAGAGAGCGCCAGCGTCATCATCTTTTTGTGAACGTTGGTAAGGGAGCGTCCTAAACCACGTAGCTACAATTTGGCCTCCTGTCCTCCCACGTAGCCCTACGTGGCTTTTGTCTCTACTCCCCCCCCCCCCCCCATGCGTAGCACGTAAATTTTTTCCCTATTGAGTCCAGAAGACATTTTGTACTGTTTTCTCTCGTCAGACTATTGTAAATTACATATGGAGATAATTAATTGACGGAAATAAATATTTACATACTGTTATGTGTACTGAACCTCATTTTAACTGTGACAAATAATATGAATGAAAAGCTACGTGGCCTGGTTCGTAAACATTTCCCCCCCCCCCCCCCCAGCTTTCCCAGGTAGCCCAGCATAACTTTCCTGCCAACCCCTCCCTCCCCTAGACGGATCCACGTAGTTTATGGACAATCTATTTTCTGTTGTTATTTTAATGAGAACTTTCTTACTTAGGTAAAATGTATAGAGTTAATCATAATCATGTCATCTGGCGATTCTATAGATTCATTGTTTGGAGTTTCAAGTGATGGTGGTGGTGATAATGAAGGTGATACCATCCGAGTTTAATTATGCTATCCCAAAAACTACGTGGCTCGGTCTAGTGGAGGGGAGGGGTTGGTTGGTAGGCTACGCTGGGCTACGTGGGGGAGGGGGGTTTTCGGGCCAGGTCACGTAGCTTTCCTTTCATAACATTTTTCATAGTCAAAAGGAAAAAAGCTATGTGCTACGTGGGGGGAGGGGGCGTAGAGGCAAAAGCCACGTAGGGCTACGTGGGGGAGGGACGTTCACAGGAGGCCAAAATGGAGCTACGTGGTTTATGGACGCTCCCTCAGTAGAGGGAGGTCCCTTTGCCGCGAGCTTAAATACCGACAGAGAATGGCTCACATCTCGGCAAGTTCGGCCGCGCCAAAGTTGGGGTCGCCGCGCGAGCCAATGTTCGAGGGTTTGCCGCGCGTAGTGAACACGGAGCTTTACTTACGAGTATGTTCTGTGTGATTAATTTACAATACAATACTTTCTATTGATATAAGAGACTGGCTCTGTGAGATTTGAAAAGTTGTCAAATTACAGTTAAACAATTGCTCCACATACATCAGAAGATGTACGGTCATAGCATACATGGTACATTAATTATGCAATGACATTTACACAAACTACTGGCATTTATTTTGTTGACCCCTTAGAAATAAATTCTTCGACAGAGTAGAAGGAGTTGTAAATTAAAAATTGTTTTGATATTTTCCTGCATTTCATCTTATCATCTGCTAGAATTTTAATATGAGTTAGGGGCTTATTGAAGATATGTATCCCTGAATATCGGACCTCTTTTTGAACAAATGACAGCGAATTGTAATCCTTGTGAAGATTATTTTTACAGCTAGTGCCATAATTGTGTATTTTACTATTTTTTGCAAGCAAGTAATTTGTGACTACAATTGACATTAATGCGTATATATACTCAGCCACCGATGTTAAAATCCCTAACTTCTTGAAGAGCATTCTACATGAAGTTCTACTGCTAACCCTACACATAATTCTTATTAATCGCTTTTGGGCTCTGAACACTTTGACTTTATGAGTAGAAAACAGCACTCCACATAACACAGCCTTAACATTCTCCAGTGTCACTTTCTGTTTTCTATTCCGAAGTTAAGAACTCAGCCATTTATTAACAATGCCATCTATACCATCATACTTTAATTTTTGTCAAATGACTTAGATAAGTCACAAAAAATTCCCACAAGAATTAATTTATAGTTTATTCCTTCTAAAATATTGTCAGTGAATAAAATATAGCTTGTTCTGTTGAATCGCCCTTTTGGAAACCAAATTGTGATTTGGTTAGAATGTTATTATTTTTAAAGTGATGGTAAACTATGTCCCACGAAAACGCGTTCATGTAGTGACAAAAAGTTATGAGATCTTCTTCTGAGCCAAGTATGCACTTTATAGTGTGTATTCACTTTGTGAAACAGAATGGTTTCTCTCGGTGGCATAGATCGATTATTTAGAATAATAAAAATATCTGATGACTTGGCCATTACGCGCCATGTTTTAGTTAATCTATATAAATCCCTTAAATGTGTTGCTTCATCAAACTTATAAATACGTAAAAGCCATGATTTGCCTCGCTCTTTTTCTAATTTGACAAGTATATATTATTCCCTCAATTTCAGTAAAAATTATGACGTGCATAATGGCAAAGTCATCAGCTATATTTCTTTATTATTATTATTATTCTAAATAGTCGATCTATGACTCCGAGAGAAACCATTCGGTTTCAAAAAGTGAAATGAATACACACTGTAAAGTGCAGACTTGGCTCAGAAGAAGATCTCATAACTTTTTGTCACTAAATGAACGCGAGACTTGGCCTATTTTTACAAGAATTGTTTTTGCGGGATCTCATTTCTTTTTGTAAGTTTATCGCTTATTCTGAATCGCCACTCAAATGTAATGATTCCATTTGAAAATCGATGAATAAGAACATTTCAGAACTAAAGACATCAATACACATTACCAACAACTTTGAAAACAATGCGTGTGCGCCGTAGCCGAGCAATGCAGATTGCCGCTGGTTTAACTATCACCATAAATAAATTATTAGTAACTTCCAAACTAAACATAGGAACAAAGTAAAATTTAAGATATTAGTTAAACTTGCTCACCTCTATGTAGTATAGAAATCTCAGGTTTATAGCTTCATCCGGAGCAAAGCAATTAAGCCACAAATATGTGCCAGAATTTTTCATGTTTGAGATTGTAATTAAATAAATAAGGGGAAAAAAACCCAATATTAGATTTTTCTTATGATTTAGGGATGAAACCATATATGTGTACCAAATTACTTGTTTCTAGGATTGCTGGAAGTACAGTGGAATTTTGATGTTGGGGTGTCGTCCCGTAATAAAATTTTGAATTTCAATAACTTCCAAAGTAAGAGAAGGAAAGAAGTAAAATTTAACACATTGGTTAAACGTAGTAAGCTTACTCCACAGTGAAAATCTGAGATACATACAGTTATTAGGGTAGAAAGCGATTTCACGTTAGGGGTAGATAAGGGGTAGGTATATAGAAATTTACGAGTTTCAGACTTTTCTTATGATATGTGGGTAAAATTATATCTGTATTCCAAACTTCAGCTTTCTACGGGTGCGGCAAGTGTCTTAGAGTTTTGATGATCATCAGTCAGTGAGTGAGTGAGTGACAAAATCGCTGAAGTTAGCATCCGAATAACATCCAACATAATGCTGATATCAATGCATTACAGAAGTTTTAGACATGCAGCATGAATACAACCGAAGAAATTGAGGTTAAAACGGCCCGAATCGCTTCGAGAAAAGGGTAGGCTGTGTCGCCATTGACTCACGACTTTCTCAAAAACTTTGGAGAAGGCTGTTAGTAATGAAATAAGACGGTAATGCGATACAACGGACTTATCCACCTTTTTATAGAGTGGGTTAACTACAGCCCACTTAAGCCATTCCGGAAAGGTACCCTCAAGTAAAGATATATAAGATATTAAACAGATAACTTACTATAATACTTAATTCTATGGAATAGAATTTAATTAATCTGTTGGAAATCCAATCATAACCACTAGAGTATTTTCTCGTGAGAGACATAACATTTTTTTATTTCTTCTGGAGTAGCTAAATTTACAGACATAGTGTAAAATTTTTCCTGGAAGCTGCATTGACAAAATACATACTGTGTGTCACTGAGCTATTAGCAGTCTGTTTATCAGCAACAGATAAAAAATGTTCATTAAATACAGCAATTGAAAAATGAGACTCTTCTGAATACTCTTTGATATAAATGTCATTACTGTTTTGATTATTTTTTTCTATATCCTTTTTTACAATGTCCCATATTGGCTTAATTTTATTTTTAGAATCATTAATTTTATGTTTTATTTTATAGTACATACTTTTAGATTATTTACTTTTTTTTTTTTTTTTTTTTTTTTTTGCAGCACCGCTTGTAATGTGTTTTAACATTAGCATTGTGACTGTTCCTAGAGGCAAATATAACTTCCTTTTACAAATGCATGATGTTCTAATCCCCAAAGTTATCCATGGTTTTTGTTCTTTTTGAGGAGCACGACACCTTTTCAAGGTGAAACAAACTTCAAAGTAATTTAATACACTGATACTAATGGTGTCCAATATTGAGGGAGACCGCCACACCATTCAACTAGACGATCAGTGAAAAAACGCCCAAAAATCGTAATCAGGACGCCCGGTAAGTGAGGCCCCGTTGTATCAGTCGGACCGAGCGTGGTGGTGTTCTGGCCTCGCATTCGGGAGGACGGCGGTTCGAATCCCCGTCCAGGCATCCAGATTTGGGTTTTCCATGGTTTCCCAAATCACTCCAGGCAAATGTCGGGATGCTTCCTTCAAAAGGCCATGGCCGAATTCCTTCGGATTCCTTGCCCCCCATCCTTTCCCCTCTCTAAAGACCTCGCTGTTAGAGAGACGCTAATCAGGTAAAAAAAAAAAAAAAAAAATGTATCAGTCGAATCCTACATAGCGCGCAGGCTCTGGTGGCAATGTCCCTGCACTCCAAACTTCCTATGTCTCGATTTTTTTTTTCTACCTACGCCTGCCCTTTATGAATTGCAGCTTTAAACTCCTTCAGTGTTTTGGGTAAATATCTATTAATTCCCTTGCTGATTTATTCCAGGCCCTGTATTTGAAGTAAGCTAGAAATATCCATTAATTCGGAATCCGTATCATGTTGTACGTCTCGTTCTCTTTTTTCCTATCATCTCTCGACTGGTGTGATGGAACCACTATCTATTCCCATCTTGAGCTAACATCTTCATCTCAACATAACCACTACAACCTACGTTCTCAATTGTCTTCTTCATATACACTAATCTTTCTCTACCTCTACAATTTGTTCCTTTGTATGTTGCCTCCATTAAAAAATTAACAAACCAACCTGTCATAAAATATGAACCACTATTCTGTCTCCTTTTCTCGTCCATCATTTACTAAACACGTTATTTCGTACTTTACCTGTCCACTTAATTTCCAACATCCTTTTATAGCATCACATTTCAAATTCCTCATATTTCTTTCTTTCTGGTATTGCTTAAGTCCAGTCTTCACTACCACAAGGTGCTCTGCTTCACAGATACAGTAGTAGAAAGTTCTGAGCCCTAGATAAATTTGAAACTAAAAATTTCTCTGTTCATAAAAACGAAAATCCTCGATCTGATACATGGTGTTACAAGGAGGTAGTTGACAGGCGTTAATATTCAATGTGGTCTGCAAAGTCCTATTCTATTTTGTGATTGATCAGTGCATGCATCCGGGCAAGAGGGGGTGCAACTTCAACTGATAAGTGGGCTCATACTGCCAAGTAGTTGTAACTATGACGCGATTTTATAATCACTGAAATAACACCACGTACCCTCTCAGTTGTTAAGTTTCATTTAGTTTCGCCCCCCCCCTACTAGAGTCTTCACTTTTTTGTCAGTCAAAGAACAGTGTGTTTCAAAAATGACCAGTATATTTCAAAATCATAAAAACTGAACGGGCAGTGATAGAAATACGCCGTTTGTTGCAATATGCTTGGGACAACAGTAAATTTTCAGGCAGACAAACTTTCGAAATTAGTTACAATTTTGAACAACAGATGGCGCTGCAGTCTGGAAAAATCTAAAGTACAATTATTCTAAGGAATAAACAATTTCTTCACAGCAAACTTGTAATCTGTGAACACACGCTTACACCAAAAAGACGACTTACAGAATGGCGAACTCAAAGACTGCGTTTACTTCTATATCTATCAAATCGCCTGCAGCGCCATTTGTTGTTGAAAATTGTAACTAATTTCGAAAGTTTCTCTGCCTGAAAATTTACTGTTTCACAAGCATATTGCAACAAACGGTGTATTTTGATTTTTCAAATATACCGGTCATTTTTTAAACACCCGATATATTGTGGACAGATAATCTTTTTCTTATTGCATTACGCCTCGACGACGTCGAGATCGTTAGAGGCGGGAAATGACTGGAGGGGGGGGGGGGGGCATGGAACAGTAAGTACAACGGCCATGGCCTTTTTTGAAGGAAGCATCCCGGCATTCGCCTGAAGTGATTTGGAAAACCATAACATACCTAAATCTGGATGGCCGGACAGGGGTCTGAATCCGCATCTTCCCGAAGGTGGGGCCAAAGCGTTACCGCTCACCCACCTCGATCGGTAGAGATAAATCAAATACTACAAAATACAGTCTGTAACTACTGGGACGAGAGACTACATTATAAATCGGTATTTAACGCTTAACGCGATATTGGATATATTATATAATGGCTAACAGCTGATTAGTAGTGCAGTATGACTTCCGTCACCAATGTAAAAAAAATTAAAATCTTTAAATTTAGATGAACTGCATCGTTGCAACGTGTTCTTTATGTTACCCGATATGTGGTTGAAAAAAGGCGCCTCCAATGAAGTTATAAGCATTTACATGCATCACTGTTGAGCAGCTCACACCGATACCACCACTGATGAAAAAATTCCACAAATATTTCAAATATCGGTTAATTGATCCTTTGTGTTATTGTCGTTTCTGCTATCCGCTGTTGTGAAAAGTTATATTGAAGAAAGTTTACGAATTTTGCAATAGTACCGTGTCACTGCTCTTACGTTCCGGATTCTCGCCAGTAGCGGCCGACTTCCATGTTGATAAGCAATAGGTAGCTGGAAAGATGTATCGAAGTAAAATCTCGTGGTAGAAGAGCCGTCCTTTTCGACGTAGCGTATTATTAGCTTTAGAAGCAATTCATTGTACGGTATTAATTAAGACTTACTGTTCAGTAGTAATCAGTGACTGCTTAATGTACAAACTAATCGATTATTTTATTTCTGCGATGTAGGACTGCATGCGGAAACGATAGTTGAAGTATCAAATCTCAGGATAAAACAACTCCGGGTAGCATTTAAACGTAGCCACAAACACTAAGAAGGTTTTTTGTTTCACCAGAAAATGGCGACAATGTTTAGTCGCCGAAATATCATGTAACAACGCATTCTTGACTCGGCTAGTCACCCGAGAGCATTTCATACATTTTTTTTTTTGTTTTTTTTTTTTCCTTTCGGGCTTTACGCCTCGACGACATCATCAGAAGCGGGAGAGGAATGAGAAAAAGGAAATGGAAAGTATTCGGTTAAGGCATTATTGAAGGAACCATCCCGGCATTCTGTTGTAGAGATCACGGGAAACCATGGAAAACAAAAATCTGGATGGCCGGGCGGGGATTTGAACACGCGTCCTGCCTAATGCCAGGCCCGAGCTAGAAAGCCAACAATCTGCATTAACTAGAAGTTCGGGTTAATATCTGAACGTATAACTAACATGAAGTATAAAATCTGGAATACGTTTTGTGAGTGTGTCTCATATTTCACCGCTTATAGCTTTCTTCGAGAGGGTATAATTATTATTTATTTATTAATTTATTCGTTGAGGCCAACTAGGACCACGTTAAGCCTTTGTGCATTATTATTATTATTTTACTTGCGGCTTTACGCCTTGTCGAGGTCATTAGAGCGGGTCTTGAAACGGGAAGGAAATCTGCCATGGCCTTTGAAGGAAGTATCCCGGCATTCGCCTGGAGTTATTTGGGAAACCATGGAAAACCCAAATCTGGATGCCCGGACGGGGATTCGAACCGCCGTCCTCCTAAATGCGAGGCCAGAGCGTTAACGACTCACCCACCACGCTCGGCCCATTTTACTATAGGGTGTCGCTGAAACGTGGGCATATGACAAAACAGTATATCAAATTTGAAGAGATTAGTATAATTTTTTACTTCGGTGTCGAAAGTCACAAGGGACCCCCGACTACCAAGAAGACTGTATTTCACCAACTGCTAACGAACTAATGGACTGATTAAGAAACGAGGATTCCTGGAAGACATGTGCCTTGACAAATGGCCAAACTTAAAATCTCCAAGTGTACTGTAAATTCCCTTGATTTCCGACAGTTCAATCACCCAATGAAAACAATACTTCGTATTAAAAGTACCTAAGAATTACGACCGTGAAGGTTGGTAGGTGAGATTACTAAACTTTTCAGTTCATTTGCACTTCAAAAATTAAAAGAAATTAGACTAGTGAAGCGCTTAAATAAAGCAATTCCTCAGAATCTCCATTTAATTAAATAATGGAAAAGTAGAACAGTAGATGTACAAGGCGGTTTCTGGGACAAAAGATCTTAAGCCGGCCCCGGAAGAGACTCCACTCGTCCGCGTGACGTCACAAGATGGCCGCCCCATTAGTTCTTTGGCCGGCCAAGATGGCGGACCGGCCGACCAAGATGGCCGCCCGACATTGACGGCATGACTACCACATATTTAAAAAAAAACAGATATAACTGTTATTTAGTCTTTATTTTAGCTGTTATTTCACTTATCTCCAACAAATGTTACCCTGAAATCAGCGATATTATTTACGATTGTGTCCTATGTGATGTAGATATTCCAGCTGCACAAATGTTGCAATGTAGCATATACACACATCCTGCCACCAGGTGTCTCCACCGAACAGCCGATGCCACGAGAAACTTCATCTGCGCATGCGCCGGCCAGAGATATTCCACTTCGCCACGAAATCTTCTATCCTTGTCTTGCGGGAGAAACCCTACCCTAAGGCGTATTTGCACAGGTGTTGACATGTACGTACTTGCTCGGCCGCCGAGACCCTGTTGCGACATGTGCGATAACTTACATAACTGTCGCTAGAGGTCAGCACACGGCAGAAGACATTTGTCGCTAGATGGAGCGGGTGTACCAATATGCGTGAAATATTTCGATGTTTGCGAAGCCACTCGCGTGTTTGACCGGGAGCGCGATAACTTGTATAACTGTTGCTAGAGGTCAGCACACGGCAGAAGAACATTTGTCGCTAGATGGAGCGGGTGTACCAATATGCGTGAAATATTTCGATGTTTGCGAAGCCACTCGCGTGTTTGACCGGAGCGCGATAACTTGTATAACTGTTGCTAGAGGTCAGCACACGGCAGAAGACATTTGTCACTAGATGGAGCGGGTGTACCAATATGCGTGAAATATTTCGATGTTTGCGAAGCCACTCGCGTGTTTACCGGAATCCGACAGGTTACGAAATGGCTCCAAGGGAAGCACATTATTCATTCGCCATTATGAAAGCATAGCTGGGTGTCTGGTTGGCGGACAAAGAAAGTAGGGCGTCCAACACAGCGTTTGTATGATTGCAGAATTTTGTACAGAGTCTCAGGCTTGCAGCGAATTTCGTATGCATTTGTTCAGGTGTCCTGCTATCGATAAGGAATACAGGTTGCGCCATATGCTCGTTGCACTGCAAAACCGCCCCAGCGGGATACATAGAAATATTTCAGCAGGATACATAGAAATAATTCAGCATTCACTTCGGTTCAAGAAGAAATTATTACGAGATGAGAATAATTATTATATGTCAGTTTTCGTAGTACAAATCTAGGAAACATTTATGGTAGCCCAATCACTCGTGTGCGAATAACAAGAGGAAATAAGGGTCAGTACGGTGGGATTCCAATATAATTAATCGTTAATGATAACTCGGGAATTTCTGTCACACTGCCATTATTTTAATTTATTAAATTATATGCAATGAAACAAAGCGAGAATCCAACTAATGTTTTAAACTCAAAGAAGTGATTTCCTAATGTATGTGTCTACAACCTCGATGAACTTTGTGCATTTCTATCCTATTGCTATGGCATTAACTTTCCTACCTATTTTATCTGAAATATGCCCACTAAATTATATTCACATGAATATCATTGCCTAATGCAAAGTTGCAGATGTGAAATCCAGTTTGTGAATGCCGGGATGCTTCCTTCAAAAGGACATGGCCGAATTCCTTCCCATTCCTTGCTCCCCATCCTTTCCCCGTCTCTAAAGACCACGTTGTTAGAGAGACGTTTAAAAGTTAAAAAAAATGAAATTATTGTGATAAAGTATAGCAATACCACAATTGGTATAAAATATTTCATTGCACTCGTAATTGTTGCCACCAAGGTCAAACCTTTGTCGTCTGTCTATCCAGACCAATCTATGTATCAATTCTGTTATGCTTTCGTAAGCAATCACAAATTGAGTGTCCTTAGCTGTATTTGTCTAAAATTCCAATCAATCCCTTGTGACACATCAGTGATTGACTAGAAACAGAGAGATATACCCACCTTTAACTGTATTTTACAGCACAGCACGTATGTTCCAGGAACGAAATACGTCTGTTAATCTTACTAATTTCACCCCTGTCGAATCGAAGTACGCCAGTCCTATGTGATAAAAATCGAGTCACGCTAAGGCAGTGCTTTCGCAAAGTCTTCTGCTAATCAGTAGCCAGGTACCAAAATGTTCATTTAAGGTGGTTCTACTACAGTTTTCAGGGAAATTCTCCCCTTTTCCAGGAAATTATTTTTCAATAAATCAGGGGGACGAAATACGTCTGTTAATCTTACTAATTTCACCCCTGTCGAATCGAAGTACGCCAGTCCTATGTGATAAAAATCGAGTCACGCTAAGGCAGTGCTAAGCACTGAACATGCCTGAGACCATCGCCTGTGACCAAGGTGGAGATACTCCCTTATAGAAGAAATCCAGTGCCAGCTTCTACTGATATTCTATTCCTAATTCTTTCACCAAGATCCACCCCTAGCCTCATCGCCAACATACCCACAGCACTTCCTCAAACCACCTTCTGTTTTCCAATGATTCCCAATCCAACCCCTGATCAGTTACAGACAGGGTTACCTTCTGTTCGTGCGTTAAAGTAAACCAAAAATTCAAAATTCGCAAAGTCTTCTGCTAATCAGTAGCCGGTATCAAAATGTTCATTTAAGGTGGTTCTACTACAGTTTTCAGGGAAATTCTCCCCTTTTCCAGGAATTATTTTTCAATAAATCAGGACCCAGGGGAGTTCTCCATTCGGCTAAAATGTTCCATCTAACGCCAACCTTCGGTTTCAGGACCAAGTCTGACATTTGTTTGTAATTGCATGCTTTGTTCAAGTAACCACGATAAAGTTACCATAATGCTCTTAGCTCACTGATAGTTTCTTGGTCATCAAACAGACATCATAACCCACATTTTTATAGAAGATCCCCACACATCGACAAGTATCCAAAACGTCACCATAGGTTCTATTACGCCTAAGATAGTGCTCACATTTGAACTGTCGTAAATTGTTAGGTCAAAGTGGGTGTTTAGATATTTTATCCACTCAGGCCTCATCACCTAAAGTCTAGTGCGAGATTGTGGTCATGGTCAACTTAGGCTTCATACACCACTCAGAATTATTCCACCAATATCCATTCTAACAGCATTATACGCCACCTACAGCCACTCAACACTCTTCCTATCTTCCAATGACATCCCAGCCCCAGCTCCTTTATTATGTCACTTACTGAATATTTTACACAGATAAATCTAACTGCCCTCCTTTGCACCTTGCATTTGATGTACAAAAAATGTGGACTCCATACTACACCACACAAGCAATGGTCTGACTGTTGGGTTGGTACCCAAGTCCTTCACTTCTCTGGTACATCACCCCTCTCTGTTAAATGATTTTTATGGTAGTGAGAATCAAAAATTCACATGCCAACACAACGGCAGTAAACTGTAAAGAAGCACATCGAAATGGGAGATTGCCTAAGCCCTGAAACAATGGTTTAGAAGCACACGTTGATAATTCTATACCATATATTTTAGACTCAAATCCACAAAGGAATGACACCCACACACACTTGTACATGCATACAGCTGAGGTTGACAGAACTAACAGCAAGCATCACGGAAACGATGAAGTGGGGGGCAGAATTGTCGTTACAACTGATTAACTGGACAGAACTATCGTTACAAAAATCATCAGACAGACGAGTTACTTACGCTTACATGCACAAAGAGAGACGCAGATACACATGTCCAAGACTACACCACTACCGGTACCAACCATGGAAACCAAAAAAAGTGGTGTAGTACTCTCTTTGCCTCATGACTGGCTGAAAAACAGAAGTCTCCTTACATATCATCAGCCTGGCGAGATAGAAGATGTGCAAAAGATGACATGTTTTCACCATAAATAGTGTTCATCACGCCCCAGTTGATTATATTTACATCAACACGTCTCTCCCCACACCGCAACCCTTTCTACCATTCAGTAAAAAAGTGACGCAGGTACCATGAGTTGCAATAGACACTTGACTATCAGATCTCACCCACAAATCCATACATCTCAATATACTAGCACAAACAAACATAAGTGGAGGGGACAGCAAAATCATTCGTCCAGACAGACGTGTTTATAGAAGGTATCACCATATTTACAACATACAGACACAGAGAGAGACGCACAAACACTCACATTTCCATGCCTTCAGCGAGCTAGACACAACAACCAAGCCCCAATCATGGCGACGAAAAAGTGGGGTAGATCCCCCATGGTTCATAACTGACCAAAAAATCATCAGTAACATATGTTCCAGGCACCATACTCTTCACATCAACATCATCTCATTTATTTCACACTACAGACCTCACTACCATCCAGTATCATGTGTGCTAGGTACAAAACTGTTCACATCAGCACCAACACGTCTATCCCACACCTAAGCTTTTTCTGCCATTCAGTAACATGTGCTCCCCATGTACCACGAGTAGCAGTAGACACTTGGTCATCAGACAGATATTATAACTCCATATTCATACTAGGTCTCACCCACAAATCCATATGTCACCTCACACAAGCATCAGTGCAGGAAACAGCACATCATACATCCAGACAACGAGATAAAGGAAGGTATCCACAAAATTTACGCAAAAAAAACACACAGAGATAGAGACGCATACACACGTACATTTCCATGCCTACAGCGATCTCGACTCAACAACTATCCCAATCGTGGCAATGAAAAAGTGGTACAGAACACCCATGACTGGCCAAAAATCATAGAAAGACACACATACACACACACATGTCAATGTATTCACACAGTTCCATTCATCACCACACATAACTGGAGGAAAGAGACTGAACATGCTAGATCCATCTAAAGAGTTACAGGATGTGTGAAGTTTGAAATCACAGCCACATCTCTCCCACACCGCAACCCTTTCTGTCATTTAGTAACATGTGACCCAGGTACCATGAGTTACAATGGATACTTGTCTATCAGACGGATATCATAACCTCCATATTCATACTAGGTCTCACCCACAAACCCATACGTCTCCACACAAGCACAAACATATGGGAGGAACAGCAATCCATACGTCCAGATAAATGAGTTTAAGGAAGGTATCGCCATACTTACGCATACAGACACAGACACATATATCCATGCCTACAGCGAGCTCAACACAACAACCAGCCCAATCATGGCAAAGAAAAAGTGGGACAGAACCCTCATGGCTCAATACTGACAAAAAAAGATCATCATTAACATGTGTTCCAAGTAACAAACTCCTCACATCAAAATCATATCATTTAACTTACACTACAGACCTCTCTGCCATTCAGTATCGTTGGTAATATGTACAAAGCTGTTCACATGATCAGCACCACCTCTATCCCACGCCACAAGCCTTTTCTGCTGTTCAGTAATATTTGTCCGACGTACCACGAGTATCAGTAGGCACATGGTCATCAGACAAATATCATAACTCCCATACTCATACTAGGTCTCACACACAAACATAACTGACCAAAAAACCATCAGACAGACGTTAGAGTGTGTGCAATGGATGACATGTTTTTTCCATACACCTCAGTACTTATCACATTATCAATTAATTACATCAACACATAGGTGGCCAGTCATTGTGAAATCTCAAAGTCGAGTAGAATCCTATCGGGATAGACACACAACCACATAGAAAGACACACACTCACATGTCCATGCATACACACAGTTACCATACATCACCACACACATACACGTAACTGGAGGAAAAGGACTGAACACCCTAGGTCCAGACTGAATAGCTACAAGATGTGCGAAATATTTCATTTCTTTGCCACAAACCTCGGTGCTCATCATACCCAAATGATTACATCTACATAGGTGGCCACTGATGGAAACATCTCAAGTAGACTCCTACCACCATAATTACACACATAACCACACAGGAACACGTACACACACATATGTCCATGCATATACCACAATTTCATAAGTTACCACATACATACAAGTAACTACAGGAAAGGGACCCGACACACGACGTCCACACTAAGGTGTTACATGATGGCAGATGATAGCATGTCTTTACAATACATCTCAGTGCTCACAACACATACTTGATTTTTAATGTGCCATCAGTATACCTGGTGGCTGGAACTAAGCACTTGGCAATGTTTGGCCAAAAGTCGTTTGTTAATAGCAGCTCATCAAAGACAAATTTTGTGTGAACCTGCCCAGGCGGGCGCGGCGGGAGGTGGCCACCCTTCCTCACAGCGCGAGGCCCGTAGCAAATGTGAAGAAGAGGCCCTAGATTTTTGCAGTCCGAGGGAGATTGTAGAACTAAAAAAAAAAAAAGTCGCCCATCTAGCCTCGCAGGATCCCACCTATGAGGCACGAGGCCCCCAGAAGGCGCGAGGCCCCTAGCATTCCCGGTTCTGGTAACAAACATCCAAGCAAAAAAAACTTTTTACATTCATAATATTAGTAGCATGGAAAAAACGTATGTTTTCTTCAGTCTCTCTATATGGACACACTATTCACGAATAAGCGAATGCACATTTGGGGCGCCACAACGATATCTCGCACCACCTGAAAAACTAGCTAGGGGCGCCTCTGCCTCTAGGGCTAACGACCCAACTGTAACCCGGATGGTTAGACATCCAAATCAAAATTCAAGCCAACAAAGGCTTATTATGGTCCTAGTTGGCCCAAATGAATGAACATACAAACACTGATCAGCCAGAACATTATGACAGTGCTTGTAGTATCAGAGAGCATGCTATTCCTGTTTAGAATGGGGAAGGCGCGATCTATCCCAGTTTGACCGAGGAAAGATTGTCATTGCACGGAAGCTCGGCACGAGCATTTCGGAAACTGGCTGCACGACTTGTCGGGTGTTCGAGGAGTGCTGTGGTGTCTTCAACAAGTGGTGAAACCATGTCCAAGCATCAAGGGTTTGGGCGGCCAACCCTAATTACAGATGTCGGGCGTCGTAGGCTGGATAGACTGGTAAAATAGGACAGGCGGCAAACTGTGGTGGAACTAACATCAGACTTTAATGCTGGACAGAGTACAAGTGTGTCTGAACACAGTGCTCCGAACACTCCTAACAATGGGCCTCCGCAGCCGACGACCGATGCATGTGCCAATGTTAACACCACAACATCAGCAACTACAATTCAAATGGGCATATTACCATCATCACTGGACATTGGCGCAGTGGCAGAGCATTGCAAGGTCTGATGAATCCTGACACCTTCTTCATCATGCTGATTGGAGGGTGTGAATCTGTCATTTTCCAGGGTAACAGCTTCTTGACAACTGTACTGCGGGACGGAGACAAGCTGGTGGCGGCTCAATTAGGCTCTGGGGAACATTCACATGGAAATCCATGGGTCCAGTGGAGCTAGTGTAAGGTACCATGACGGCCAATATGTATCGTACACTGGTTGCAGACCACGTACACCCCTTCATGACTGACCAAGTTTCCCAATGGCAGTGACATTTTTCAATAAGAAAATGCGCAATGTCACAAGGCTAGGAGTGTGATGGAGTTTTGTCTGAGGAACACAGTGATGAGTTGCAATTGATGTCCTGGCCCCTCCAACTGGCCAGATCTGAACACGATCGAACACATCTGGGATGTGATTGAATGTGGCGTCAGAGATCGCCACCCTCACAGGAATTTATGAGAATGAGTTGACTTGGGTGTGCAGATGTGGTGCCAACTCCCTCCAGTGACCTACCAAAGCCTCATTGCTTCCATGCCAAGGCATATTGCTGCTGTTATCTGTGCCAAAGGCGGACATACCGGCATTAGGTAGGTGATCATAATGTACATGATGTAGGTGATCAGTGTACATACATGCATACATATTCTGGGATACTAAAGATGAAAAATATATTTTTAAATAATTAAATACCAATGAAAATTTGTTTACCAATACTGATATGATGAATGATAATTATCTATGTAGCAGCAGTTATTTAATTAATCATTGAAGTAAGCTCATCATCAATGGAGAGTGTTGATTGGAAATGTAAAATCTCCTTCTCAGGATGGAGGCCTCAACTTTTCAGTTTCAGATAGTTTCTGTCACTATCGGTATCAAATTCCAGAAAATTCTCTGAAGCTAGTGCATGTCAAATCATTTCGTTGCTCAGCTGGAATGAAATAATGTCCGGCATTGTTTATAGAATCTATTCAACAAAGGGATCACCATATTGGTCATGAACTTGAAACGATTGAGGAGACAGCCTTTTGTAAGTTTGATGATATGAAAACATACTGCTTCCAATCCACTGATACCAACACCCAACATCTTTAAGGAGATCTGCTCCTTTGTAGTAATTCATGTTCCAGTTTGTGGTATGACAAAGTCATCCCCAATGAATATTAATAAATATTTTTAATTAATATTCAGATTTTGTTATATTCATTTATTTAAATTGTAAATGGTAGGGTTAATTCATATGTCGATATTTATGTATTAAGCCCGGGCAGCCAAATTTATTATTGTATGATTTAATTCAATGCTGAAACTTGCTATTCAGAAAATATTAAATGTCGTTGGAACCGCAGTTTTGAGCGTTAAGAGAGCTGGACAATGCCAAATGCCAGCGCCATTCTGGCGCCGTCACCTACAAAGGAGCGGCGGGCGGGATAACATTACATGGCAGGGGCAGTGTCCTCACAATTCCCTTTGCGGGGATACAAGGTCAAGCAAAATATGCGCGAAACAGCTGGCGAATGTTAGCTACGACACGAAACACGTGATTGTGGGATACATCGATTCACCAATCGTGAGTGGCTACAGGGTTCCCATTTGTTGATCCAAGGCTTCTGTTCCATGTGCGGAGAAAGGAAAGCTGGCTTTTCCGTGGCGAAAGAAGACGACACCATGAGACTTACTTGCTGTTCAGCCGAGCTGAGGTGCAGATGTGTCACCCGACACACTCACAGCTGTTGGTCGATGACTGCTTCTAGATACATTCTGGCTCAGACGTGGCCGGAAACTGAGCGTTTCACCCGCTAGTAGCAATCAGTATGTGCTAAGCGAGTCTGGGTCCACATACTAGCATTGCAGCAGTGACACAAATTGTGTCACATCTCGTTGAGCAGATGCGGAAACGGTAAAGTACCGATGCAAAGGTCCACAGTTCCATAGGGTTTTTAATGAGGCTCGCTAACCCATAAACGGCTTCTGAGATAAGACTCTGCTCTCATCCTAACAATTACTGAGCTAACCAATATTTCATGTTCACAACTTCAAATTTAAGGCATCTTGATCATTGTGTTTAATCCAAACGATACTTTTAACTTTAGATGGCGCCCCTGGTTTTTTTTTATAATTGTTAACGTTAATTTGTTGACCTGCGATGTCACATTGATGCATGTTGACCTTGTAAAATCTTTGAGATAATTTAAATCAGTTATGTTTGCATTTATCCGGCAGATTGTAAATGCCGGGCCTTGCTTGCTTATTTTCTTCGGATATTATGTTTAACATAACGTTAAATGTGCCCGGCCTTGTATAAGCCAGAAGACCAAATAAATTGAGTATTATTTTGTGTAAATTAGATTCTTGTAGAAATCAAGTTTCTAGTTCACCCATTTAACTAACCACTAATTCAAAACTAATATTCTGATAAAAGTATTGGACGTGATGGTATGCCCCCCCCCCTCCCCCCTCTCATCAAAGAGTGACCAATACAAGTTCAAGGCCTGACTCCTCCGTACATATTCTTAATTAGCTCAACACCCTTTCCAATACTCTCAAGCTACACCTACTCCCTAAAATATATACTGTGAGCACAAGATGACACACAACAGCTGCCTATAGATTATTTCGACTAAAGGTAAAAAGAGTTATAATGAAATTATCATGGGTGTATCGACGAATTGTGTTGTAGGAACACCATACTTCGATGGCTGCCTCCGCCGTCTTCCTCACGTGTGTAATCTCGTGTGTTTGCAAGGAAATCCGGAGATACAACCTATGAGGACTTCACTGCAATCATTCGCCGATAAAGTCTCCTTCCTACTAAAAAATAATAATTTCCACTCTAAAAACGTCATTACGCAAAATAAGTAAATCTGAAATACTTGACAGTTTACGTGTTGATGAGTAGTTTCTTTTAATAACATTGAATCAAATGTAATATCAATCAAGGAATCAGGAGATATAATAATGAATCACGCAAAAAAAGGCCAAGTCTCATGCTTGTGCAGTGACAAAAAGTTATGAGATCTTGTTCTGAGCCAAGTCTACACTTTATAGAGTATATTCACTTTGTGAAATGGAATGCTTTTCTTGGTGTTATGAAATGTTTATTTAGAATTAAAAAATTCTGGTAACTTGGCCATTAAGCAAACCATATTTTTAAACTTATGTGATGTATTGTAAGGCACATAATATGACCTAAGACTCAATATTTTCCATTTTTATTATTTATTTAAAAATTGGTTTAGATTAAAAAACAAAGATGTAAAACGTCGAAATACACTAACTAAAAAGTTTTAATGTCATTTTGCCAATCTAAATATTGTTAACTGTTAATTTTTATCATTTAACAATAAAAATTATTTATTAATTTAATTATTATTTAATTTATTAACGTTTTAAGTAACTATGCTTTAAAGATATGCGTTAAAAACTGTTTGTACTAATCCCGCTCGGATCCCGCGGGATTGGCGCAAATCCCGCAGGATTGAAAACACTGCGGGATTACAATCCTTAGTGATAACACAAAGTTACCTCGGCTAATTACCCAAGAGCATTTTATAAAATCAACCACAATGTAAAAATATTTAGAAATAACATGTTGCAAGAGCAAACTATGGTCTCTGTGTTTTGAATAAAAATAAAAGATTAAATTCTTTTTCATTAACTTCTTCATGTATTTGTTTCATTCTATACTATGGTATAATTACATGATTCATTACATTACCTGAGCCTTATAAAGTCGTATTTCTTGTTGAACATCTGATGTATTGGTGCCAAGGATTGAATTATATTTATTACTGTTCTGATATATCAAAACTTTACTTTCCATTTAAATTCAAAATTCTTTGCCTCACACATAGGGGATGATATTAATTCTAACAAGACTGTAACTTAGCAATGGGCAAATTGGTCCATCTTGCTGTATGTCTCATTTACTTTCTTGTATGACGAAGGGAAGATCCAAAGAATTGGGTATTTGTACTGTTACTACTTTCGTAATTGCAATCTCTCTGCCTTCAAGTATGTTTATATAGTTACTTCACCTATTCTTGATCACTTTATTATTGCCTTACAGAATTCTTCATATCTCATTGATTTAAAATCAAGATTTACATGTGCAAGCATAAAAAGTAGACATCTCTCCATTGTGCACATAATGCCTTAACTGTGCTAATAAATGTTTGCTATTGTTAACAAAAGGCAACACAATTATTATCCAAATCAAACGTTAATGATTCCCACAGCATAAATTGAAGACTACTAAGAAGGAGCTTGGGGCAAGGTCACCTTGTTGATGCTCTTTCTACAATTTAGTTGTATGATGTGTGAACACAGTTCTTTTAAATCTCCATAATTATTCTTTTTATTTGTTCAGATCTTCAATTTCCAGTATGTCTTTCAAGTTACCATAAATAAATAGTACTAAGTAACTATCTAACCAGTTATGTGTCTGTCCTAATCTCTACCATTCATAAAATCTCCTGTGCCACCAGTCTAGCTACTATGCTGAGCCTATGGCTCTATTTCCACTAAGCTGCTAGTCGCCGGCGGCCGGCCACGCTCGATTTATATTTATTCAGTTAAGCCATTAACCATACCCATTGACGCGATCATGACTTGGAAGTCGTTGCGACTGTAAAAGAACACGCGACTGGAGCAGCCGCGCGCGACTCAATGGCGATGTAAAATTACTGCGCAATGCACACTGTGCGACTAGCCGCACATGACTGACCACCTCTCACGTACAAAAAATGCATGTAGCTTACACTATTATAGAAAAATCTCTGTGTTTAAAGCTCTGTGAACTATAAGCCATTATTTGGCCATTATGCCATATGTACACTCGATGTATCGTCTTGCTCTACACAACCTGTAGTTCAACAATCTTTTTGTTGTTAAAGTTTGTCCACTCTATGGACGCATAACTTTATCAGTTAGTTAGAAAGCATCATTAGCAACAAAACATAAGACATTGGTGTGTTCTTTTTTGATGTAATTGACACACTTTCTGGAATATTTAGTTTGTTCTTGGTCAGTTCTTTTTATAGAATGTATTATCTCAAAATATAGATGCGACACTACATTTTCCATAAGTTCCGACATCAATGTAAATAACAAAGGATGTATCCAAATCTATGTTTTCAGTTTCTTTTTGTTAATGTCAATTATTTTATTTTGAAAATGAGCTGGTTTGTAGAACACAGTCGCACACGCAGTCGCTATAAAACTAGCCGGTAGCGACTTGTGATTACCCATGACTAGTCGCTTAGTGAAAAAACAGCCTAATTTTGTGTGTGTGTGTGTGCGCGCACCTTCTTGCCTTCAACTGTGGTAAGCAATGGATATTCTCCTATCCCAATCTTTTATTTTCCCACTATTTGGTTACTACCATGTTCTAACGATACATATGCCCCTGCTGGTAGCATTCATTTGTGTTGTTCCTTTGTAGAGTACCTGTATTTTCCTCATCCGTTGTCTTGATTTTGAGTTGAATTTTATTCCAGTTGCAATTTTTCTGGTTTTTCTAAGTTCCTAACTGAGTTAACCTAGCTTGACTGCGTATCAATCACAGTTTTTTCCACACTTTTCTCTATAACTTTCGCAAGTGCTGTATTGGAAGCTATTTTTGTGTACCTTTCATAAAAAAAAAATTTCCTGGATTCTAAATCACATCTGAACCTATTTCATGAATTTTCAACCATCTGTTGCTTTTGCTTTGATCAGCATAAAATTTAGCTTTTGCTTAAGTACTACATTCATTTAGTAGCCATTTACTCAGATCCCACTTTTCCATTGGATTTTTAATATTCAGCTACCCTCTGTGTAACCACAGATCCATACTCCATCCCTTGGTTACTGATTTACCACCCTAATTATTCTTCATCTTCTCTCTCCCCCAGATTTCCCCTCATCCAAATTTTACACAAGACATCGAAATTAATTTCCTCTGCTAGTCTTCTTACTTATAACAACACGGCCTCAGTGCACCTTCCATTAAGTGTGCTACATTGACTCTGTAGTTGTTCATGGGTGGTGTGTATGTATATGATTCTTAGGCCACTGTTGCCTATAATCAATAGCAATGCGGCCATGTGTTATTACCAGTTGCCTGTACAAATCTTGAAGGTCAAATTCTTCTTCTTTTTTGTCAAACACTTCTAAAACAAACTCCATAAGATGAACTGGACTTGTGGGAAGATTTTCTGTTTTTAATTGTATCCTATCTATGGCTTCCAGAACAGAAAATGTTATAGACATGCCTTTGATGTGTCCCGTTCTAACTAAGTGCCTTAGTGCTATTGTAAGGAGTGACATTTCCTCTAGTTTTGCCAGTCGTATTGCCGTTTTTCATCCTTTATAAATTTCGGCAGGGTTGTATTTTTGTGAGACCTTCGTGTTAGCTTTCGTGATAATGTCCTGTGATGATTGTTGCTTGGTTATTACCTCCCCAGTACCAACGATTTGGGTGTTAGCATAAACTCTTGCGTCTTCTTTCAATCCGTTCTTTTTCTGGTACTACCAGGTCCTCAGCATGTCCCTTAGTCTTCTATTTGGAGGCTTGTGCTTTTTTCCTTTGATACCAGATGTAGAAATCCTCTCCGAGTTATTGCTTAAATCACAAATTTTATTAATAACGTGATCTGTTTCAGTCTTACTGTCCATAATATATTTTATTTATGGTTCTTTGAAGCAACATCTGGTATATGGGACAGTCGTCCTTAGATGAAAAATTTACTCTTTTCCCTCGCTTCATACAAGGCATGCAACTGTGAGGTTGTCCCTTTTTATCACATTCAGATCTATTGTGATCCTCTTTGACACAATGAGAGCAGGTGGACTTTTCTTTGTTGCAGTGCTTGCTAATACGTCGTAGACCATAACATTTAATACACTTAGGTACTACTAAGAAGTATTTAATGACTATTGACTGAAAGCCCAGATATAGTCACTGTTTGGCAAAAATAATTTTTCTGAGCTGTGGATCTACTTCCGCCACATGATGAACAGTGGCTTTCCCCTTAGGGCCAGTTCTGAATTTGAAGATGAAGCCTTACTCTTAATCTGCTTTACTTACTGTTCCCTCAAGGTTTTGGTAATAAACACAGTCTCGTATTTCCCCTTCTTTCATTCTAGTCAGTATGTTGTATAATATTATTAACGGACAGCTTTTCTTAGGTGGCTCACATTTAAATTCCTCTTGTAACTTTGCATTTCCTTTTTACTATCCTCACTTAACTCCGTTTCCACCAGTGCTAGAAATTCGTTTATAAATCCAGGCGTATTTGTTACGCCTAACTTTCAGACTCAGGCGTAAAATGAAAATGTTGGGCGTAATTATATTATAATTATGAAAATACAGATATTATTGCTTAAAACCTACTCCAGCACAGTTTAAAACTGTAAATAGGCCCAGAAAAAATTAATTTTGATTTGCATGTGCCAATACATCAAATACCAAAATTGTGAAATAATTTAACATGATTATTGATTTCATTGTACTATGACAGTAACTTTTGAATTTTACACAATGTTCTTCAGAGGTTTAATTCCCAAATATTTTTAGATTTTTTCCCGATTCATTGACAGAGGATTTTTTCTTTTAAATACAAATATGTAAAATAAAAATTGTAAAATATTTTCCTTGATGTACAAATTCTAGGAATAATTTGATTCCACAGTTCCTGTGTACAATTTATTGGCAAGATCGCAGAAACTAAAACATTCAGCTTATTGAATATATCGTAGCTGAATAGTAAATGCAATGATTCTCCACTTTAAATATCAGGAAAAATGCCTCACGGCCTTACCTGAAGTGCTGTGTCACTTCTTATCTAGGAATTCTGGTCTTCGAGGGTTCTGTGTGTTTTTCCACCAGTAAGCCACAGCTGGGTTAGGATCAAAATCGTACAGTGAGGGTCCATTTACTTTGATGAGTAATAAGTCATCTACATTTAGGGTATCCAAAAAATATTGTTTCTCAGTTTTCATGTTGTTAAGCTCACTGAAACCTCGCTCACATATTGCAGTGGTGAATGGAAGCACACGGTAAAATGAAATGTTTTTAATAAATTTGGATATTGGATATCGCTATATTCTCTGTTCCAAAGCTGATGACTTGATAGTGATTTCTTGTCCTTAGCCCATTTTTTTCAGCGCAGAAATTCACCAGAAGCTTGTTCTTTGCTTATGGTCACTGCTGCAGGTAAATCCTTGAGGACCTCTTCAAACTCCTTTACTCCATAATTTAATATATCCTCATTAGGAATGTTAATTGCAACAAAAATGTCTATATTTTTAAACATGCAATTAGTTCGAAGATCTTCGTAACGTTTTGTTAATCCTGTTAAGAAATTTCTGATTATTTCTCCGCGATCACGTAAAAAATTCTGCAGACCCTCTATACTCAATTTTATGCTTTTATATTCACAAGTACCAGTACCCAAGTTACAGTCCTTATCAAATTGAGACAGAGTTGCTCCATTGGCAGAAATTAAATTTTTCAATTTCATTTCGCAGATTGTAAGTTCACACATCACTTTCTCACTGTTCACCTTGTCATATTGAATATTTTTGGAAAATGTTGACAAAACATCAGTTACACCAATCAGAAAGCACAAAAATCTCATGGACTGCACCGATTTTAAAGTTTTTAAGTAATAGTTCGTCACTTTTGCTTGAAGGATTTTATTGTAGTTTTTATCAGCACAGAAGTCTTCAAAATACGAAACAGTGAAATTCCTGAACAATGCTTGTAAAGCTCTGTTTTTTGAAGAAATCCACCTGGTGGATATGATATACAGGTGGTTAACGACTGATTAATCCAATGCTTCAGTCAAATCTTTAAATTGTTTCTTATGCTTTGGACTTTTAGAAAAAAAAAATTGTATACACCTTTTATTACTTTTTTGCATGTCTGAGCATAGTCTATGTTACTGAGGCTATCAGAAACACATAGTTCTATCCGATGAACAATACAATGCACTGTTATACACAGTCCAGTCACATTAATGTGACCACCTCTCAAAAACCAGAATAACCACCTTTGGCATAGCGGACCGCTGTGAGGCTGCAGGAAGAGAGTCGATTAGGTTTCTGAAGGTGTTCACTGGGATATTGAGCCATACCGACTCCAGTGCTGTGGCCAGCTATGCTAGATTACGCAGTTGAGGATCCATGGCGCGAACAACCCGATCGAGGTGGTCCCACAGATTCTCGATTGGGTTTAAATCCGGTGAGTTTGCTTGCCAGGGGAGTAAGGTAAACTCATCCTGGTGCTCTTCAAACCACGCACATACACTGCGAGTTGTATGACACCTCGCATTGTCCTGCTGGTAGATGCCATCATTCTGGGGAAAAATTATTCGCATGTAAGGGTGGACATGGTCCGCAAGGACAGATACATACCTGTGCTGATCCATTGTGCCTTCCACAATGATGAGTTCATACAGTGAATGCCAGGAAAACATTCCCCAAACCATAATGCTCCCTCCTCCACCCTGGATCCTTCTGGCAATTGGGTTTGCTTTAAGACGTTTCACGTCGTATGCACTAACGTCCATCTGTCCGATGGAGCATTAAACGTGATTCATCAGAAAAAGCCACCTGTCACCACTCTGTGGACGTCCAGTTGCAGTACTGGCGTGCAAATTCCAGCCTTCGTCGCCGATGAACAGCAGTCAGCATAGGTGCATTAACGAGGCGTCTGCTGCGGAGGCTCATGCGCAGCAACGCTCGCTGAACCGTTGTTGAGGATACACTCTTGGTAGCCCCTTGGTTCATCTGGGCGGTCAGTTGCTCAACAGTTGCACGTCTATTTGCCCGAACACATCTCTGTAGCCTTCGTTAGCCTCTGTCATCTATAGCCCGTGGTGCACCACATGTTCCACGCTGCTGATTTTTAATAGTGCCATTTTGCCAAGCACGGTATACTTTCACCACGGTGGCATGTGAACAGTTCACAAAATTAGCCATTTCCGAAATGCTTCCACTCTTGGCCCGAAAGCCAATAATCGTGCTCTTTTGGACGTCGGATAAATCACAACGTTTCTGCATTACGCCAACGATTGAAATGCTTTCCGACGCCCTAGGACATCCTTTATATACACTCCACTGTAATGTGCTGCCACCTGCCTTCTGTGATTGGTTATTTCACGTTGATATTGAAAGTAGGTGGTGGTCACATTAATGTGACTGGACTGCGTAATATTCCTGCACATGTAGCGCACTTTTCTAACCACACCATTGCTAACACCCATATTAACACTTGCCCCATCTAGACAGACACCTACAAGTTTCTCTTTTCCAAGAATGACCATCAAGTATTTCATTTAAAGTGTCCAAAATACAATCAAATATGCTTTTAGCTGATCCGTCACTTAATGGATTTAATTTTAAGAAATCTACTCATTCCTGCCCTTCTTTAACAGATGCTACGTAGATGATTTCACATTCAATTGTACCCTTATCAGTTGATCCGTCACACATAATTGATATATAGTCACTACTTTTAATGATATCTTGTAATTGGATACATGAATTTGCTGCTATATTACTTATGAAAAGAGTATATGACTTGTCATTTCTGTATGTTGAACCAATTTCTATGCCATTTTTTTCTCGTAACTCTAACAAACGTGGGTAATCTGTGAACGCAAAGTTGCCTTTTGCATCAGAGTAAGCAGTATTAAATAAAACACACATTTTTTGGTGTACTTGGTCACTCATGGCACTCAACGTAAGAGCTAATGGTGTCTGCAATGAATTTTTTTTTGCCACATCTACCGCACACAAATTCTGATGGATTTCACTTTTGTCATGTTTTTTAACTGTTTCTAATCTTTGCATTTACGAAACTCGTTAAAGACGAATTCGCAAACTGCCTACAAACAACGCAAAACATACTATTTTCGCTGCCTTGTTCCACTGATAACCAAGGAAAACTTTTTTGCCACTTACTTAATGTGTGTTTACCCACAGCATTAGTTGTCGATGTACTGGTGGTAACAGCAGGCATAGTAGCTGATAAATTTTGAACTGTTTTTGATTGTTTATTTGCTTGTTGACCTCCTGGATCGTGTGAAGTTGGAGCAGGCCTACTGGTAGTAGCTGAAGGGCCTGATGATTTGTCAGCAGCTAATGTTTCTTCATTTCCTGGCAGTCCTCATTTATCGGTACTTTTAACATTTCTATCACCAATACTTGTCTTTACAAATGGTATAAAGTCAGCAATTTTACGAGATATCTTTAGATCCTTTGTTAAGCGAATAACAGAGAAGAATAACGTACACGCTAGGATCGTTTTTTTTTTTTTTTTTTTTTCACTTCGCGGTACTTCCCCCTACAATGTTTCCACTTCTGAACTTCAGAAACGTATTATTGGAAACATTGAAATAGATCAAAATGACAAGAAATGAAATTAATTATTAGAATTTAACCTTGAACACACAAAACTGAAAAGAAGTTCTGAAATGTAATTTTTTTTAAGTTTTGATGCTTAGGAGTATTTTCTACGCCTTTGACAGAGATTGCAGGCGTAAAACGAAAATATTCAGGCGTAATTACGCCTAACACCCGGTCAATTTCGAGCACTGGTTTCCACAATCAACATTTTTGCTGTGGTCTTCATGCTTCTGATCCTTATTTGTTATTATTTAGGGTCTAGTAATTCTGTAAATTTCTTTTGAATTTCCCTGGCTCCTTTCTGGTTTTTTGGTGAAATAAAAACAGTACCAGTCTGATTCTTTAGAGCACTCTCAATCTCCACCTTTGTTTTTGTGAGGATAGCAGTGCTAGAAGCTGCTTGGGCATATGTTTTACCACGCTTCGAGATCACTATATTGTTTTCCTTTCGCAGCCTTTCATTTTTGATTTGCAGTTGGGTCATTCTACCGATTAGCATTGCCTGAGCAAGTGCCCATTGGGCTAGCTTTTCCTTCAAGGCCGCCATTTTTGTGTGTGTCATTTTCTGATTTGGAAGTTTCTTATCGATGTAAAGTGATAGCTCTTTGAATCATTTTTCAATATCCATGGCTACAATCAGATCTTCCAGTGTGCCAAATTTGTCTATTGCTGAATCACCGCAGGATTCATTTGAGTACTTTTCTGCAGACATGGCCGTTGACAGGTGGGGATCGGTGAAACTTTCAGATCTTACACTTGCTTGACAGTGAACGGTGGACAGAATTCTGGGAGGTTGCAGTTGTGAGTGAATGCGCTGTACTCACGCAGTTGTGGAGTTGTTGAAAATGCAATTGTGGAGTTGCTGAATGAGCAGCAAAGACTGCTGGATGGCCTGCTGATGCCGGCGGTGTGACATTGTGACAACAACAGCATGTCACGACGGCCGCGTGGCTAACTGGCAGGTGAGGTCATTTGTCCCACGTTTTTATTACTTTGGCTTTATGCCTTGTTGACGTCAAGGTCATTAGAGGTGGGATGGGACTGGGAACAAGGAATAGGAAGGAATTCGGCCATGGCCTCTTGAAGGAAGCATCCCAGCATTCTTCTCGAGTGATTTGGGGAAACCATGGAAAACCCAAATCTGGATGCCCGGACTGGGATTCGAACCGCCGTCCTCCCGAATGCGAGGTCAGAGCGTTAACCACTCACCCACCATGCTCGGTCCCTGCATTGTACTATGTAACTGCACTCATAATAATGGGTGAAACTTCACGGTTTACTCAATTTTCACTCAATTTACTTAAAGATCACCGAGCTCTCAGAATCGGTGAGTTTGCACCAAAAAATTCCTGTAACGAGAAATACTATGCACACCACTCGCTTACACAAAATTTAAGAGTAAGTTATTTTTCACACCGTTTTGATCCAAATTTCACAATTTTTGCTTTTGCGTATCTCAGCACATTTAATTAAACAACATATACACTTGTATAATACCAGATGATGTTTCACCCACTCAAAATGCCATCATAATATAGAGCGGCTTGACACATTGTCGTATACATCGGCCATCTTGCAAGCCTTATACTGACAGCATGCAGCATTTATTTATTTACATTAGGCTTTATGGCTCATCAATTTTGAGGTCATTAGTGCCAACAAGGAATAAGAAGAAATCTGGCCATGGCCTTTTAAAGGAAACACCTGGATTTGAACTGAAGTGACTTGACGAAATGATAGAAAAATGAAATGAGGATGGCCATATCAGGGATTGATCATGCATTCTCCCAAATGAATGTACCACAAATGGCAGGACCAGCACAAAAACAAATCCACTGCAAAAGGCATGATTGGCCCACTAGAAAATTTTACTGCAGAGGAGCAGCATTGTGCAATAACATTTTTGTGATAAGGAAGGGTGGATTTTGCTGGAAATATACACAAGAATTGTCCAATCATGCGGTGAAGACTGTGGAAATTTCTAGACTGGACATGTAAAGGATTTGCTTGGGTATCCTGGATGATCTTCATCAACAAGGTATGTTTGCCCTTTTTCAACTCTTATTACCCATAGCTATACTTCTGTTTCACATTTACATTGAGCCATTCTTAAATTAGCTTCACATTTAGTTTTACCAGATCTTGAAGACACACATCAGATGAATAGTAAATAACTAATTACTTGGGGAGAAGATGGAAGGGGGGTTTGGGATCCTGTCACATGTTCATACCTATCCTATCCTTTGCTAAGCTTTAGTATGAGTTATCCCTTTCTAAATACATACTAATACTGTTAACCTGTGCCAAAGTCTTCTCTCAATTTAATGTTATCATTTAAGTGATAATGTGCTGTGTATATTTATTGCAAATACTGAGGCAAATCCTATCCAAAATCCACATTAAGTTTTCTTCTATTACAATCATGCACCACAGAATTTATAAACTCCATTCCAGAAAAGTTTTTTTATTAACACAGGCAGGAGAAATTAAAAAAAAAATATATATTAACCTTTAACTAAAATAACTCCAGTATTTTTTTTTTTTAAATTCCGTAACAAATATAAACTTATGTTTGCATTTTGTGCGGTTTGATGCTGCTTCAGCAATTACACAGACGGAAAAAAAAATCCCAACACCAAGAAAAAATTATTGTAGAGTAATGAAATTTGGACAATGCATTTGTCAAGTTAACATGTTTAATTGATTAAATTTTCAAGATCACAGGTTAATTTAAGCTCAAGAAAATGCATTTCAAATGTGAAATACTGTTAAATTAATAGCCGGTGTAACCTCCAGAATTTTGAATGCAAGCCTGCAAACGTGAATGCATTGTGTCATACAGGTTTCGAATGTCACTTTGTGGTATGGAGTTCCATGCTTGTTGTACTTGTGCTGTCAATACTGGGACGGTCAGTGCTGGCTGTGGATGATGCTGGAGTTGTCGTCCAATGATATCCCATACGTGTTCAATTGGAGACAGATCTGGTGATCTCGCAGGCCAAGGTAACATGTCGACACTCTGTAGAGCACGTTGCGAGACAACAGCGGTATGAGGGCGAGCGTTATCCTGTTGAAAAACTCCCCCTTGAATGCTGTTCATGAATGGCAGCACTACAGGTTGAATTACCAGACTGACGTACAAATTTGCAGTCAGTGTGTTTGGTATAACCACAAGAGTGCTCCTGCTGTCATAGGAAATTGCTCCCCAGACCATGACTCCAGGTGTAGGTCCAGTGTGTCTAGGCCGCAGACAGTTTGGTTGCAGGCGTTCCCCTGGCCTCCTTCTGACCAACACTCGGCCATCACTGGCACCAAGGCAGAACCTGCTTTCATCAGAAAACACAACAGATCTCCACTCCGTCCTCCAATGAGCTCTGGCTTGACACCACTGGAGTCGCAAACGGCGATGGCTTGTAGTCAGTGGAATGCACGCTACAGGGCGCCTGGCTCGGAGCTGTCCTTGAAGTAACCGATTTCTAACAGTTCGTTGTGTCACTGTGGTACCAACTGCAGCTCGAATTTCTGTAGTGCTGCCATTCATGAACAGCATTCAAGGGGGAGTTTTTCAACAGGATAACGCTCGCCCTCATACCGCTGTTGTCTCGCAACGTGCTCTACAGAGTGTCGACATGTTACCTTGGCCTGCGAGATCACCAGATCTGTCTCCAATTGAACACGTATGGGATATCATTGGACGACAACTCCAGCATCATCCACAGCCAGCACTGACCGTCCCAGTATTGACAGCACAAGTACAACAAGCATGGAACTCCATACCACAAAGTGACATTCGAAACCTGTATGACACAATGCATTCACGTTTGCAGGCTTGCATTCAAAATTCTGGAGGTTACACCGGCTATTAATTTAACAGTATTTCACATTTGAAATGCATTTTCTTGAGCTTAAATTAACCTGTGATCTTGAAAATTTAATCAATTAAACATGTTAACTTGACAAATGCATTGTCCAAATTTCATTACTCTACAATAATTTTTTCTTGGTGTTGGGATTTTTTTTTCCGTCTGTGTACATAGGTACATAAATTTTTTTTATTGAATCCACTGACACAACTTTATTTAAATTGGAACTGAACTTAAGTCAATTGAAAATAAACAAAGTGTTTACAATAGTCCACAGTTACCTTGCTTTAGGGCTGAATTTTACATATTTAACATGGAATTATATCCTAAAATCATTCAGAGTTTACAGAGATCTGGCAACAAAGGAACTGATTCTTTTTCAGTGCAAAACTCCATGCCTCACAAGACTGCTAATCTCTGGTGACTACATTTTCATATCATTTGTTACAATTGACAAAATGTCTAAGATTATTTAAATTAAGATTCCTTTTATTTACACCACGGCTTTGGAAGCACTGAAATTTTGAAGAGGAATTACACGTTTTGTTTGTTTTTATGTTAAATGCTACACTAATATTCTCAAAGAATTCGCCTTTAAGAATGGTGTTTGAATTTAGACATTGAAGAATTATACCTAATACATGACAAACATGAAAAAAAAAAAAAATAGATGTGATATCACAATATAAATTGTGTCAGCTTAAGACATCAGCAGCCACTAAAGTTGTGCTATAATGATGCTATAAAAAGATGTTGAAAATTAAGTGGACAGATAAAGTATGAAATGAACATGATTTGTAAATTATGGGTGAGGAAAGAAGTTTGTGGAAGAGCTTAAGAAAAGAAGAGACAGGATAATGGGTCATATTTTGAGACATGGAGAATTGATTAATTTGTTAGTGGAGGGAACTGTCGAAGGAAAGAATTCTAGAGAAAGACAGAGATTAGAATATATGAAGCAGATAATTGAGGATGTGAGTTGTAAGGGATGAGATGAAGAAGATAGCACAAGATAGGAAGGGATGGAGGATTGCATCAAACCAATCAAGAGACTGGTGATAGCCCCCAAAAAATGTTGAAAACTGATTTAAATAAACACCAGTAAAACCTTGTTAACATTTTTACTACAGGTACTTGGGTAATGACCAAACATTTGTGTATATAAATTCTTTTATATTTGCCTGTCCTCATCTTTTGTATAAGATTGCTAGTCCACCCACACCACACCTCCCTTCTGCTCGCTCCCATCTTACTTTATAGATACGACAACTTAGGTAATGATGCCTTGAAAATGGCCGTCGTTCAATACTTACATAAATAAAATTGTAAAATACTATGTACATATAATTACAATTATATACAAATTAACTTCAGATTATAAGGATTACAAGGTTTGAAAGACATGGTTAAGTAACATCAACATTTTTTACTAGTGTTTATTGAGTTTTAACTCCAGAATTTACATAACACTCCAAAAAGTAGTATTTTTACTTTTTAGTGTGAATGGAATGTATTCCTACTGAAATTAGTGGCTCAACTGGCTTATTTGCATTTATGTGAAAAGATAAAATTTGAAGTTATGAACAGACTAAATTCTTAACCTTTTTAGCTTTGGCATATAATCACAGCTCTCTAAAGTCGCATTTTCCTAATGCCAATGAGTGAAAATATTGCACTAATACCTTGGAAGGACGTGTTGACTACGTCTGAGTCTACCTCACTGGCCTTACTTAAAGTGTTAGCACCAAATATATGTAAGATCGCTATGCACATCACACAATTACTCATTACTTAAATCACTGACTGTGGTATGCTGTTGTGATTGCTGAAGCTTCTTGTGCTGTTTTGGTGTAGATTGTTTTTGTAATTCACGCTGCTTTAAATCTTGTATCAGTGGTGAGATTTCAGAGATTGGGGTTCCTAGTACCTCTTCACAAGCATCTTGTATAGCCTGGTCCAGCATTAATGATGATATCTGATCATCAGTCAGCATTTCAACACTAAAGAAAAAGAAAAATGAATTTAAACAGACACACATAAATATGTACAAGTACATGGTTAGTTTTAAATGGACTACCATGTGTAAAAAATAAATGTGCTATTCTATAGGGTATTTAGTTAAATAAGTGACCATAAAAAAGTAGTACAACAAGACAACAAAATTGTGCCAATAAATGCAATGTAAACCATATTTTTGTTGATGTGACTGCAAATAGTTAAAATATTACCTTCTGGAGAAAATATATTATCTTTTGAGGGCTCAACAAGGTACTGCAGGAAACCCTACATAGCTTCTAAATCTTTATGATGTTGCTTGCCACCGTGATTATATACAAGCTGACAGCTCACGGGTAAAGTGCACTGGAGGATTTTCAGGAGCTAGTTGCCAATACACCATACACCTGATATATTCATGAAGTGAAATGACTGGTGAATGTGTATATCTGCAATACATAAAGCTTGCACTAAGTGATTGGGCACTGTACTCTTGAATATAGTTTTATGAATACTCTAAAGCAGCATTTCTCAATTCTTTGGAAAAATGGTGCTAGCAACATCAAACATTAGTGACCAGTCATGAGAAAAATCTTTTAAAAATGTTGAAAGATGTTCAATTTGTAAAAAAAAAAAAAAAAAAAAATCAGATACTGAAGGAATTTTGAAGTGTCAAGTGTGTGAAATGAAGACAAAAAATGGGAACACAGTGACAACACAGTCTAAATCAAAGGATGTAAACTCGATGACCGGCAGTGTAGGCACTAAACCAGATGAGACAGAACACACAATTCAGCAGCTTAAGGACATTATTTTGAGTAAAAAATAAAATCATTAGACTTCTTAAGGAACAAATCAATGATATGAAGTAGAAAGTGACGTGTAGCTGAATGAGATTCAGAACAAAACTAAAAAATGTGTACGAAGCATTCAAAAAAGTAAAACTTAAAATGGACAGTAAAAGTAAGGTTCTCCTTTAGTGTGACAGTCAAGGGAGAAACTGCTCAAATATGTTAAGAGAGAAATTAGGCTCTTGTTTCAATATAGAAGTGATAATCAAGCCAAATACAACTATTGAAGAAACAAAAACAACAATGATTAACTAAGCCACAGCTACAGTTACAAAGACTATGTAATAGTAATGTCGGGAACAAACAATGTAGACGATAATTACAAAGATCTTTGCGGTGTGATAAATTCTGCTGCATCCTCCGTCAGTGTATTAAGGAAAAAATGAATGTAATTATTCATCCAATCCCATTCAGATCAGGGCCGCATTTAGGCTCTGTGGGCCCCCTGTCGTCAGTGGCTGGATGATTAAATTTCGAAATATTCGAAATTCGACCTAAAAAATTTATGGGCGACCTTTTTTTTTTTTTTTTAGCTCTACTACCTGCCGAGGCTGTGGTAGGTTGCGGTGAGGGGCCACTCTTTGTGGTGCGGGCCCCTAGGCTACAGCCTATGTAGCCTATGCTTAAATGCGGCCCTGACTCAGATATGTCATCCTAAATTTAAATTTAAAAAATTCGATCAGGTAACAGATATTTCTGGAAGTCCATCAGTTTATTAAACAATGTTAACAGTGATTGAGTCAGTATTAATTATGAGATTGAAAGATTAACTAGAAGACAATTTACAAATCATGGGTTATACATGAACAAATCTGGAAAAGAACATGTTTGCAACCAAACAGAATTAATTCAACAATATCAAAGTGCATACAAGCAGGAAACTAACAAGAAGCTAATGAAGCAAACATTAGTAGACAGTTGGGTTTCTAGAAAACTGAAGAAATGTGACAACTTCATTATATTATCCAATCAAAATCATGTGGTCAAATGAGTGGAGAAAGAAAACCTCTTCAAGAACTTTTGAAAAAGACATGTGACTACAGAAGAAGAAAAACAAGTGGATGAAGCACACAATATTGAAGATCAGATTTTTTTAAGGTAAATGAATCATTAGAAATGCCATTAGAAGTTTATATGGGATCCCTAACTACAAATGAAAAATCAAGCAACTCAAAACTGATGATTGTGTAGACTTCTGCGTTCATTGTTATCTTGGAAACTCAAAACTGGTTACTCTACATCATAATGTACAATCCCTCGCTAATAAGTTAACATGATTGGAAGTAATACTTCAATATTGGCTAAATGCTGATGTAATATGTATCACAGAACACTGGTTAAATTGCAATGAAGTGCAACTAGTTTCATTGCCAGGATACAAACTAGCCAGCTGTTAGTGTAGAAATACTTCTAAGCATGGATGTACTGCTATTTTCATCAAGCAACAATAAATGTAAAAACATCTCAAAGTGTATTAAAGTTTCTGTAGAAAAGAATTTTGAAGTTTGTGCAACTGTTTTACTTGCAACTGATACAGTAGTTTTAAATATTTACATGCAACCAGATGGAAATTTTTGAACTTTCATTAATTAATTGGAATTATTATTAAATAAAGTACTTCACCAAGCAAAACATTAGTGCTTTGTGGTGACTTCAATATTAAATTTCTCACAGACAGTAGTTAAAAATCAGATTTATTGAACATGACCAAATCGTTAAACTTAAAACCACAAATAGACTCCTCTACTAGGATATAACATCATAATTCATTTCTTGACCAGGTGTTTGTAACAGAAACATGTCTCTTCTCAAAAGGGGAAGTAATAAGTATGGGCTACAGTGACCTTGAGTCACAACTCATATCATTAAACATAAATAACAAAAATTGTAAAAAATATTGTTTACCAGAGAAATTTTTGTGAGGATAACATACATGCATTTATCTGGCTCTAATCAAATGAATCTTGAAAAGATGTTAATGATCAAACAGATGCAAATGACATCTTTAATATATTTCACAATACTTTTCTACACTACTTCAATCTTTCTGTTCCAAAAAAGTGTAAACATGTGGAAGAAGGAACTAACAAAAAGTGGGTAACTACAGGCACAAAATTATTGGGAGAGAAAAACAGTTTTTTTTTACATAATTACTGTAGACAAAATGAAGTTAATCAAGGTTTGGATTTATAAAAAAGTAATCCAACAAGAAAAAAGCAATGTGGCATGCTTTCAGACAGCAAACTGAAAGTACAAAGACTGAAAGAACATCAAACTATGTACACATAATTCAAAGTGATAGCTGAAGAAAGGGAATATTTTACTTCCTTGGCAGAAGCAAACTAAATGTGTTTCTACTCTTTCCACAACTTCCAGGGTCACAATGTATCTAAAAGAACAAATCATAATGAAATTATAAAAGTTTTTGAAAGTTTTGAATTATTATACTTTGATTTAAAAGTCTTGGATGGAAATGAAATGGCTACAGGTATTTTTATGGACCTCTCGAAGGCATTTGATGCAACAGATCACAGTATTCTGTTAACTAAACTGGAAAAAAAATTGGGATAAGAAGGAAAAAACGATTCAATTGTATCTCTAAAACCAAAAACAAAATCTGTAGATCATGAAACAACACACCAGAGAAATTCTACAACGGAAAAATTTATCTCAGATGAGAAATTTGTGAAATATGGTATATCCCAAGACTAGGAAAAATGTGTGTCTGAACTTTGATCCAAACCACTCAGCTAAAAAAAACAATATTCAAGTAGCCATAAATAAAAAAGCTCTGAAAATGTAAATGAAGCCAAATTTTTGGGATTATGGGTACAACAGAACATGAAATGGGATGCAAACATAAGCAAATTGGCAAAAAAAACTGTTGACAGTGTGTTATGGACTGAGAATTCTTAGAGATACCACAAGTATTAGTACAGTAATACCAGCGAACTATGCTCATTTCCACTCGCTGATAAGGTATGAAATTAACTCATCATGAAGCACTGATATATTTAGGATGAAAAAAAGAGCAGTGAGAACTACATGTTAACTAAAAACATTGCAATCGTGTAGAACACATTCTAAATTTTCCATGCCTATACATCTATGAAATGGTTCTTTTTATCTCATGAAAAACAACAGAGTAATAAAAAATGAAACAGTACACAGTTACTTCACTAGAGAACATTCAAACATCCATAAAAGAATTTGCAGGACTTCAATATATCAAAAAAGCATCTTAAATTCAGCAATAGCACTTTGTAATAAAATACCAGAAGTAAAAAATGCTTCATGTAACTCATTTAAAATAAATCAAAAGGCATTTCTAGTGAAATACAGTTTTTACTCTATTAGGGAATATCTGGACTAAAAAAAATGTGCTTTAGAATTTCTGAATTTCCGTTTGTATCCACTATTGTACTGTAATTAGATTTTCTTCATGTATTCTTATTTTATTATTGTATTATCAGTCATCTGTCATCATCTTATATTTATATGTAACATCAAATCATTAAAACGACTTATCCAATGTCAAATGTGCACCTGTACTATAAACTGGACTAATAAATATTTTAACCTGCAGATCACCTATGGACTACGAAGATGGAACAGTTGGTCCGCAGGCAGAATGTTAAAAATTTATTTCTAGCTGAATTAAAGATAAAAATAAATTTTTTAAATGGATACCACAGTATAAGCTAAAAGACAAGATTTAAAAAAAAAAAAAAAAAAAAAAAAAGTCATGGTATTACAAGGATATGATTGCATTGCTAAATATATTTCTAGTCTACGTCAAACAGAGTTTTGTTCCTTTGAGGATTACGTAGATACATTTTTTATGAAAGCCTTATTGTAGGTGCAGATCTGTCAGGACCGATGTTTATACTGACAACAATTGGTAGGGTTGATTGATAATATACACACAGGTTAAAAAATTAGGGCCATATTAATTAGTGGTCCATGTAATTATTTTTGACATTTCACTGGTCATTGGATATAAAAACGTTGAGAAAAGCTGTTTTAAAGCATGGCATTTATGCTTCTGTAACTTCCCTAATGTGCCAACAAAATTTTGAGATTGTCCTAAATGAACAGAACCAGAGATCACAAAACTTGCCAACTTGCCCAATAGGGTTCCTCTATGGATCTTGCCCTGTTTACTCCGCTCACTGTCTCACATCCCCTTCCCTCCTTTTCCTGCACATATATTGATGGGACATTATGTCCTGTAGAAGCAACAATATCAGTGGACAAAAAATCCACCTCCACATTGATTAAATTAAACATTTGTCCAGATTCAAACACCTGGTATTCAACCAGTACGATGCTGGCAAATGCATTGCTGAACGAGAATACCACCGCCACAGTAATTTTTAATGAATATGTTGCAAATCAACATACCACTGTTTACAACCATAGGCATATTTTAACATGAGGCCAAAGAAATCTGCCACACAATGCCGAATGTAAACAGTTCTCGTTTAAGTATACAGCATCAGATTAAGGCAACAGAATTTGTATCATTCTAATGTTGTACTGTCAAGCTAAAACTGAATGGTCGGTCACTAAAATTTGAAAAAGGCATCTGTCATTTCACAATGACAATACATTTTGTCACTCATTATAAAGCCTTTTTCTTTGCTGTACTATCACCCACCCTCCCAAAACATATACTGGTGGGATATTATATACTGTACACGCACCAAAGTTAAGGGATGAAAAATCCATCTTCTAGCTAATTAATCATTTGTCCAGATTCAAATACTTTTTCTTTGCATTACAGACTTTATCTCAAACAAAATCTAGTAAATTCTGGAGATAGTTTTACTGTTTGCTGTTCATGGTTCACTACTTGTGTGAGTCCTTGATAATACTGTTTAAATCCCTGGTACAATAGCAGACACTGGATAGCTGGGAAAATAAATATAAAATACTGGATAAAGCCATTGGAAGTGATTTAAAAATCTATGAACAATTCTGTACTACAGCACAACTTTGAAGAATTATTGAGCTAGCCATCCATGCATGTTTTGCTGCTGCTTTAGTGTGTGTCGACAGAGAGGTCATTAGCACCCTAACAACAACCAGGTAATACTGTGGCTTAAAAATATACTAAATTACTGTCTGCATGGTCATCTGTAAAGGGGTTGGCCATACAGACAGCTAAATAAAATAAATCATAAAAAAAAGGAAATGGCTGTAAAGGGGCCACCAGGACCTAAGACTTTACAATATCTGGATGGCTGTAAAGGGGCCAAACAGGTTTACAGAGGAACTAAAATGCTACATGTCTCACTGGCTGTATAATGGCCAGTGAAACAGGAACTATAACAATATAAAAAATAACAACAATGCACGGGTAGCTTAAAAGGGGCCACCCATCTATCTTAAAATTAGGCTGATCTGCCCAAAATCATAGGCACTAGACTAGCCAATACACAAAATTTTAAAACACTGGCCACCTTGCTGCTCTCATTATTTAAAATAAGGGACATTTCATTGGCTAGGCCAACGTCTGCCCTTACTTGTAAATCTAAAAACAGTACACAATCAATTGGCACACTGTTAGAGGTACACCACAGCCATCACATTTGGGTGGGTCTACCCCATGAAGATGAAAGCTGTGTGTCAGAGGGCAGTGCCCTATAAAGAAACAAGTAAGGAGAACCTCATCCCTCCTCGTCCACTGGAAGGAGCAGCTCCTCAGCTGAACAGTTGGTTTGACCAGCTGGAGCTTATTATGCTCTACCTCCAGCCATTGCATCTGCCAAACATCAAAAACAACTCTCTTCACTGCCAAGGCAAGTTCAGACTTTGAGACCGGATGAAAGTCAATTCTAAGCTTGTCACAGGCTAACTTTACAGCTTCATCAGCTGCCTCATTCCCCCCGATTCCCACATGACCAGGTACCCAGCAGAATACAACCTTCTTTCCAAAACATTGGAGTGATCGGAGGTTGTCCTGTATATCCTGGACAAGATGATCTGTTGGGTACATGCTTCCCAAGGCCTGAATGCAGCTGAGGGAATCACAGCATATGATTTACTTCATGCTTTTTTTTTTTTTTTTTTTTTTTTTTTTTTAAACAGTTTAACGTCCCTTTTTAACAACGTGGTCTTTAGAGACGGGAAAGGATAGGGGCAAGGAATGGGAAGGAATTCGGCCATGGCCTTTTGAAGGAAGCATCCCGGCATTCACCTGGAGTGATTTGGGGAAACCATGGAAAACCCAAATCTGGATGCCCGGACGGGGATTCGAACCGCCGTCCTCCCGAATGCGAGGCCAGAACGCTATCCGTTACACCACCACGCTCGGTTTCATGCTGCTACTTACTTTCATGTGCTGGAGCAACTTTAACAAAGCGTAACACTCTGCAGTGTATACACTGCACACGATATTCAGCTTTAATCAGTAATTCGCTTCTGGGAACACTACGGAGTAACCTACTCTGTTAGCCTGCTTAGTCGCTCCGTACATACCGGGTTGAAATTGTGAATCTGGTTTAAAACATCTTTATAAATTCTGATAAAACACTGTCAGTGGCACACAGCTTGTTGTACTGTGACAGTTCTAAAATCATTCTGGGGCTCTTTACAAGCCAGGGAGGAAATTTACTCGAACCCTGGTGATGAAAAGAGGGTATCTCAAACCCAGATTCCTCTAAAATAGTCCTTGTGCAGTAGCTGAACGATTCGGTTGGTCTTTGGCAGTTGGTGTAAAGCCATTCAAAGTAAGTATGAAAACTACGTCATACGCGGGACTGCCAGGAGTTGCAGCAATATTTAAATAGTGTCGCACCATGAAGAGACACTGGCGGATGGAAAGCGGCGGCTCGCCAGACACAGCACAAATGCTGGGTATTGGACTGGTGAGGTATGCACCTATGGTGAGACAAATTCCTGCATGGTGGCCACTATCCAGTATACAGAGAGAATTGTCCTGTGCCAAACCATATACAATGCAACTGTACTCCAACCACGACCGTAGAAAGGCTCTATAAAATTGTAGCAGCAGGAGCAGTAAGCAGCCCAAGAACTGCCACACAGACATTTTAAAATGTTTCACTAAAACCTAGAACGGTGTTCCTCAAGGTGAGATGATGTTCTGCCGAAAGACTTCTACTGTGGCTAAAAAGTATGCATCGGGTTTACTCAGCAGAGAAACAGAAGCCAGTGTGTACTAAACCATCCATCCAGCCTGTTCAATGAGAGCTGCAGCTGCTGCTAAGCACTTCTCAGGCTAGACGATGCACAAAAAATTGAAAAGTCGTCAACATATAAGGAGTACCGGATGGGCCTCCTTATAACAGCTGAGATGCTATTAATCGCAATAGCAGAAAGGGTCACACTTAAAACTGACCCTTGAGAAACACCATTTCCCTGGATAAAAAGTTCTGACACTTCACTACTAACTCGGTACTGGAAGCAACGTCCTGATAAAAATGATTAAAAAAAAATGGGGGAGATTTCCCCTGAAACCCCATTCACATAATTGTTTTAAAATTACATGCCGCCAAGTATTATTGTATACCTTTTCTATCTCAAAAAATACACCCACAAGGTGTTGGCTGCGGATGAATGCATCCTGTATTGCCGCTTCCAGTAGGATCAGATTATCCGTGGTGGAATGGAACTTCCTGAATTTACACTGAAAACAGCTAAGCAGTTTAAGGGATTCGAGACACCGGATCAGGCGGCAAATTTCATGGCCCTGGCGTGGTATCTTTTGTGCTGTTTAGTGCCGACTTCAGCTATCAAGATGAAAATGGGCTATTGTATGGATGTAAGTCCGACAAGTCAAAGCTAAAAATTTGCCTTTCGGTAGAAATTCTTCGTTGCTGGAGCTGGTGGTTCAATTTGACAGACAAAGTGATGGCAGCAAAGTACTCTGCCATCAACAGCGCAATGCTTCGCTCGTCGGTGACTACATGCCCCTGATCAAACAATCCAGATACTGGTCAGGAGTACCTCCAAGATATATGGCAGATAGACTGCCATACCTTTGATGACATTGTGGAATGGTTAATTGAGCTCACAAAGTTCTGTCATGACCTTGTTTTGCTCTCCTTAATAACACAACATGCCTTGGCTCTTGCAATTCGGAACTCTGTGAGGTTGTCAGGTGTCGAGTGCAACCTAAATTGATGTAAGGACCATGTGTGACCCTGGATAGAGGACCGACATCAGTAGTTCCACCAAGTGATGGGTGTTCTGCGCAGCGCTCCAGAGCTGCTAGGCATGGAAATATCAGACACCCAATGAATCACTTTTGTGAGATGTTTCACCTTCTCTTTAGTGTCCTGGCGTTGTTCAAGAGTGACTGAACGGCTGTAGAGCTGCCAGTCTGGTATGCTGATATTCCATTTTTGTAGTGTAGTTCCTCCCCCCCATTCAAACTACATGCAACCATATTGGAAGGTGGTTGCTTCCATGAAGGACACTATCCACCTCCCAAAACATGGAATCCGCAATTGAAGGAGAGCAGAGAGCAAAGAAAAAGATCAGTGGCAGAGGCGGTACTGGTAGCAGAAGTGAAGTGCGTGACTTGGCTGGTATTAAAAATGCATATCTCCATTCGCTCCAATAATCTACAAATTTCCCGACCTCTAGGGCAATCGGTGGTCAACCCCACAATGCTCATTAAAGTCTTACAACAGGAGAAAGGCAGAGAAATTTGCTGCAATAAATCAGCAAGTTGACCAAAATCAACTGGTGACTTCGGCAGTAGATACCGGGTGTTTCAAAAATGACCGGTATATTTGAAAGATCAATAAAAACTAAACAGGCAGCGATAGAAATACACCGTTTGTTGCAATATGCTTGGGACAACAGTAAATTTTCAGACAGACAAACTTTCAAAATTAGTTACAATTTTCAACAACAGATGGCGCTGCAGGCGATTTGAAAGATATAGAAGTAAACGCAGTCTGTGAGTTCGCCATTCTGTAAGTCATCTTTCTGCTGTAAGCATGTGCTGTTCACAGATTGCAAGTTTGCTGTGAAAAAACGGTGGAAAATATTGTACTTTAGATTTTTCCAGATTGCAGCACCATCTGTTGTTGAAAATTGTAACTAATTTTGAAAGTTTGTCTGCCTGAAAATTTACTGTTGTCCCAAGCATATTGCAACATACGGTGTATTTCTATCACTGCCCGTTTAGTGTTTATTGATTTTTCAAATATACCGGTCATTTTTGTAACACCCTGTATAAGGAGCATAATGTCAATTGTACAGCTCCATGAATTCTGACAGCTACTGCCTCTGCGGCAGAGGTGAAGCAATTGATTTGGAGTGGATAGTGTTTTGCACAAACACAGCCACTTTCCCCTTCACTTGGTCACCCTCGGTGTCATCCTTTCGGTAAACGTCATACTCTTTGCACAGGTTGGTATGTTGGTCTGAAATGTGTCTGTTGGAGACAGAGACAAAAAGGATCAGACCATGTTAAGAGTTGTAGCTCCTCTTTGTGAGCCATAAAACTGTTAATGTTCCACTGTAGTATAGGAGCCATCCTATATGTTTAATTTTACCCGCCCCAGTTCGGGCGGGTCTTGAGTCACTGTCTGCTGAAGACCCGGGACCAGTCTCATCCACCAGCATATCAGTTTCTTCTAGCTCCAAATAGACATAGATCTCTGACTCAGTAAAAGGACTCAAACACCTCTTGATGCACTGTTAGCAATGGGTCAGCAGTAGATCCTGGATTTTTTTGTCTTTTGTAGAGGTTAAACATTCTGTTGAGAGTTTAGGGCTCATTACTGACAGTATAACTAAAGTATGTACAGTGACATCAGTTAGTATGCTACTTTTATTGTGTTTGTGAAACATGTATAACTGGCATAAAGTGGAAACTATCCTAGTCATCCTGTCATCACCCTGAAGATGATTCCCATAGGATATGAAACTATTTATGGGAGTATCAAACTTGAATTTAAGATAAAGACTTTTTTGTAATAGTCTGGAAGATATAAACATAAATATGCTGTCCTTACCAACTGAAAACATCCTTCTCGTGTTCCTTATGCTTTATTGTGTAAGTGAAAGTGTCCTACCCAAGACATGGGTAGGACACAATATTGGCTGAAAGGTACATTAACAGCACTGAGTAGTCTGTGACAAATCTCTTGACTCACGTTATCTTTTGCTTGTCCGGGTTGAACCGTGTTAATTTATCAAAACCTAACGTTTTTGGCCATCATTTTATGGCCTTCTTCAGAGGACTGTCATGGCTGGGAACTGCTGCCACCTATATATAGCTCCCGAAGAATGCCCTAACCGTTTGGAGCGACGTCACTCAAGCTACCGCCACCAGCTTAGCCAGTCCAATGGGGGCCTGCGTCCCGGGTATTCCTAATCAAGCATGACCATATTTGGTCAAGTTGTAGCCCGCCATCCACGTTCATATTATCTGGTCTTTTTTTTTTATTTCCAACGCTTCTCTGACACGCCTGGGCCACCATCTGCTTTCCTGAACAAATACACTAGTGTCATTGAATAAAATTGCGTGCCCACTGTCAGCAGAGTGTTGGGCTACAGATGATTTGATGACATCATTATTTTTAAGATGTCTTGTGTGTTCACACAGCCTTTCCTTGACCATCCATCCAGTTTCACCAATATAAACTTGGCCACAGCTACAGTGTATTTGGTATACGCCCACTGCCTGCAATTTCTCCCTCCGGTCTTTAACCTTTACAAGCACATCAGAAATCTTCATAGGCACTCTGTATATTGGACAGATATTTTTCTTCTTTAAGAGACGGTCAATTCCATCCGTCACTCTGTGACGTAGGGTAATACTGCCATGGGTCCGTCTGTCTTCTGGCTTCAACTTCCAGTGTTGGAGCACAGGGTGGTGCTCGAGGTTCAAGCCTTGCGGTGGCCTTATTGATGACATCAAGGCTGTAGTCACTGGCCAGAAATGTCTCCTTTAAAATTTCTCTTTCAGCGGCTATGCTCGCTTGCCACTGACTATGGAAGCACGGACGGTTAAAGTATTTAAAATTCCGCGTTCCACTGCTGGATGGTGGTGAGAATCTGCATGCAAATATCGATTCGTGTGCGTGGGCTTGCAATAAACTCCGTGGCATAGGGAACCATCTTCCTTTCGCTTCACAATCATGTCCATAAATGGAAGTTGTTTGTCCACCTCAACTTCCATGGTTAACTTAATTTTGTAATCGGCACTATTTTTAAGTGTTGGAAAAAAGCCTGGAGGGATTCTCGCCTGTGAGGCCAGATAAAAAAACGTGTCATCCAATTAACACAACCATAAAGAAGGTTTCAGATTGTAATTGTTGACCACTTCAGCCTCAAACGCCTCCATACTCACATCGGCCACAATTGGAGACAGTGGGCAACCCATTGCTGCTCCCTCATTCAGTTGGTTCTGAAGAAGGCCACAAAATGATGGCCGAAACGTTAGGTTTTGATAAATTGACGCGGTACAACCCAGATAACCAAGGTAACACCGACAATGACCGCATATCTGCACACCATCTTGACTCACCTCTGTCTATTACATCAGCATGGCAGCCAATTTCTTCACTGAAAATGTAGTCTGCACATGAAAGCAAAATTTGTCTACCCTCTGGAAATGTGATAGTTGGTTAATATGATTGATACATCAAGATGCCTGATACAGATTGAGTAATACTCACATTGGCAGAAGAATCTAACTACATTACAAATTTCCTACCTATTACCTGTGTCTGGTATATGCTTTTTCTTTAAGAATAAAGCCTAAGGTATGGAGAATATTTTCAGCCAGAAAAGACAGATGGTTCTACTGGCTCTAGCTAATACAGGAGCCAAGCGTATTCTAGCCAATTGAAAATTTTGTTATTGGAAGTAATTCCAGCAGATCATTACGCATCCATGTAATACTTGTGAAAATTAATTTAAAAAATAAGTAGGGTTCTGTGCATAAGTAAAAAGAGATGCAGGAAAGTGGGAGAGGGCAAGGATTGTAGGTTCACATCGATAAGTAATGTTTTCCACCTTCAAGAAGCAGCATTTCTGCATCTATCAGCAAATAGATGGGTCCATAGGCTAATAGCAGTTAAGTAACTGCATGCTGTCAATACGAAGCACACATTCTAGTGTAAATACATACGAGGTCAATTTGATGCTTTTTTTAGAAATGAAATAAATAATGTTACAAACAGTGCCTAAAAATAGTAAAACATATATTTAAAATTATGATGGAATAACACATATTTGTTATGATTTTGTTGTAGAAAGCATTCCAATGCTTTTAATGCAGTGAAGACAATAGACCATCACTTAGGCTTATCAAAAACTGGACTCAAGTGACATGGCTATTATTTACTAAAATAAAAGCTTCCTGAAAATACAAGGTTCATACATGTCCATATTAGTGATTCACACCAACTTTTTAATAAAAAGTGATATAATCTTAATTAAAAAATTTTTATTCATATTTTTACCTTGCAAGGCTCTCACTATCTGATGTTGAATCATCTTCTGCCGTCAAATAGTTAAGAGACTTTTCAAGAGGTGAAGGTACTTTTTTTGTTGTAACTGCAGTAGACTCTGTAACAGTAGAATAGTATGTTCCAAATTAAACTTTTTTTTAAAAAAAAATTTCAATTACTTTCTGAATACAGCTTTTTTTGACCCGTTTAACAAACAATGAACTTTTTCACAGAATAGTTGGTATCATCGTAATACTAAAGCCAGTCTTCACAGTTAAATAAAAAAGAATGGTACCAAACACATAGCAACATAACAAAGCCATGGCAATATCACTCAGAAAATTTATTTGTATCATAAGAAAACAAAATACACTAGATGTAAGACTTCTATCATGAAGTTGAACAAAGTCCATTACACAAGATGGCATCTACAGCCAACTGGTGAGGTATAGCTTTATAGTAATACTGTGCATACCAATGGAGCACAGCTTATATGATGCCTTTTAAAGTACCACTTTCGCATTTCATTATATATTTTATATTAAATTCTTTGATGGAAAATTCACCATTCACATTGTTTTGCCCTTTATGAATTTTAAGTTTAAATTCTTCCAGTATTTCATCTCCCTTGTAAATTTATTCCAGTGCCCGACTCCCTTACATACTAAAGAAAATGTTCTAACTCCTTTAAATCTGAAATCAGGTACCAGCTTGTATTCATGGTCATCATGTCCCTTACTTGTACTACTCCTAATTCATCTCCCAATATTCATCCCAGACTCATTGCCAGTATTACATCTAAGAACCATAGTTTAAAAGATCTTCCTCCCTACATCTACTTTGGGTCCCCAAAGATAAAGACTGCATTTTAAAAGGATGGAGAGTGTTGAGATAATGCAGGCAGCTAATTTAAAGTAACTTAAATACATAATTCAAGTAATGGAGACTTTATTGGGGTTAATTTTGTACTTCCAAAAGGAACTACGTTTAATGTGATAAATTTCATCAACTCTAAATCCTGCATATACGGATCTTTAATTACAATGAAAGGTCAATAGCTACGAGGGGGGGGGGGGGGGATAGAGAGAGTGGGGTTGGGATGAATGTCACACCAACTTGCAGTACAATTTACTCAAAATGTGAAACGGAGTATAACGATACTGTCCCCGTATAAATGGTGAATTAATTATAGTTCATGGTGTAGTCAAGGAGTTGTAAACATCATCCAGTTGGCAGCTGCACACAAGGAGACTTCAGATGATTTAAAATGCCTCAAAAACCTAAGGGACAAAAATGGTTTTCAATCCACCTAAATGAGCCAAGTAAGTTTGCAAGTCTGAATTCTTACATTTAACACTTTAACTCTTCCAACATACTAACCAAACATTAATTACAAAACCTAATGAAAAAATCGATCACACACTGTTACAGTGTGATGGTTGGCTGGTTGATTTCAAATGCTGGAAACTACCACAAATGTTAATGCTTATTGCAATAATTGTCCAAAGACGCTAGAAGGTTATTCAATAAGTTTTGTCGTTTGATAAGAAAAACACGATTTTATTGTTTTAAATACATTTTATTATTCAATATAATGTCCCTGAACTTCAATACACTTGTTCCAGTTATCTTCTAATTTATGGGTTCCATCCCTGAAGTGAAAATCTGTTAGACTGTCAAAGTAGGCTTCCACGGCTGCTATTACCTCTACGTACGATGAAAATCGTTTTCCATGCATGAATTTTTTTAGATGTGAGAACAGCCATATATCAGAGGGAGCCAAATCTGGTGAATAAGGTGGATGTGACAACAATTCACACTTTATTTCACTGATTTTTGTGATGGTTTTTTGAGCAGTGTGAGAGGGTGCATTTTCTTGATGAAAAAAATATTTTTTTTGCTGTAAATAAGGTCTTTTCTCACAAATTTTTACATCCAGCTGGTCCAAAAGGTTACAATACTAATCAGAGTTTATTGTTTAATCAGTTTGGAGGTAATACATGAACAAAATTCCTTTTGTATCCAAAAGAACTGATGCTAACACCTTATTGGCCGATTTCTGGATCCTAACTCGCTTTGGAGCCGAAGTACCGGGTTCACACCACTCTTTAGCCTCTTGCTTTGATTCAGAATCATGGTGGTAGACTCAAATCTCATCCAGTGATGAAACGATGCACAAAATCCTTTTTATCTTTTCTAAAATGTTCCAAATGTTGCTGAGAAAGTCACACTCTAATGTGATTTTGTTCCATTGTTAGTGAATGCAGCATCTATTTTGCACACAGCTTTTTGAAACCCACAACTTCAGCCAAAATATTATTCACACTGTCTAATGATATGCCTAGAGCTTCCACTAAATCTTTCAGAGTTTATCAACAATCTTCCAAAACCATATCCTGTATTTTTGCTATGATTTTTGGTGTTTATTCATTTTTTGGACGTCCTTCACGTGTATTATCTTCAAGACTCGTACAACCATGTTTAAATTAAGCAACCCATCGTTCTACTGTTCTAATTGAAGGTGGGGAGTCCTTATACACTTTTAAGAATTGTTCATGAATTTGTTTTGGTGCTGCTACACCTTCCAAAATTAAGAATTTTATTACCGTACGATATTAATTTTTTTTTTCCATTTTACCAATATACTGTAACAAGCCAACTTTGAACATCCGTAAATACACAAATAAGTTATCTGATCTACAAGAAACTTCACACATTCATAAAAAAAGCAGTACCAACTTTAGAAAAATAAAACGACGAGGCTACGGGCGCCATCTCTTGTCGAATGACAAAACTTATTGAACAACCCTGTATTGCAATATTGTGATTTCAATTTTGGTTGCCACTGATAAATATCTCCCTCTGATTAAAAGTTGTATGAGAGGACAGTGAAATAAAGTTTCCTTAGGCAACTATTTGAGATTTATTCACTTTTTGCCACAAGAAAAACCTTTGGTTTAACCTTTATCTACAACAGCACATGACCATACATATACTTCATTCCAATATGAAATTGATTCGACTTCCTTCAAAGCTTGTATATCATTCACACACCAATATTGAGTGTGTCTGGTGGCTCAGTGGTCCCCAATTCAAATCCTTGTCTCAGCAGGGTTTTTAAAGACCAATACCCAGACTTTGCTGTGTAATATGAAGTACACCAGAACGCTTCTGTGGTTCGGATTCCACATTCAACTGTAGACCCCCTGTACCCAGTAGGATTGCAACCGTATCAAGAGAGTGCATGCATAGCAAACAGAAAAACTCTTTATCACCTGGCATCAAAACCCTTCGGGGATTTCCTGGCCAACAATGCCATATGCTTTTTTTTTTTACACCAACATTCATTCACAAATAAATTTTGCAGTTTAACAGCGCACAAATGTTAATGTTATTTCTCCATTCCCTTTCAAGTTCACTGTTTCTTGTCCTTCAGGATTGACTTGAAGTTAAAAGTTATTTTCCAATTTCAGAGTAAAAAAAATCAAAATTGGCGTATATGGCTGCCTTCGCTCCTACATTGTACCACTGCTAAACATATCACCTACTCTTTTCTCATACTGGCTACATTCCTACATTAACTGTCTCACTGCTGCCACACAAAAGCTTGCCATAACCAACCTTTGATTCTATTTAGGGGGCATCCATAAAGCACCTGAGGTAATTTTCAAAATCTCATGTGAGATTTCTGCTGACCCCCCCCCCCCCCTCTCGGTGAGATTTGGTGAGTTTTTGCCAGACCCCCCCCCATTTCACCTCACGTAATATATGGATGCCCCCTTATAGGATCCCATGAAAATGATACGTGTCACTGAAATCATGACATGTTCATGACATCGTGTGACCCCCTGGACTCTGTTTCCAAAACTCTTTAAAGTTTTTCACTCATTTCCAAATTCGACACCAGATAGTCCCAATTTTTTGAGACATTATTGCTATTACAAATATTTCTAAATATGCCTTAAGCTCCCTGTGATAATTGACCAAAATTAAACTTCTTCGTTTTTGATCATTTTTTATCGAAAATTCTGTCAAAACGCATTCCCCATAAAAACTTTTTTAAAATAAGAATCTATATTACTGCTAGTATCATTTACTAACAATAGATCTTTCGACATTGTTCCAACTCGGCAACAAGAAAAATACTAACTCTCCTTAACTTGCGCCATCACCCCTATTTTTGAAATCCATTTATAAATATTTGAGAATACTACCATTCATTTTATATTTTCCTCTACTTTAGTCTGATATATGTTCCTACCATTTATTGCACCAGATTAAAAACTTGCCATTTTGGTTTTAATTACCCAATTTATCCCATATAGAAAACATGTCTATTCTACTTTAAAACATTTTAAACACATTAAACTATTATTTTATTAGTGTCAATCATGTCATACCATTGATTTATATTGCTTTTTATTTATTTAAAACCTTTATTTTTAAAACATTTACTCTTTTGTGTTTCATCCCTAAACTTACAGTTTCTTTGAATATTAAAAACCCTTATTTATAAATGTTCTTTTCCGTTCAACTTTTGAATTTAACTTTATTTTACCCTTTCAAACATTATTCTTACCTTTTTCATCATTGTCACAATCCCAACTATATTTTTAATAACTTTTCCTTCTAGAGTTTTGCAGCAACATGAGATATGTCAAGATACTTCTATTCTCTCTTATCTTATTTCTTGTCACTAAAAAATGGCATGTTTTCCTTGATTTTATTTGTAAACACTATACAAAATCTATTTTGTCTAGATTTATTGGTACAAATGTCTCACTATGTTACAACACAAGGTTCCTTACACCATCTGCAATTATTACTATCAACTGTTGACTCAGTTGATAGGGTCAAAAATATTATATGCTGGTTATATAAACACTATGAAAAAAGTTCCATATAACTATTCACAATTTTCCCATTCGCCTGCAACAATTTAACCACACACTTTAAACATTAGTAAATAAAACTATGCACCTGACTGTCTTCATTCATCTGAACAAACTAACATTGCTTTCTAGAGTGATAATGAACAGTATAAATCTTTTATAGTTAGTAATATGCAATCTGACTGTCTTCAATTTTCTTTCCTATATGGAACTAGCTTAAACACAAATGGCTCTCAGACAATATTTAGACCTCAAGAATTTTAACAGACTTGCCAATGAAAGAAGTTAATATTTGGCCATGCTTCACCTATTAAATTGGCGCACAACCATTTAATAAGCAAAACTTATTCCCCAAAGTTGATACAACAATTCAGCTACCACACAAGTTCGATATTTACTTCCAATAAAGACATCAGTCCGATCCTACATAATACTTCTGGAGTGACCACACATCCTCTCTACTAAATTACTAATGCCATCTCACCTGTTGACCCATATTTATATGTCGTCTCAAATTTCCCAAGTTTAACAATGTGGCTTTAGGAGAAGCCCTCTGATACAACATTTTTCCTTCACTGATATTTTCAAATCTTGCATCAAGCACTAATGTTCCTAAAATGACTCAAAACTCCTGAAATAAGGCCCTAACATTAGCTGTAATAATCCTACTAAGCATTCACTGTTAAATTTCTCACAAAAGAAAATATAAAATTGTAAGAAAATCTGTTAATGACTCAACATGAAGGTTTTTGAGGAAACACTGCCAGACATAGGTGTCTATGAATGGATTAGCCAATGTGCAAAGATGACCTGAAAACAGACAGTAGAAGGAATGGCTTACAGAATTAATATATAACCATAGAGATGGTGCCAGAACACTTAAAAAGAATGAGACTTTACTGAGAAATAAAAGTATGAATATTAATTCTAATGTTGCATTATGAAAAATAATTATTCATGAATTTAAATGTTAATGCCCACTGTAAAAAGAAACAGTTCATAATAAATTAGCATTATGCCTGGACAAGTGAGGTTAATAAAGCTGCTTAAAGCAGATGTATTTGTAAAATAATTATAATTTAATTAAAAGCAATAGAGCACACTCTCCAGTGGCAATTTCCCTACACACCCATCTTCCCCTTTCCTGCACCCACCTACAATTGCCCACTACAAATATTAACTTTAAATTCTTTCAACATTTTCGGTAAATTATTCATTTTTCTTGGCAACTTATTCCAATCCCTGATACCCTTACCTAAAATCCGGAATCTTCCCACACCCTTGTCCTGAAATCCAAGTGCCAGCTTGTGGTCATGGTCACCTTTTCCCTTTCATGCATTACTTTTCATTCTTACATCAATATCTTTCCATGCCTCACTACCCATATATGCATTGTACACTCCCAGGACCCTCTTCACCCTCCTCCTGTCTTCCAATGAATCCCATAACAGCTCTCATCATATCTGTTACTGATTTTATTCTGCAGTAATTTCCAGAAACAAATCTAGCAGGCCTTTTTTGCACCCTCTCCAGCTCCTGTATTTGATACTCAAAATGTGGGTCCAATACTACACTACCATAGTCAACCAATGTCCTGACCAAAGTTTTGTAATCAAATTCCTTTACTTCTCTTGTACATCGCCTTATCACTCTCTCCAATTATGAAACCTTTTCCCACCACCTGCCCAATGTGTCCTGCCCAGTTAAGTTTGTTATCAAATGTAATGCCAAGATGTTTACACTTGAAGTCTCCAACTAGGAATTCTTTCTACACTTTATAATCATCCTTTAGTTTTTTATTTGTATATCTAATAAACTGACTCTCTTTGCATTTATCTTCATCCCATGTTTATCAACCCAACTAGCTATCCTGTCCAGATCACCCTGCATCTGTTTACAGTTATCTTTTATATGCCATTTAGTCATCTGCAAACAATCTAATTTCTGATAGTAAACAATCAACACAATTAATCATTAGAATAATGAATAGCAATGGTTCCAATACACTACCCTGTGACACTCCCATTTTTACTTCCACTTCTTTTGATACTGCATTTTCTACCCTAAATTTCTGTTTTCTACCTTTTAAAAATTCTTCTACCCAGAAAATCACTTTCTCATCCACTCCAATAGTTTTTACCTTATTTACTACCATCTTATGACTCAATCTGTCAAAAGCCTTTGAAAGATCTGGTGCTACACTATCAACTTGACCTCCCCTGTCCATCTCATGTGAAATATCTTGCATATATTGCACAAAATAAGATTCATATGAATATCCTTGCTTAAAGCCATGTTGCTGACTTGAAAACCACTTAATGAGGATATGCAAACTTTCAAGATGATGTGGTAGAAGAGTGCCCAGAAAATACAGTAGCACAACGTAAGTATCGGATGACTGGAAAATTTAATTTTTTGAAACTGATAAGATTATTTGTAATTGTTACATAAAAGAGGTTGTGAAATATATTTATCTTAAAGAATGATATATCAAAATGTTTTATGCAAGACAACAGTTGCACCTGCTAACAGAAAATCAAATTTTTTTACGTAAATCTGTTAATAGAGTTTGAACATTTTTTAAGACTATTGTAAGAAATTTACCACTCCTACCTTTTTAATACATTATTCCAAGGGAAGGAGGAATACTTAGAAGTGAAATCATGCTGTAGGCAAAGAAAGGAGCCATCACTTAACAGTAGACAAAAAATAAACTTCATGTGGCCTTAATTATAAGATGACAAGATTTACAAGTCATGACACATTTGACTTCTGGCATATCTGGACTTACGGATAAAAACTGAATCAGTTTGAATTAAACCGAGTGCGGTGGTGTAACGGCTAGCATTCTGGCCTCGCATTCGGGAGGACAGCTGTTTGAAATCCCATCCGGGCATCCAGATTTGGGTTTTCCATGGTTTCCCAAATCACTCCAGGCAAATGCCGGGATGCTTCCTTCAAAAGGCCATGGCCGAATTCCTTCCCATTCCTTGCTCCCCATCCTTTCCCGTCTCTAAAGACCTCGCTGTTAGAGAGACGTTAAGCAGATAAAAAAAAAGTTTGAATGAAGATTCCTGCAATGCTTCAGATAGAAACAAATAAACCTTGGAGGAGGTAAAGGTCAGGTTAAAGGCCTGTAAAAATTCCACCTGATTCTAGTATTCAATTTTAGGTAGGCATATGTACAGAAAAAGTGTTGTTCTATGAGGCTGAATCTACCAATAAGGCAAAAAAGTAACATTACTGAGTAATAATAAGCAATCTCCCATGAGGAAGTTATACATTAATGAGCAAGAGTGAGTAAGTGGTAGACAGAGAGAAAAGAGGTGGGTGGGAGGCTGGAATGTGCTGCCTGAGAAGTAGGGCAAAAAATCAATTTTTGAGCCAGCTGTAAGGGAAGTTGAGATGCAGGTTGTAAGGTCTCAAAATATGCATCAAAATTGTCAGAATATGTATGTGCACTACAAATACCAAGGTTACAAAGTAGAGAAAATTTTATACTGAAAGGGTAACAATTACTAAGTATAACTGGAGGTTGGTGGAGTCATGAAAAGATTAATGGAAACACTAGAATCTGACACTATGATGCCATATAATTTGTTTATCTGTTTATACCATTCAGGATAATTTAAAAAGCAGCTGAAGGGACGGAGAAAATTGAGGAGTGAGAAGATTTAAAGATGTCATATGCATTTACTTTCAAGGTGGTGTTATGAATGGAATGGAATGCAGGTGGAGAATGAAGAGGTTTCTGTTTATAGGGTAGCGTAGATTTCTACGACAATGCACTAAACCTACAATGAAAAGGAAGTAGTACATATTAAGAATTAGGTTGGGCAGGGAAATAAATAAGCCAATGCTCAGCAAACTGTAAGATTACTGATCTAAATAATACATACTAAATACAAGGCAGTTGGGGACATGTTTTTTTTTAAATTAATTCCCACATCCACAATTAGTAAGGATTCTGAAGAAATAATAGAGAGGGATCTGCAATATGTTATCAAAGAATTACTTCTTTCACATGTTCTCCATGTAACATCATATTTCAGAAACATAAATGCTGTGAAAATCAGTAGAGAAAATAGTGTATGAGAATAAGCTGTGTACAAGAAGTGTCTAACAGACAATATGATACAGCTGTGTCAGCTGGTTTCTCAGATGGTGCAGAATAATTGGGTAGTTGGAAGCAGGTCAGGCACAGATCAGGCTCCATTAAATATTTAAATTACATGAAGCAACCATTCTATGGAGAGGGAAATATTAAAAAAATATGATTGGATAGTTTCTGTAACTGATACAACTAAAAAGCAAGCATCAATAATAAGCTAAAGTTTCCAGACAAACTGTGTGCTTAACTGTTAGTCACCATAAATAAATCGAATTGTTTGTAATGGAGGTGGTATCACCAACACTTGACACCTCACCAGGTGAGTCCAGATTCTATTTCCAAACTGAATGACATCTTACAATAATTTCTAGGGAATGAGATTTTTTATGGCATTACGCCTTATCAATGTTGAGATCATTAGAGGCGGCAAAGGAATGAAAGCTAGGAATAGGAAGGAATTCAGCTATGGCACTTTGAAGGAACTATCCTGGCATTTGCCTGGATTGATTTTGAGAAACCATATTCGATGAATGTGTACCAATTTACAACTTAATCTACATTATGAAGAATTACCAGTCTGAACACATCCCTGCAAAGCTTGCATACAGATATACATATCTGGATAATGAATTTAATGCACATACATTATGCACCATTATCTTGTGCCCAGTGATGAATGAAGTCCACTGGGTACGTAAATCCCATTCATGGATATTTCTTGGAATGGCCAATGTGATTCAATGATTTTACTAGGAAATAATCTAGAACATTTAGCCCACAGTGAGAGTCTTGGATATGAAACCAATGGAACAGTTGTGGAAGATGTTAATAATGTTCCCAGAATGATTTGTTCTTTGGTGAAACATAACTTGATGCCTTGTAGTTAATTAATCAATTATCAACAAGCATTCATTATTCTGTGAGGAGTATGTGGTCTCTAGGAGTAACTAAACCTAAATTATCTGCTTAAATTAAAAACATTTATTTAGTTACCTATAGTTAGAAATGGTTATTTATGGTCCAACGAGGAATCTCAACAAATAGTACCCTTCAGTTAGTCTCCTCCACCAAAAGACAGGTAGTTCATAATTTTATCCACGATAAACTGAAATTCCAATATTACAACACTGATAATTTGTGTACATTGTGACATTGAAGGCAGTAAGTGTCTGTAAATGGTATTTCAAGGAACTGGCAAAGAATGATACACTATTCAGTTGTAACAGAACGTACCACTAAGATTTTCATTATTCATCTTATTTGATCACGTTTACACAAATTTAGTAAATTATCCTAAAGAAAAATTAGCCTATGCCCTCCTCCCATACAGCTGAATATATTCATCTTATTAACAGCGATAACACAGTTTCTTCCATGGAATCTACAGCCATAAAGTGCCATGCTTCATACTGATCCCATGACAAAACATAAATTTCAAAAATTGAGTTTTGATACACGAATAAAGTTAATGGTGGGTAAATTTATTAATTTAATAATTAAAAAAATTGCCACATGATACAAAAAAATCAAAACCAATGAGTGAAATCAGCAAGTTACAACATGGGTGGCAAAGTAAAAAATAAATAAATAATCATTTAGAAGTGAAGAAATACCTTTGTTACCATCTATATCCTCATCTTGGATATCCTCTTGGGTTTCACTTGTTCTCCTCTCTGTTAGTGATGAAATGTTCAACATCATCATGCCATGAGACAACAACTCCTTCACTTTTTCAGTTGTTGGGCCACTCCACAACAGAGTGTCGAGACTCTGCCTACGATTCATATTATTGGAAACATCTCCATCAACAACACTGCTTGCACGTGATGTGAACCTGGGCAAACTGGTGTCTACCTTTGATTTTCCCAAAGTGTTTTGGGTTGCTTTATCCAATGAAACAGCTCTAAAAAGACTGGGGACTCCTGATTTAATAATGTGTGCTGGTGAAGGAACTTTTCCTGGTAAAAGTGGATGTTGCTCCGAACTTTTTGTCTCTGCACCATCAGTCCAACACTTCTTAATGGGAGATGGATGAGAGAATTTCAAAGTAGTTTCAGTTTTCACTTTACTTGGTGAGCACTGAGGTGAGAAGTGGTTCTGTTTAATACCTCTCATTACATCATTATTTGCTGGTGGATGCTGACTATTTGTATGTGTGACAGGTGAGTAGTGAGTAAAACTCTTATCAATATTTTTTGCAGCCACACCCATCTTCACGAACTGATGAGAAACCTCATCAGGAGAATTTTCTAGACTTATTTCTGTCCAAACCTGATCATCCTGTCCATTATTTAACAGCAGAGGAGTTTCAGAGGAACTGTCCTTCTCATCACTTTGTGATGATATTCTACTACCTTGCTCCTTTTCCACAGGAGAAAATTCACTGTATGGTTTAATACTTCTGGAACTAACTTTTGATTGTGTGTTGCTGGTTTTATCAACAAAACTGGTTTCCATAACTTTGGAAGCTGCCTTTGCAACCATGTGCCTGGGTGACAGTGACGTAGACTGCAGAGTATTTTGAGATCGAATAACAAGCTCTGCCAATGGTCTGCTGTTATGAGGTTCTTCTGTGTGTTTGGTGTTATCATTTGAGAGACCCATGTATTCTGACATATCTGGACGTACAGTTTCTTTCTCAACCTGAAATTAACATCACACCACTTCATTAAAAGTGTGAATACTACAATCTCAGTCTTTTATTTCCAGTAAAAAAGAGTTATTAAGAAACTGATTTATGAATAAATTTATTCAGAGCAAAACTAAAATTTATGAATCCAAACCTTAAAAGTATTTTACAATTTATAATGCCAAACACTCCATAATGCAAAATAATATGAGGTTCAAACCAAACTACTACATTATCTTCTGAATTATTTATTTATTAATACACTACACTACCTTATGCAATACATAGTATTCTGATAGTAAAATGCTAGTAAATGTATAGTGAAATAAGCAATCACAGCAGATAGGATGGATCCCTACGGAACAGAGATTTGTAAATAAGTGGAAAAGAATACTTTTTAACAGTCAGCAGAAGATATTTGACTGACATCACTGCTTTGGAATTCCTAGACCTAACTAACAGTAAAAAATCGATAAATTTTGTCACTCTGTAAGAAACCTCATTCTGAGATATCTACACTTACAGACTGATATGATGTATATCTTGCATTCCCACAGTATGTTACTATATTGTTCCATACAAAATGTTGCCTTCTTTCATAAACGAAAAAAAAAAAATGCTTCAGTTCACCATATTGTGTTGTTTCATTCAAAAGAATAGCTAGGGCACTAATAACCAGGTTGCCATCATGACAAAGCATCCAGAAAATGAAAAAAAAACAACAGTTTTGCAACTTTTTGGCCATGTTTTACAGCACTTCATAATGCAATTTTTAAGATACTTGAGTCCATCAAGTCATAGCAATACACAGAACTGCTGCTATCAAACTAGACAATGTTTCAATAGGTATAAAAAAAGTTGTTTTGTACAGTTATATGGCGGAACTAAAATTTCTGGCTGAAAGCACAAAATGTACATTTCTTGGCAAAACATTTGATGATAGGTTGGGCAAATTGAGGGGTAAGAGGGGAGAGGGGAGACTGGTGCTGTCTTGCCATCTATTAGAAAATGCAGTAAGGTTATATACCAGGGAAGTGAGGGTACTAAACTATTCTACCTTAGGCAGACCCTTGCACATGCACACATTGGTGTGCTAAACTTAAGGACACGATAGAAATATTAACTATTTGGTGGAAATGAATGAAAGAGCAGGAGCATGTTTCTACAGGTCTCCTATACCTGCTCAGATAGCTGGACATCACGTGGCATGAGATCGGCCAAACTCTGGCACTTGAAGGAAGGAGTCAAGACAGTGTCTGTCAATCAGTGAGCTATTAGTGTGCACTGTGGTGGTGTGTTTCATTGCAAATGGCCTGGAGACAGCATCCGGATGACTTCACATGGGGAGCAATCATCAGGAATTTGGAAGAAGGACTAAGTATGACGAGTATCACCCAGAAGTTTTTTATAGCTCACAGCATTGTATCACGTGCATGGGCAGTGCTCTGAACCACAGGCATGCTGCCCAAAGGAGAGGTGGTCAACAATGGTCAACTACATCAGCTGATGATCACTACCTTATGCAACAGACAAGAAGGAACACGTGTCAAATAGCGGGTGCACTTTTAATCACATTTAAAAGGACTGTGAGGCATGCAATCTCACGCTCCATAGAGACACGTGAATGTATGGGGTTGATCTCTGTCCAACGACAATTACGTTGTGTTTGTTGACACCTGCACATCAGCGGCACAGTTTGGGATATCACCAAGAGCATCAGGACTGGAATGACATGGAGTGGGGGCATGTGCTCTACTCAGATGAGAGCAGATTCATTCTCACATATCCTCACCTGGTGAAAGGTAGGAATACGTAATGCACTCAAGAACATTGTCGAATATGATCATTTTGGTGGACCAAGTGTTATTGTGTAGGGAAGTATAATGTTGCAGGGGTATCCCGACTTCCAAATATTTGAACATTGTACAATCATTGGTCAACATTATTGTGACTCCTTTCCCATGAGCATCTTTTTGGGATGCAATTGGCCTCAACTTCATTTTTACTATTGACAATGTGCGACCATACCAAACAGTACAGGTGGAAAAGCTATCGGAATAACAGGAAATTCAGTGAATAGCAGTCCAGTGCTGCCTACCAGTTCTCCTGATTTAAAGCCCATTGAGCACCTATGTGGTGCATTAGGGAAACGTACTACAACATGTCCACATTTACTATTCACAATTCAGCATGCTGGTGGAAAAATGGAATGTCCTCTGCACCACTAACCATGCTGATCACACACCATTTTAAGAATCATATGCCTCCTTTTTGGAATGTCCAGGGGACCATCATGAGTCACAGTGATTTGAATGGAACTTATTGTCTCTGTATAAAAGTGTTATTTCTGTTCGTCTTATAGCTCATTTCTTTCAGTTGCCTACTGTACCTTATTGTAACAGTTCTTTCTATGTATCTTTCAAACTTTGTTGAGCCATGTTACTTGGCAGTGACACAGTATGGGAAAGTTACTTGCGTCCTTAAGTTTTGAACACCAATATATGATGGGATAGTATGGGATCAGTATTATGAATATCAAATACAAAGGAGTGCAGCTGCATTTACATGTGGGAATTACCATGGAAGACATTCAGTAATTAATGTGAAGAAGGTACTAGAGATTCAATCGACGATGGCTAAAGATAGTGGTGGGTATGTGTAGACTGGAAGGATGATGGGTGAAGAATTAGGGATGGTAGATTGGAAAAGAGGACAGTGAACATAAACATAAACCAATTCCAGAGACAAGGGAATGGTGAAGTTTATATTTTAAAGTAATGGAATCAGGGACTGCACAAAATTAACAAGTGCAGTGCTGTACAATATACTCCAAAAATTGAAACAATTTAAAGCAAAAATGCACAAAGAGCATAAGGAGGAATACTATGAAATAGTCACAAGGGTATAAACTCCATTGCAGTCAAGTATAATGACATTAATGAGTGTAGCAAAGAGGAAAATGGTTTAAACAATGAAAATAAGGAAGAACAGAAAAAGTAAACCAGTCATTTATCAGAGATGAGAGCAGAAACATACACTAAAGAACAAACACATTTTACAATACTTTGGTACTAAAACTTTATTTATGCAAGGAGAGAAGAGACACATTGCGAAGTGATCAGGTGTGTGTGTGTGTGTGTGTGTGTGTGTGTGTGTGTGTGTGTGTGTGTGTGTGTGTGTGTGATAGGGCAGTGGTGGTGGTGGGAAAGTATTATCACTAGGAAGGGGAGTACATAACAACAAAAAATTAAAAATTATATGTATGTAAACAAAGCAGGTAAAAATGCTGTGAGGTGATACTAATATGGAAAGGAAAGATGAGGCAGAACTATTGCTTACTAAAGTTGAATGAAGGAGAGATGCAGTGAAAAAAAAGAAAACCAATATTTTGGGTATAGTCCATATTCATTATTATAGAAGATGAAGGATGTGGCTACGTTCACACAAGCACCCATATGTGCTGTGGACCTAGCCATGTGATTTATCACGAGTAAGGATAATGCCCAAAATATTGTGTTTGTGCAGTGTACTTTGTGTACATGCACACAAAATATATATGTTAAGGAAAGTTGGGGAAAATAAACCCAACTGTGTGTGGACAAAATTTTTCAGTAGCCACAAGCAGCAACAAAACCTAGACAGCACACAATGACCACGTCTGATGAAAGAAAAGTGCTGAAATAATATTATGTAAGAAGCTTCTTCCCTCCTAGTGACTTTCTTATCTTGGCAGTTCTCGAGTTCCATGAAAGCCTTGATTCATGCTTTCCAGGTATTTTAACACACTATTCCATAAACCTGAAGAAATAAGTAATTAAAGTTACGTAAAAATAAATGCAAACTAACAAAACCAATACAAAAAGCCTATGGAAAATCCATCATTTGAAAAGCTTACATCAACAACAATATTAAGATAATTCTATTAAAAAACCAATTCAATGAATCAAAAGTCCATTATGTAAACCAAAGTTTAATCAAAAATTAAAGAGAAAGGTATTGCAACATTGCAAGTTGGGCTTGTTATGATGATGTGGCTGAAAATATCTGCTCTCAAGTATCATTTGCAGCAGTTACATCAAAATATGATGTAAAGTCAAATATGTTCCAATGACTGATCTTATGAACTAATAATACGTTTAGTACCTTTTGCAGATACTGGTAGTGCAATGATAAAATCAAATAGGTCCCAATGTAATTATGGAAGCAGCAGAGTAATAAAAACAAAATATTGTTCAACATTTGTGTTACAAGTTTAATTCCAAGTCAGTTCATCAGCATGAACAAGCAACACAATTCCAATTGGTTTAGCAAATTTGGCAATACTCATTGCGAAAAGGAGTTTTTCAGAATTTTTCTTTCTCTTTAATGGAAATGTTAATTTCCTGATCCACCATCAGGTAGTATATCTTCATAAAAACATACCTCAGATTTTAAACCTGACCCTAACCTTTCAAATTGTGAAAACCCCATGAAACCACATTCAGTATTTTTTTTTTGTTTTGTTTTATTTTTTTTTGTTTTGATATTGCGGAACAAACACATATGGTCCCATTATATGTTTATTATAGTACAGATAAGGAAAGAGGGAGGAACAATCACTTAACATAGGTGATGACAGGGCAGCAAAGAAACAGTAAAAATATGAACACGAAACATACAAAAACTTTTGTTGTTACACCCTTCAACAGTAAAACATGGAAAGAACATGGGAGTCAAAGAGTGTGTCATGCACAAGCTTTTGGTTGGGGTTTAGTACCAAACACTTAGGCTGGACCATGATGTGTTGCCTTTAGATAATTCAATTGTTCATTACTGAAGATCAGTTGCCACCGGATTGGATGACCTCAATCAAGTAAAGTACGTTGAAATCAAAGTAACTGCTGCTATTAAAAATCAAACAATCACTATATTCTTTGGAAAAAGTTTACAAATTGTTGAACAATATTTTAGGCATTGGAATCCTTCAAAAAATTAAATGACTGCAAGTACTGATAATTGATTCGAGTCAGGCAAACCTCATACACCCCTAACTACTTACAGTCCCATGAGCATTTGCAAGTATTACACCCGCAAGCCAAAAATTTTAAGATGGCCACCGGAAACCACTATGTCATGGTATTGCATACTGACTCCTGCCTACTACTTCATGCAAAACACTGGCCAGACCTAAAACATGCCTGCTCAACCGACTTTTACTGACTGACTTTGAGGAGCCTCAGCTACCCTTATCAGAACCAGGGAAAATCCCTATTCTCATGAAATCACCCAAAACTTCTGGATATCCAAACTATTCCAAATGACTTGAAATTTTAATACTAGATATTCAACCTCCTAAACATTAAAATGAATCCTAGTCAAAATTCAATAACTGTCCTAATTTAGCCATAAAAAAATATTTTAATCAGATTTCTTCAAACTTTCTCTCACGTCCAAAATCTTTGAATTACGAAGCCGAAATAACTTCTAAACTTTTCTGTAGGACTGTCTCTTTCATTTTATATACAAATCTTCCAGGTTATAATTTTCTACTGCTCTCTAATTGAAACATGAAAACGGTGATAGCGTCAAAATCATTGGAAAACTGTAATATCCTAAAATATCGAAGTTACCGGTCTAAAAGTTACTTTAAATGATTCTCTGTACAAGTTACCATAAAATATGTAGCTGTGTGGATGCTGCCTACCTTACCCAATTTGTTATTAATTTTTGCAAAATCTATTAGTTGAATAACGTTTAACTTCTCAAAACCGGAAATGCTTAGTTTTCGTCAAAACTAAACGAAACTATGAAAAAAATTTCTTTTTGTTATTTTGACCAAAATACTTTATGGATCCTAATGAGACCTACTAAAAAATGTTCAGACTGAAATGTACTTTCTTTTGAATAAAGTACCTTCTGCTGAATTTGTTTATATTCTTCAAACTGCTCAGGTTTACATCAGTCACATGTGTTATTAATTTCCCAAAATGCTTCAAAACCAACCTTTAAACTATAGTTACTTCTCTCAAAATTTAGTATGATGTGTAACAAAAAATCACACTTCTTTTAAGCTATAAACCATTTCACTATCTTGAAAAATGTGGCTTCTGGAATTTTAAATGTGTTTACTGCGCCATTCTGCTTTCAGACAAACTTGATTTTAAAATGTTGACATCTGTTTGGGAAAAATTCCTACCTCCAAAGGTACAAATCTCATTTTGCTAGGTAGGGTCTGAAGTATCTCTAAAAATGAATGCAACGTTTTCTTTTCTGGGATAATCTGAACTCCTTTATAGGACAGTATCTATATTATGTTCTGACATTATCTGTTTACTTCGATATATGACTTTAAAGTCATTTTCTGAAGAATTCAAACTTAATCTGCAATATTCTTGGGATGAACTCAATATTTTCTCAACAAATTTGGTTATAAAATAACAAAATTTTAGGTTACCTGACAAGCGGCTGAATATATACAGGGACCAGCACTTACAACAGTACAAATTTGAATTTGGATTTCCCGCCTTGTAGTGGTTCAACTATAGGACATTGTTGGCATTCGCGAAAGCCACATGCTTCTAGTAAACAGTCATAACCTCAAAATTGCTGAGCTTTTGTTAAGCTTATGTTAACTATGGAGCATAATTAAAGAGCTGTCTCTTCACACAGGCCAAATGCCTGACCAAAATACTTTGGTTCTTCAGGTATTGATCAACCGTGTACAATAGTATTGCTAAATTTAATGCTTCCAAGAATTCTGGGAAAGATTCCACCAACCTACTGAAGAATCATTCAAAAGAATGTGGGAAACAGAATTCAGCAGTTGTGGAAAGGGCTCAGGCGTTGATTTTGGAGAACCCAGGGAAATCTTTGGGGGTAGTGAGCAAACAACATGCTTGACTGCATAGAAGACTCAACATTACAAGTTATATGCAATAAAGATATAACAGCTGCTCTCCAAGGCTGCCAGAAGAAAGTTAATTGCTCACTGCAACCTGCTGCTGCTATGTTTTCTGGGATAAAAAACACACACATACACATACACACATGAGTGGGACAAATCAGATTCTTTTGTGATTAAAAAAAAATCTATGTTGAAGCAAAGAACAACTGTAAGAATATATAATTACGAAGTCTTTCTCGGCGTTGAGAACACTTCTATAACTCGGCTAGTCACCCGAGAGCATTATTTGTAACTGTAAGAATGATTACCGGATCACCCATGATCCCAAAGATTTCCCAATTACTGCCAGAACAAAATTTCAGGCCACTGTTCACTGCTAGGTGATAAGTCCCATGAGGGTGACATCATGCAACCACATTTTTTTTTCCCTTGAAATGCTAAACTGTCACAGAAGAGGTTTATGCAAATGCTCTGGCAAATGTGGCAAAAATGGCTGTGGACAGAAACCGTGGAACTTATGAGGTGATTTGTGTCTCAACAGTATGGTGTACCAGCACACATCGGCCTTCAAAACTTGCTGGATAACGTGGACTTATTTTAGCCTAAAAATATTTCTGGCTCTCTAATAGCCTTGATTTAAACACCCTTGATTACTATGTTTGGAGCATAATTTAAAGAATTATTAAAAGCTCCAGAAAACCTCATCAGTATTGAAGCAGCATTTGCTAACATGGACAGCACTGCTTTACAGAGAGCATGTGAGCAATTCAGACAAGGGATAAAGGCAATCATTGGAACAGAGGGGGTTTACATCAAATAATTCCGCTCTGTATAAATCACACAAATGACATACAAAAGGATTTTCTAAAGTTTTAATTTTTTTATCTAATAAATTAATTTTTTAATGTTTATTCTGTCTGGGTTTAAAACCCCCTTCCATGTATGTACTGGAAGGAAACTAAAGATGTTGGATAACAAAAACAAATTAGTAGCGGGGAATTAACTGCCAACTAACACAGATGGGTGCACAAATGGGTTGACAGAGAATTTCTCCAACAAAGGTTTCAAAAGCTAGTGTCACAATACAAATACACCTCAATAAAAATAACAACTATGTAGAAATGTAACGTAACGTCGGTAGTAAGATTTAGCAATAAAGGTAATTTGAAAAATATTTTTACAACCAATAAGTTCTTACTTCCTGAATGTGCCTTGTAAAATTAATATTAATAACAGCCCAATCAAATAATGTAACAGAAAAAAAATCTCACAGAATCAACTGGTACATCTAAACTTTTATGGGTTGATAGTATTCTTACTATCAACTGCAATGATGAAGCTTATTTAAAGCAAGCAGTATATATACATATATTTATATATAATTTGTTTAGAAACTAGATATTGCCCACAACTTCGTTCATGCAGACTATTAATGTACCATAATAAACAAGCATCATACAGACCTATATGATTTCATGACCACTGTGGCACACTTAATGCAAATGCTTTTTGCACAGAGGACCTCTAAAACAAATTGTAATTTCATTCCTTTGAATAATATGATGCCACTTGTATGCTGAAATCATGATCAACATTTCAACGGCTATAAGTAAATTTAAATGGATATGAATTTGTGAATTTGTTAATTGCTTTGCGTCTCAATATCGCATCAAAATAAAAAAATACTTTTGGGACCGCATGCTGTTTATTAACCCCTTGCCGTACCATTTAGCTCGACGAAATCTGTGAGCAAGTGGTTTGGGACGTGTTGCTAAACGGGCAGCATGATGCGCGAGACAATCGCAACAGAAGCCGATGTTCAGATACCTGTTATAATAGTAATAAGCTTACTTGTTCCACGTGATAATGTTCTTGTGGACATCAACATTAATTCAATCAATTGTAAAATGAATCACAGCCAACCTGTTGCAATACTCATTAAATTTATTGTTTACTGGTTTCGACTTGCCTTAAGGGAGTCTTCTTCAGAACCTATGGATATTGTACATTATTAGTGCATCAGATGTTAAGCTTGGAGTTACATACATGAAAGTTTGTGCATACTCACTTGTTAAAAAGTATTACATAAATCTAAATACTCATCTCAATAAAACAGTACATTTTGTACTAAAGTCACACATTAAAATATATTTTATAGCTATCCATCTGGCAGCCAACGTGTATCACAGTGCCAGTGTCACATCTAACCTGGGTGGCAGCTTACTGCCAACTAGCTTGTACGTTGTGGCGGTAACTAGTTTAATGGCAGATGGCACCACCTGCGATCCACATATGGATGCAACAGATGTTATTAAAATTGAACAGCGTCTAGTTATACAAATGTTTGACATGCACTAAAATAGAATTTTGAGAGACCAATAGTTGTCAAACGTGTCATCTTATTGGGTTATGAGTGTGCCGCCCTGGTTAGATGTGACACTGGCACTGTGATACACGTTGGCTGCCAGATGGATAGCTATAAAATATACTTTAATGTGTGACTTTAGTACAAAATGTACTGTTTTATTGAGAATTTATTTAGATTTATGTAATACTTTTTAACAAGTGAGTATGCACAAACTTTCATGTATATAACTCCAAGCTTAACATCTGATGCACTAATAATGTACAATATCCACAGGTTCTGAAGAAGACTCCCTTAAGGAGAGTCGAAACCGGTAAACAATAAATTTAATGAATATTGCTACAGGTTGGATGTGATTCATTTTACAATTGAAGAAATACCGTTGCTTTTGATACTGCCATGCTTAAGATTAATTCAATCATTCTTCCTTTTTTATATACATATTTCTAATACAATATATATATATATAAATCAATATTTCAACATATTAGTGTTATAAATCCTGCATAATAGACAAGAAATAACAATTTCAAATCTATAAATGAACAATGCTTTGATAGAAATTATAATCTTCCTGGGCATCTTCAGGTATGACTTCTTCAGAAGTAATGTAATAATATGACGTCTAAAAGTAAATATTGCCAACAAAAAATTTAATTACAAGAATAAATGCTCCCCTTGCACGAATATCTAATACAAAAATACTAACAACTCTAAAAATTAGTAGTTCGGCACGCTATGGTACTTTTGAAAACATTATGGTTAGTTTCACGAGTCTCACTCGGGATGTTTACATTTGATCCGCATTTGTTTTCAGGAGTATGACTCGTGATATCCATGTTTGGTCCAAAAATGTTATTACGAGTCAGACTCGTCAAAGTATGGTAAGGAGTTAAACGAAACCCCATCAAAACCAGACTAACAATTTTTGTGTAAATCATGTTCAGCGAAAATTTATGTTAAATTTCTCAGCGTTTTGATGTCGCAGCAAAATGAAATATACCTTATTTTACCTGCTGAACCACAGGTTGTACATTATTCAAAATGCCCATCAAAGTCTGACAAGTAGTTTTTATATAAGTCATGTTCAACAAGAAATTAATGCTAACATCTTAAATTTCATAACATGAAACACACGTTGTTTTAACCATGGGACCATGGGCTGAACATTAAATGAAACCCCGTAAAAATCAGACCCATAGCTTTTACATTAATAAGGTCCAGTAAAAATTATCTTAGATTTGTCAACTTCATCACATCACATCAAAATATAATATACACTATTTTACCTGCATGACTACAGCCTGCAAACTAAATAAAATCCCACCAAAATATGGACGTATTTTTTATGTGAATAATGTTAAACAAAAAATTGATAACAGTGAGACCAGATGCTGCGCATTAATCAATAACTTATCAAAATCAGACTGGTAGTTTTTGTGTGAATGCTGATCATCCCACCATGCAGACAGACACTTTTTTTAAAAAACATTTATTCCTTCTCTGTAACTTTTTTTTAAATTTTTTAAATGTTCAGATTTTTTCCCAGTTGCAGATTTATAATATGTATATATATCAAAATTTTGTACATATTTTATTTTTTACATCTGATGAACTTAAAACTTAGTAAAGACGAGGCAAAAAGAATACCTTTGATACGATAGGTGGGGGTGCTGCTGCTGGACCTAGCTTGTCAGGCAGCTTTAGAAATTCATCCCCCGAGTCAGAATCAGGTGGCCCTGTTCCAGTGGAGTCTGACCATAAATCTAAATTCAAGAAGCCAGGTTAAGTTCTATATTAGCAAAACTTTTGATAGTATAACTAAACAATATTAAAAAGTTACTAATACTAAACCTGTATCTGTAGCAGAGGATGAACTGAGACCAGGATGCACTGGTTTACCAATCTGAGCTTCTGTGTTTTCACTTGGTAGATCAGGCGATGCTACTGGTGGTAAAGGTGAATCTGAACCAACGCCTGACCCTCTTGTACCAAGAGTATCACTTGCATGGCTATCATACTTCCGAGTCTGAAAGCAAACATTAACATTTTTAAACGAATCAGTAAACTAATACTCAATGGACTGATATATAGAACTTCCCCTTTCATTATAACAGAACACATGGCTCCAAGTCATTAAGGTGGAAAATTTGCATCGCCAGCAAACAAATGACTAATATCATGTGTGTTTATATATATATATATAGCCATCTCACTACTACTGAAGAAGGTCCATACACTCAAAAATTTCACTCTGTGTGTGTACATGTTTTTTCCATGTCTCGATGCTGCAGGAATCCTCTTCTATGGCAAGCGGTGGTTTTCTCCTATCCAAACGTTTAATATATATATAAATTATTCATCTTAACTGTACATTACATATTTCAAAAATTAATAAGGTTTAATATTATTTCAAAACATATGTATGGAAAAATCATTTTGAGAACACATCCCAAAGAAACAATCCTTAGAAACAAACACCAAGAATTTCCATAACATAAACAAAATTGAACAGTTTAAATTACTTATTAGCAGTCAATTTTATCTAATAACTAAATCTTGTAAATATTATACAAAATTAAATTTATTTTATAGAGAAATATGTTAAAATATTTTGTCTGGCAACATATGCATCATTTCAGTGAACACAGCCATAAGTGGCCAAAAGTTATTTAAAATCAACACAGCCTTTAGGTGCTAGGGCACAGTTGTGGTATGAAAAGGTGTTACAAGCAATATTTCATAAGGGCTATTCACCAAAGCAATTAAAATTAAGTGGTAGGTACCTTTAAGTTACTTATGCACATTAATAGCTCATCATCCCAAGTATGTGTGTTCCAGTTTGGAATATTGAAAAAAATATTTTTAGAGAACAATAATAATAATAATAACCTCAAATATTTTACTTTAACAGTGTCAGACCACATATAAAATGGCTGCCATCAAACAAAAACTGCACATTCATCGACGTCAAGGCCATTAGAGGTAGGGTGGGATGGGATTAGGAACAAGGAACAGAAAGGAATTCAGCCATGGCCTTTTTGAAGGAATCATCCTGGCATTCACCTGGAGCGATTTGGGGAAATCCAAATCTGGATGCCCAGACAGGAATTCGAACCCACATCCTCCCGACTGCCAGAGCATACTGTCAGAAGAAACAAGCAGAAATAAAGTAAAGAACATTATTGAGATGACAAAGTAGGAGAAATTAAAGCAGAGAAAAAGTTGGAATAAAGCACCAAAAAAATACAGGGAAAAGAAAAAGGCATAAGCAAATATAGTAATTAATACAACGCCACATTCAGATGATGATACAGCCACAACACCTTCAATGAGAAGACATGTAGGAAGAAAAATAGTATGGCAAGATAGAGCCAAAGCACAGTGTAAAATAAAAAGAAAAAAACAAGAATAAACTATAGTTCAAATGAAACCTAATATAGAATCTTTAAAGAAAAAAACTACAAAGAAGGGACGAAAAAAGAGAACCTGTAACTACAACTTCTAGCAGCAAAGTTGATACTTTAATAAAAGATGTTTAGTTTCCTCCTGATGTACCCATGGTGGTTACCTTAACAGGACTGCCAATTGTCATGTGTTGATGGGGAAAGAGCACCCAAACAGCCTCAGACTTCGCCAATTATTTCAGAGAGTCTGCTATTTAAGTAAAAGTGATACCTGATGATGACATCAGTAGGGTAAAAAGCATCATTCTGAAAACTTTCAATGCCATTCCATGAGGACTAGTTTGAACAGATCAACCAAGTTAGGTTCAAAAAGACCTTGTAACAGCTGCAGTGCGTTTCTCACAGGAACCTTGGTGAAGAGCGATACAACATCAAAGCTGACCATAATATCAGTCTTTGACAACTGCATCTTTTGTAGCGTATCGACAAACTGTTTCAAGTTCTTAACATGGTGCGGACAATTACCTACGAAGGGTCCCCAACAAGAGGCACTTTCCTTTCAATGCTGGAAGTAGGGTCACCATTAAGGGGTTTGTAAGCGGTGTCATCAAGCATTTTTTGTATTTTAGATTCATACATATCAGAAGTGACCATACTTCCAGAGTTGAAAGGAAAGTGTCAGCTCTTGTTAAGAAGGACAGATTTATGCCTGATGTCGTCAAGTACCTTCGACCTCGTGCAGCCAGACCACCTAGGCTTTACGGCCTGCCAAAGATCCATAAGGATGATGTGCTTTTACGACCGATTGTAAGTACTATTGGTAGTCCCACATATAACTTGGCCAAGCATTTGTCTAAGATGCTTAGACCCTTCGTAGGTAATTGTCCGCACCATGTTAAGAACTCGAAACAGTTTGTCGATACGCTACAAAAGATGCGGTTGTCAAAGACTGATATTATGGTCAGCTTTGATGTTGTCTCGCTCTTCACCAAGGTTCCTTTGAGAGACACTCTGCAGCTGTTACAAGGTCTTTTTGAATCTAACTTGGTTGATCTGTTCGAACTAGTTCTCACTTCAACTTACTTTACCTACGGTGGGAGTTTTTATGAACAGACTGATGGTGTGGCAATGGGGTCTCCATTATCTCCTGTAGTAGCCGATCTGTTTATGGAACACTTTGAAGATCGAGCAATTGAAACATCCGTCCTCAAACCAAGATGCTTCTATCGTTATGTGGATGACACGTTTGTTGTTTGGCCCCATGGGATCCAGGGTCTTTACAAATTCATGGACCATCTCAATAGTATTCATGAAAACATCAAATTCACAATGGAGCTAGAGAAAAATGGTAGCTTGCCCTTTCTAGATATTTTAATCCAGCGGAGACCTGATGGAACCCTGTCACATAGTGTATACAGGAAAATAACACACACAGACCGCTATTTACATGCTGATAGCTTCCACCATCTGGCGCAGAAGAACGCGGTGTTATACACACTTGTACACAAAGCAAAGGTAATTTCAGACGCTGACAATCTGCAGGCCGAACTCGAACATCTCCGCCATACCTTCATGCGGAATGGATACCCGATCCCATTGATAGAACGGGCACTTCGAAAGAAAAAGGCAGATATACGTTATATTGAGGAAGAAGAACAGCCTAAAGATCTTGCCTTCATCCCGTATGCAGGTAGCATCTCTGGGAAAATCGGCAGGATTTTAAAACGACACGGAATCAAGTGCATTTTCCGCCCTCCTGCTAAAATACGGGATTTGCTGCATCCTGTGAAGGATGATTTGGGTTTAAAAACACTGGGAGTGTACAGCATACCGTGCCAATGTGGTAAGAGTTATATTGGTCAAACAATCCGCACTATCCAGGCCCACGTGACTGAACATCAGCGCAACATCCGGTTGTTTCAACTAGAAAAATCTGCTGTGGCACAATACGTGATCGAAAATGGTCGCAGTATGGATTTCGATAATGTGAGAATTCTAGCCAAGTGTTCCTTCTTCTGGGAATCTGTGATTAAAGAAGCTATTGAGATACGTCTGAATAATAATAATATGAACAGGGACTTGGGTGTATGGCTCAGTGATGCATGGAAACCTGTTTTTGCCATTCTTAAACAACCAAGTGTCTCGCTGACGGACGATAGGAGAGTGGAGAGTGTATCACGGCATATCTGTCCTACTTCTTCTATAGCTGGGTCCGTAGCCGACCAATCACTGACAAGTATTATAGAACCGGGGTTATAGTCAGCCAATCGGAAGACAGCATGGCTCCATATGGATTTCTCGAGTTTAACATCATAATTAATGACAGTAAATGTTGGAAGAATATATAATGTGGGAGTCTTTCATTAAAGAAGTTTTTGGGATATTTCTGTGTGAGAATACTGTGAACGATGACACTATGAGAACAGTTATTGTAGTCAGCCAATCAGAATACCGCTTGGCTCCCTACGGATTCTCGAGATTAAACATCATGATTAATAGTGGTAGAATAATGTGAACGGTGATGCAATTTGAACAGTGACGTTATGTGAACATTGACGTGTGTAATTCCATCTCCTTTCCATTTATAACAACCTCGGCTTTGGTTTACGCTGTGGAGCCAGCTGTCAGTACAACGCTTGTGTACACCTGGTTCTGCAACCGACCAATCACAGTAACGGATTGATTATGTCATTGGAGTCAGCCAATCAGACGTCGACAACGATCCTGGCTCGCTTCTGTTCCGCTATTCGGTTCAGTTTTTGTTGTTCCTTTAGATACAACGGACCCAATGATGGCGACAGTGCAAGTCGCCGAAAGCTTGTTGGCAGAAAATGTAATCCGGCGGCAAACCCGCGAAGAATTTATATTTGTCACTATTTTTTAATTAATCTTAAGCATGAGGAAACATGTTTCGTTGCAAATTGAATTTATAATTTATTGCGTTACTGTAGGTACTGCTTTTTATGAGAGATTATCCCCAACAAAGTATTGAAAATCTAAATATTTAATATAACAGTTAGAGTTGTACTTGGGTGTGAACTTTAATCAAAGGACTGCAGTAAGAGAACTGATTAAAACTAAGTAAAGTTAATTTTATGTTAAGTACCTACAAGCCTCATACCAAATAAATAAATATCCATAATTTTTTAAACAACTAGTTGTTTATGATTTCAATATTCGCTTATTGCACCTACATTACCATTCAGGGAACACAAGTGTCATTCCATGAATACCTGATCATTTCTGAGAACATTACTGAAATTGCGAAAAAAAAACACATACAATTTTACATATTTTTTCAAAAAAGATCATTGTTATACTAAAAAAGTTAATTTCTGTGTAGCTAAAGTTAATTTAATTTTAAAGGTTGCTGTTACTGTTATATTGGAAAATTTTATACATAAAAATAATAACCTGTGCTCATTTGTGGGGTAATTTTGGTTTAAAATACTTTTGTATGTGATATTTTACATGTTTTTTTTATTATTACTGAATGTACACCTATGCTATTGTTTTAAGTATGTATATAAATATATATTCCATGGAATTTATAAAAACGTTCCCAAAATGACCACTTTTAGGGATGGCTCTCCTTAAAAACAATATTTTTATAAAAAAAGTAATTGGTTCTGTGCTTGTTGTATTTAACTATTGATTATGAGCTTAATTTAATAAACTTAGCTTCCAAGAATTTTTAGTATGAAACCACACTTCAAATTTTCCACCGTGATTTCGAGCCATGTATCATTAAAAAAAAAAAATCTAAATTTATGAATAAAAGTGATTTTCCATGATTGGTTGTAGATAATATGAGAAGACCTCAAGTTAAATATGTGTCCGTTCAAAACTAAAAGGAAAATTGAACAAAAATGTTAAATTGTTACGAGGGTAGACTTTAAAGTAAGGTCTCCTATTTTTTTTCTCATAGAAAATGACATTTATTTACATTGATTTATACACCGTTGGAAAGGCCATGGCCTAAGCTATTTTTCAAAGTAATCGCCATTTTTCTCGACGACTTTCCGCATCCGCACGATGAACTTCTGTACTCCGTCCTCGTACCACCCTGCGTCCGCGTCGCGCAGCCAGTTGGTGACCTCTTCTTGAACCTCCGCGTCCGACTCGAATTTCTTCCCTCCGAGGTGTTTTTTCAGGACGGGGAACAGATGATAGTCGCTGGGGGCGACGTCCGGACTGTAGGGAGGGTGTTCCACGATTTTCCATCCAAACTTCTTGATCAGCTCGGTCGTCCGATTCGCTGTATGCGGGCGCGCGTTGTCGTGATGAAAATTGACTCCTTTGGTCAGCATTCCTGGGCGTTTGTTCTTAATGGCTCGGCGAAGCTTTTGGAGGGTTTCACAATATCTCTCAGAATTGATAGTGGTTCCTTTAGGCATGAAATCCACTAACAACAAGCCGCGACGGTCCCAAAACACAGTTGCCATCACCTTTCCGGCTGACAGTGTTGCCTTGAACTTTTTCGGTTTTGGAGACGAGCTGTGGCGCCATTGTTTGGACTGCTGCTTTGTCTCAGGTGTATAGTGATGAGCCCATGTTTCATCCCCCGTTACGAAACCATCTAAAAATTCCTCTCCTTCCTCTTCAAAACGCCGCAAAACTTCCTCCGCACATTCCACGCGCTGCCGCTTGTGGTCTTCGGTCAGCTGTTTTGGCACCCATCTTGCCGAAACTTTGTGATACAGCAACTTCTCCTTAAGGATAACTCGAATTGCGTCCTTGCTGCACACTCCTCCAAGCTTCTCTTCCAATTCCTTAACAGTAGCACGACGGTTTTTGAGCATTTCTGCCTCCACAGCTTGGACGATCTCGTCTGAGAGCGACGGCCGGCCACTTCTCTCCTCGTCGTGAACGGTTATGCGGCCGGAAATGAACTCACGTGCCCACTTACGCACGTTCTTGATGTCCATACATTTTTCCCCGTAAACTTTCACTAGCTGACGATGGATTTCGATGGGTGGCACTTTTTGTGCAGTCAAAAAGCGGATGACCGAACGAATTTCACACCTGGACGGAGAAGCGAGAGGCAGTTCCATCGCGGACGGCTGCTGAGCCAAGACTGAGCGGCCAAGCCGTGTCTTCCCCCACCAGGAATTTAGCCCGCGAGTCAGGGAACACGGCGGCGTTGCCAGATTTCGTCTAGCTCCTGATGCGGCGACGCTACACCGTTGGAGACCTTACTTTAAAGTCTACCCTCGTATTTCTGTTTATTACATAAAACTATTAAAAGGAAATGGGGTAAAATGTACCAATTTTAATGTGTGTGTATATATATGCTAAATCTTTACTACTGCTAGTATTTGTAAACACAAATTGTTGACAGCAGGGACTAGTTTATTTAAATCTAGCAAATAAGATCCTAAGAGTAAAATAGATAAACTAACTATTTCATTTTTAAACTTAATGTAACTGAAAAAAGAACTGACCTATTTTACCATTTGCTCATACTTACCCTGTGAATTTCATCACTGATTTGTTCTAAGTTACGTAACGCCTCTGCATAGTTCATCTTTGCCTGTGCCACCTGCTGTTCCAAGAATTTTACACGTTTCTTTTGTTCCTCCAACAACTGATTGAACTGGGCTTTCATTTCGAAGTATGGCCTGAAAGGAAATAAAAATCTTTCTAACATGTCAGAAAATATCAAGTGTTAATCTTGAAACCATTGCTATCGATCACTAGATGGTATTTATGTAATAGTAATGCCTCAGTAATCTGTGAAATTTATTACTATAATAATAAAGAACATAATAATTTGTAGGCAACAGGGTGCATGACTGAAGACGAAAGAAAAAATTTAATTGAGTTTAAGACACTGTAACTGATATAAAGCTTATTAGCAGACTACACAACTTATTGTCTTTTGAAAAGAGTATTATTTTTACCTCATATTTGCTAATGTGAAACCATTGTACAATGGCTGCTTGGGTCTTAATTTTCCTGCCATAAATACATGAAAAAATAAGAAATCATTTAGTGGGAAGTTTTACGGGAACTTCGTGCCTTTTCAGAATAAACTAAACTGGAAAGGAGGTCAGGCAGGAGGGCTGGTTGGTGCTACAATGTAGTGAACAAACACTGAATTTTCTTTGGGTGTATTACCAGGAAGGGTATCCTAAATAAAAGTGTTGATACCTCAAGGACATTTGGTTTTTTTTTATGCGTACACAAGATGCCTCTTTTTTAAAATATATAAGTGTATGTAGTTTTTAAAATTAGGCTACACATCAGATACATGCAACTTTCAAACCCGAAAATTTCTTCTAGTCAGCACATAACTGGATACATTTCCCTTATCACAGGTAATTACACTTGTTTTTACTTTCCATTGATAAAAAGCAGAATAGGCAGAAACTGGAGTCTACAAAACATTTTCTTTGTTTAATGAGATACTTGTATAAAGTGTCAAAACAGTTAAAGACAGTTAAAGATACTTTAAATATATAAATATCTCATTTAAACGGATGCATTATTACCATTATTCAGTTGTGGGAAATGTTCAATCACTCCAAACAAATATACAGATCTATGATATTGGCATAATACAACAAGAAAATCTCTCACCTACACATTCTGTTTATTACATAAATGTGAATTTATAGCAGAATGCTTCCAAAAATGTTATGTGTAAAAAAGAAATCTTAAAATAATAAAATTGTCAAAGAACAGAATGACTTTTGGAAAGGTATGTCTTGCAAAATTACTAAACAAAAACCAAAATGAATTAAATATGGAAATACATCTGGCATTCAAAGATTACAAAGAAGCTTTTCATTAAGTAAATAAAAGTACACTCTCAGAAATCCTAGTCACTGACAGAACATCTAATCAGATAATACACAATTGCTTGTGAATATTGTAACAACCAGAAGGAATGGTCTGAATCACTCCAAACAGCAGAACCAAAATAAGAGAACAAGACTGCAGAAAAATGGCATGCATGTAGGCCCAGCAGTGCCCTCTTTTGTGAGACCAGATAGATCAGTGTTATTCCATGCACAGTTAGTGCAGAACTGTCAAATTAAATCGAAACATGCAAGCAAGTGCTAGTATGCCTCGTCGACATCAACAGGCGCAATATCAGCATGTGATTTGAGTGTTAACATAACAGGATTACTGGTCTCCAGGAAATTGATTTGTGGCTCATACAGGGCATGATGACACAGCAGTGATGGGTGTGTGGAACCAGTGGATAGAACAGGTTATACACAACGATGCGTGGATACTGGATTACACAATGTGACCATGGTGCGGGATAACCATCATCTTGCCCACATGACAATAACCAACTGAACAGCTTCGTGCACAATGTGACTCAATGTTGGAGCACTGAAATAGGTGTGGACATGCCTGCGTCGATGGTTTAACACTTTGCTGAAGGCTGGACTAGTGGTACACATGATATTGCATCAGCTTCAATTGATTAGAAATCACCAATGACTCCGACTGCAATGGGCATGTGAACACAGTCACTGGCATGCTGAGTGGCAAAATTTAGTGTTTTCGGATGAGTCTCATTTCAGCTGGTATGGCCATAAACATGTTAGATGCCACCACGGTGAATGCAGTTAGGCACACTGCATTGTTGAGAAGTATAATGGACAAATGCCAAGTGTGATGGTTTGGGGCACCATTGGCTACAATATACCATCTCACCTCCTACCTATTGATGGCAATCTGAACAGCAACCACTACGTTGGGAAGGTTTTAGATCTGGAGGCATTGCTCCTCCTGCAGACAGCTTCATATGCCATTATTTTAGCGGGACAATGAATGGCCACATGTGGCGAGGAATGTGCAATCCGCCTTCGAAGAACGACAGGTACCACTGCATTCCTGGCCTGCATATTCACCTGATATGTCACCCATCGAATATGTGTGGGGTATGGTTGTTCAGAAATTGTTCATTCTGGTCCTCCAGTAACCACTGTCAATGCTTTGTGGATGTGCCTACAACCAAGTAACAGTGTGTTCCCCAGCAACATATTCAGGATCTCTTTAATTACATGCTACGATGTCTAAAGGCTCCAATTGCAGCACATGGTAGCTTCACACCATACTGAATTATGTCAAAGTGCATGTACAGTTCTGTAATTCTTATCATTTGGGTATTGTTATGTCCCTAATCTGTGGAATAAATTTCACTGTAATCACAAATCTCCTTCTTGGTGTTGCAAACAATAGTGTATTAACAATATACAATCTTCATAAATGCAACTTGGTAACTGGAAACTGAAACAATGGATTGGAAGCCTATCAACTGTGGTGTAAGACAAGGTTGTCAATTATATCAACTACTCTTTAACAGCTTTAAGAATTCTTTAATCAAACAAGAGATAAACAAAATATGGCAGCATAATGCAACAGAGCAATAGTTACCTTGATACCCTGCTTTATGGCAATGGCTAGGCTTTAGTAGCTAACTGTGAATATAGTCTACAATTCTCAGTACATCACTTGAACATGACATGAAAATTTCAACTAAGAAATAAAAAGGAACAAATACAAAGCAAAATAGTTCTGGATAATGAAAATTTTGGACAGGTTAACGTAATCAAATATTTAAGATGGCACCTAAGAAATACATATATATATATAAAAACAAAAGATGGGAAAATACAACCAATATATATATATATATATCTATCTTAACATTAAATTTTACAACAGGGCATCAAGGATAATCATCCAAGTTCTAAATCCATCAAAATTCAAAGGAAACCCAGAATCAGGGCATATAAAATCATGGCAAGACCAATTCTGGCTTACAGTTCTGAAGGTTTGACAGTAAAGCAACAAGATGAAAAGTGACTCACTGTGGGGTAAATGTAGTTTCTGAGAATAACCACAAGAAATTCACTGTATGATGTTATATCTGGTTTAAAGGGAAATTAACATTCGATATCAGAGCTAGGAAAAAGGCTTTATGAACGTTAAATGAAATTTTCTGTGTTATATACAAGAGCAGAAGTATATAGGAGCGAAGCGAGCTCACCAGATGTTCACCACACACACACACACACACACACACACACACACACACACACACACACACACACACACACACAAAAAGGGTCCTACAGCACAGGCTGGGATGATCCCAACAGCTATATGATGATATCCCAGGGGATTGGAAAGAGACAAAGAGTCTTGTGTGGCACTCTACAGATACAACTGTTTCAGGTGTGAAAGAAAAGTGTGTCACAATTTATTGCTAGTCATCTGAGGGAGCCCTGGGATGTTTTTTGCAATGTGTGTTTCAGGGTGGTGTGACTAAACAGACCACTGAAGTAGAGGGGAACAATCTAGGATTGCTTGAGAGAAATGACAGAGAGAAGGGCATTTGTGGCTGAGGATTCAAGTTGAGAGGTCAATTGGTGTTTGAACTTGGATCCACAGCTTCATGCTGTTCGTCTGACAGAGTCTTGCCAAGGCTAACCACTTGAGACCAACGGAGCCAGGCAGCCAGGGATTTTCAGACGCCTTCCCTGCTCAACATCACACCAGCTGTGTGTAGATAGAGGGACACCATCCACCCTTCAGTCATCAGCTGTGGCATTCCAGGAGGACACCACAGAGCCCTAACAGCACAATAGCCAATAACCATTGCATCTCGCTGCTTCTAACCGCATTCAACACCTGGTAAAAAAAAACCAGTTCATGTCATAGTTATTCCTAAAACCCAGTTTGTCCAGCCCAGTAATGCCTATGGGAACTTTCATGCAATCCACTGAGCTGCAATCATAAATTGCTAAGAGTGTGTGTGAATTTCTTTGAATTATTCAGCGAGTAGTTTCAACACTAGATATTTGGTTTGCTTGGTTGTGAATTAATGTTCATAACAGTAAAACATGTTATCAAAAGAAAATATAGATGGTTGTAATTTTCTCATAATTTGTGGATTTTTCAATTCATAATACAGTTGCACTGATCACCTTTCCTTATGGTCCATTACTCTACATCAGTGTATCGAGGTATTTGATTGAACTTTTCGGGACCACAGGTCTTATCTAAATCAACTCACTTATTAACTTAGCAATCATATGTTGAGGCAAAAAATGTAAATAATTATGTACAACAGTGGGTAATGTACAACTGTTATATCTTATCAAGAACAAAATTGTAACAGAAAAATTAAAAATAACACCTCCAGTTGAACATATCCAGCAGCATAACAAAAAGTAGTTTCAATATTTTAAAAGGATGTACAAAAGCAAAATACCTCTGCAAATACAACATTACATCTCCAGAGCAAAACAAACGCCTGGAAGATGAAATAAGAAATGGAGGGATACTGTAACAAGCCTCCCTTGTTCAATTTGCTAGTGACCTGAGTGCATTATAATAATTCGCAAGGCCAAGTAATCTATACATTGATTTAAGAATGAAGTCTACTTCTCATTTTATACTAACAATATTCTGCTGACAAAATTTCCACTTTTTTAACTACCATGTCTTGTTTATCACAAACCCAGAATATATATCTAAAATGATTTTATTTAATCAGATCTCCAAGTAAAAATATAGATAGTTTAATGGTTTTTATTTAATTTCTTTAATGAAAAACACTCTCCATCATGTCACTGATTTACTTTGTTGTCAGTATGCCATAAATGCAATTAGGAATATTTCCATATCCCTGTGTTTATAAAATCACCAAAATTTGCACAAAAAGTAAAAACACAGTCAATTATGACTCCACTAATTTAATAACCCCTTCGGTACCTGAATATAAATGATGTTTGCATGTTCTTATGTTACCAAAGCAACAGCTATAGTATAAATAAACGTCAGAGAAAAATAATCTTTAAAAACATTAATTCAAATTATAATATGCTAATTGCACTGAACCAACATGACTCGAGGATAAAATTTCATGGTAATTGAAATAGCTGTAATTGTTTAAAACAAATTTTGGCCAAAAATGAAACAGATGTCACATTAAAATTTTATGCTATAAACATAATCTACTACAATTAAAAAAATAATTAGTTTTAAACTGATTTATTAATTACCTTATCTATAATTAGTGTACTGTAAATGAGGTGCCAAGCACTACGCAGGCATCTACCGCTACTTACAAGAGCTGCAGCTGATGCTGATAGGCAAGACTGTTTATCTGTAGCAAGCTGCGTCGTGCATTCAAACTGCCAAACACAAAAAAATTAACACAAGAGGAATAGTTTTCATTTGAACATCCTCATTTGCTAAAGTAATTAAAATACAGGGAGCATAATGTTACAAAAAAAATCAATTCCAGCTTAACTCACATGACAGCTACAACTTCTAAGAAGATCAGATCATGGGTACTATATTTCCTTTAAAATCTCAGTGCATTTACTGGTAGCAAGGTTAAAATTGAAAGACATACAAACATAATAAGCATATACTCATGTGCATAACTGCCCACATGCACACAAAAATATATAAAATTTGTATTAACTGTGAGTGATCTGTATCTTAATACTATTATAACCCCCAGAGTCCACAAAATATTAAACAATTAATGAGGCATATTAAAGAAAGCGGATCAGCAGGTGCCAACAGTAGGCAGAAGTAATGAGGCAATTTAGATACATACTTCTTTTCCATAACTATGAAACAAACTTACACAATTTTTCCAGTTTTTGTTCTATGTACAAAATTAAAAAAACACACACTTTCATACTTCATAATAAATTTAATTCAATTGTTTTTCTAGAATTACAAAAATTTTAATACAAATACAGTGATTCATTTAACTTTATTCTTCAAACAAGTAGTTTTAGGTAGTACAGTATATCAATTTCTTGATTACCTGTATCCAGTGAATAGTGAAATAAAAGCAGATATAGGACAGAAAACATGCTGACTTGGGAAAGTCTAGTTGCTTAACAAATAACCCTATTCTACTTTCTCTATACATTACTGCACTTGCATCCTACATATATACCCTTCCCTGGATGACAGAAGTATCAAAAAATGAAGCTTAAGTGAAACTATCGAACAGAAAACTAAGAACACTACATTGGCTTTAATGTCTAAAGAAAAAAGAATATTAATTTACAGACAGTGTCAAATATTATTATACCCTTTAATAAATACACTATTTGTTTGGTAAACATGCTTTTAACACTATTTTTAAATTCTTGTGCCTAGTATTTTGAGACACAAAAGTTAGAATTAAAACAATGTTAATACAACAGGAGACAATAAAGGGATGAGTTAAGGAATATCAAAAATTCCACAATAGTTTATAGCCAGTGTTTTATACATCTAATAAACTCTTAACAGTGAACCAAAAAGAAATCAGAGTAACAATCTTGAAAGAAATTCTGAAAACAAAAGCAAGAGAAAAAACAATTAGACTATTGGACTTTAGCCCACTCAAGATAATTATTCAATGACTTTCCCTTTACTATGCTATATACCTAGGTTGAAAACTATCTTGCAGTTAGCAGTTGAACATTTAAATTCTACTTTCCATTTCAAACAAGCACACAATACTACATATGTTAGGCATATTAGGGTCTACTGCAAGTATCTACTTTACAAGAGATGTTACTAAACTGTTAAAGCAAAGTATTAAACTTTTATTGTGGACATGAAACTAGTTTTTGAAAAATAAAATGAAAGAAAAGGAAATTTAAAAAACATACTTACTCACAATAATGTAAGCTTTTGGGATGAAACGAGACTAGCCATAGAAATACAGCATGCATATCAGCTGACCATTCACAATAGAAAATGAAAATTCAGTAGTTACATTGTTCTGGGAATAATGAGAAAGTTGTCAGGTGCAGAGAATAAATTAATATTTTTTGCTTACTTATGATAAAATATTACTTCAAAAACACATTAAATTTTCCTCCAAAAATTATTTAGTATTCTAAAGAAATGAAAAATAAATTCTTTTCACCAAAAAGCTCAATTTTACAATAAAACAACAAACAGCGCTTCCATTACATTTTAGGCTGTAAATAGCACATAAAGCGAACATTTTTTTTTAAATTATCGAACAAAAGAGGACAATAACCAATGTAGATCACATCAAATTCCTAGCAAAGTGTTCTATAAGCTTTGGCTTGCTGATAATAACTAGTAGCTGCCAAATGAAAAGATTTCCAATGCTTTATTAATACCACTAGCAGAAGAATGTTTGCTTAGGTATAAAGTACGTTTTGCCCAGTTAAATACACCTACATGCATGGTTAAATATATTCTTTACTACCAACAGATACTGTACCTAAAAAAAAATTAGGAAGCTTTTACAATAAAATTATGTGCCTTTGTTGCATTTAAACCTCTTGTGGTCAACTGAATAGCATGAAAATTACTTGTTCAACTGTTGTAAAACAACATCAGTTTTATATTATCAGAATAAAAATAAGGAAGAATGGACAAATTAACCCAACACTCAATACAGATGAAGACAGCAGGGCTACAATGAACAAACATGAACAAACTTTACAATATTGCAGTATAAACCTTAAACATATTTAGAAATTTATACTGGCAAACTGTAAAGTGTGTTTGAGTAGACTCCTGTGGTAGTTGTCCATATTATCTTGGTTGTCCGGGAGGAACCACTTCAATTTATTAAAACCTGACATTTCAGCCATCATTCAGTGGCTTTCATCAGAGGACTACCATGCCTCAGATCACTGTCACCTATAAATAGCTACTGAAGCTGCCTTAATCATTTGTATCGACATCACTGGCTGGTCCAATGGAGGCTTGCGTCTCGTGTTTTTCTTAGCAGGCATGACCATATTTGGTCCAGTTGAAGCCCAGTGTCTGCATTCATATTATCGGGTCTTTTTTGATTTCCAATGCTTCAGTGATCCATCTGGGCCACCATATACTTTTCTGAACCTAGTCTCACTGAATAAATAGTGTTCCCATGGACAGCTGAATGCTGTGCTACAGCTGATTTGCTGACATCATTATTTTTAAAATGTCTAATGTGTTCATTTGTGCTTTGATTGATTGTGCATCCTGTCTCCCCTATACATACCTGGCCACAGCTACAAGGTATTTGGTATACACCCGGCATCTGTAATTTCTCCCCTTTGTCTTTTACCCTTAGAAGCAGATCAGAAATCTTCCCAGGTGCTCTAACAAGAAGTCATGAGACAACAAGTCCAGACTGTAGGGACGCTAGGGGACCACTGGAATGCTTAACCGGGCCAGGTAGTCACTCACGATGAAGGCGGTGTGGCTGGGCGCGTTATCGTGGTGAAACTTCAAGCTATCCTTGATGTCCCTTTGCCTGCGCGCGACGCCTCTTTTCAGGCAATACAGGATTTCCAAACAGTAAGCAGCATTCATAGTCACTCCAGACAGGACAAACTCATAGTGGACGATCCCTTTTACTCTAAAATAGGCGATGAGCCTGGTCATTGTCTTTGATTTACTCATCAACGCTTTCTTGGGATGGGGTA
>CM061921.1:240255183-240302391 GCA_031002005.1 Vandiemenella viatica
AGAGAAAGATGAAAACACAATATTGATAATTCACAACGCGTGTCGACAGGATGACAGCGATTAATATACTTGTATTTTTGCATGTGGTGCTGGCCCCTAGGCTGCAGCCTAGGTAGCCTATGCGGCCCTGATCCAGGAAGTTTTTCATGGCACCGAGGCCATGGCCGCGGGGAATGTTGGTGTACAGGAAAGAATCTATTGAGACAAGGAAGGAATCTGGTGGTAGAGAAGTGGGGCTGTGGAAAGACGTTTGAGAGCTGGAGTCTGTCTTAAACTGCGCCAGGGCCTGATCATGGAGCAAAGAAAAGAGAGGAGACCACATAAGGGACCTTCTCCATACAGCGACGTGACGCCGAGTGGAGAGCGGTGGGGTGGGGAGGTCGCCATATTGGTAGGGTCAAGAAACACAAGGAATGTATACGGAACGGAAGAATTTATTCGTTTTTTAATCATCGCATTACTAAAAATGAAGTCTTATGGGGTCACATTTATAAATACCCTAATTGATATAACCTATAAACATTAGAATCCAAGGAAAAAAAGCTGATAAATTATTTTTGATAGGAATTTCGTATGCCGAAACAGAACTTTTCTTCTCCCTACAGTCTTAAAATTAATACAACAAGACCTAAGCTTAATATTGCTATTTCAAATAGATTGGATAGCTGTTCAAATAGATTATATTACCACATTCCATTTCAGTAATTTTAATCCTTTCAAAATCTTTGATGAGAAAGCTTACAAAATCAAGAAAAATAGGTCTAGACCTATTTACAAGCGGAAGCAAGTCCTATAAACCTTCAAAAGAATTCGCGGCTTACTCAGAAGATATTGCACTAGTATTCGATAGACCTATTTAAATTCGTCAGAAGCATCAGTGCAAGGGGAGTCTATCATTACCGTGGGTCAACAATCTGATGATTAATTACTGTCTCAAAAATGAGGTGGTTAGGTCGAAATGTAGCTTGAACCAAAAGAAAAGAGAACTAAGTGAGATATCAAAAAATTGTGTTCTTTACTTTCAATTAGTTTCGTTAAGTTACATAAGTATTCATCATCAGATTATGGCGCCAAGGTAATGATAGAACTGGCCAGTGCAATTATCTTGCTACCATATATCAAAAGTCGCAAGCTTGTGTCACTAACAACATGCTCAATATATTACTAACAACAAATAAATAATTTGTTCCTTATGCTAGAAAAATAATATTCTCCAACAGGCTGCATTTCAACCTAATCACAATTTGACTTAATGTTGCCGCTAAAGAGTTAAACGACGCAAATGTAACCAAACGTTTTAACCGTATTGCGAATTACATTTCAGATAACAACAAAATGGACTTCATTATGATTACTAGATCACATATCACAAATTATCACAATTAGTTTCATCAAACACTTTCAACATAAATTAGGTACAACTGGACTAAAGCACATAGAATAATGTATTCGCTTCATCGCGATGTAAACTTGATCCACACGTGAAAAATAGTAAGATAAAATGGTTCTCTGCATCAGCAAATATTTGATACCACCGTCGTCCTATTGAGAGCTGTGAATAAACTTCTTTAACAGGCACTGTAAATCTATAATGACATCTATTATGTCATGCAGACCCCGCACTACAAATACTTCAAGAACAATAATTTCAACGTGACTTACGTATGGAATGTTATTCCAGGTTGTTTTTTACTTGTTCTGTTTGTGCAACAATAGGCAACACAATTTGGCATTATAAAACACCTTGAAATATCCGAACATGAAATGTTCACGGCAGGAAGCTAATGAAAACAAACCAATGTTTTGAACTCACGAAGATGGCGGCTCCGGAGACAGGCTGCTTCACAGTTTAAGCGATACCTGGTCTCCCCTCTATTCCTACCTCCATGGGCCTGATATGCTTCAGTACCAGACGCAGAATCATCTTAGCAAAGATGCTAAAGAGTACCTTCTAGATTTTTAACTATATTTGGATCGGAGAACACTTCCCTGGCTCGTGGAAAGAAGCAACGCAAATCCCTATTTTAAACCCTGGGAAGGACAAGTTGCTGCCAGGTAGCTTTCGTAGCATCGCCTTGACAAGATGCGTGGGGAAGACACTAGAGCGGATGGTAAACCGCCGTCTGGTCTGGTGTCTTGAATCCCAAGGTCTGCTCAGCTGCTTTCAGTGTGGAAGTTCCGTTCCACTTTGGACAGCCTGACCAATGAAAGCGGCGATACAGGACGCGGTCATTCGCAGTCAGCACCATGTGGGTGTGTTTTTCGATATCGATAAGGCCTAGGTACTACCTGGCAACATGGAATTTTAAAACAATTACATGAATGGGGATTTAGGAAAAATCTGCCCCGTTCTTTACAATCGTTTTTATCAACTGTGTTTCTAAAGAGTCAGTTTTAAGCGTGAACCTCTCCGCTGTTTGTATTAACAGCATTTCTTAAGTAATAAGAAGTCTGATTCGATACTCATTATACATCGATGACTTCGCTATTTTCTGTTTTGTCATCTAGGCTGAGAGGTGCTGAGAGTCGGTTGCAGCTCAAACTAAACAGGCTACATGAATGGTCAGTACACACCGGTTTTCGTTTCTCTGTCAAGAAACACCGGTGTGTACTTTTTACTCGATCTCTTTTAGCAGAACCTCACCTTACCTTGAGGAACACCTTCTTAAGTTTCAGGTTTCTGGGCCTCGTTTTTGACAGTAGGCGTAGTTGGCTGCTACATCTTAAAAATGTGAAACCAAGGCTCTCACGGGATAGCTATTTCCGATGTTGGATCTGTAGGCCCCTAGGCTATACCTGTGCAAATAAATATACGAGGATAACTTACTGGTGAATCGAAGGTTCCAATGTGCTTTCTATATCGTTTCCGAGAGTGAAGTGAATGAGATCAGCGAGTGATGCTCGCACGTTCAGTGTTTCGACTGATGATCGATAAATACGTTACTGCCTATTGTAGTTTAGTTGTTGCAACCAAACACCCTCTCAGGAAAGTCTCGTAGAATTACAAACTCGAAAGTTTTAATAACAATATGAACGAATAGACCTACATATTAAAATAAAATAAACGTTAAAAGATGATTAAGATCATCAAAGCATGCAATAGAGAAAGATTACACACACATGTCAACAGGAAGACAGAGACTAAGCTGTTTTTAGACAGCGCTTCACTAATCAGAGACCGAGCGCGGTGGTGTAACGGCTAGCGTTCTGGCCTTGCATTCGGGAGGACGGCGGTTCGAATCCCCGTCCGGGCATCCAGATTTGGGTTTTCCATGGTATCCCAAATCACTCCAGGCAAATGCCGGGATGCTTCCTTCAAAAGGCCATGGCCGAATTCCTTCCCATTCCTTGCCCCCCATCCTTTCATCCTTTCCCGTCTCTAAAGACCTCGCTGTTAGAGAGACGTTAAGCAGATTAAAAAAAAAAAAAAAAAAATACTAATCAGAGCTTTCGTTCGCCACACCAAGCGATCGAGATTTCTGAATGCTGAAGTAAAGTCTTAAAAGAAATAAAAAGTCACATTAAACAACAAACGAATTAATATTGAATTCTAAATACACCTATTTCAATAATAAACGAATGTAACTTTTTGTAAATATTCATTTTGAAACAAAACGTTAAAACTTGGACGTCCCACCGCTACTCGCAGTTTACATAGTATACAAAATGAATTTATCTTACCTAACCTTCCGAACATGAAGGCTAGGGAATTTTAGTTGGTATTGTAGGTGTACGACAGTGACTTCAATCTATATACATTCGTATGTCCCTTCTACAGAAGAGTGCAACCTTATGTTACAAGAAGTCCTCACATGGGCGCCGGGAGGGGGGTGCAAGGGGGTGCACTTGCACCCCGCTGCTATCAAAGAAAATACACAGAAAAAGATTAATAAACAAAATTTATTATTAAACTCACTATTTGAATAATAACTTAAGGCGCCTAGGTTGTTTTCCAATTTTTTTTAACGCCTTGTCAATAAACTCAGTATTCTTAGTTAATAAGTGTTATATATAATTTATAAAAAAAGATACAGATGCACCTCCCTTAAAGTAATCCTGCCGGCGCCCCTGAGTCCTCATCTTTGAGGCGCAAAGTTTTTACTTTTCGGTATAGGTGCACTGAAATTTTATTTTAAAGTACTCCCGTGCTTAAAGGATTGAAATGCGTATGCGCGAATATTGTTTTTGGTTTCACGAGCATTTCAGTAGTTTCGACGATAAAACCGTTTCGAAAAGAGGTTACTTTCTTTGCACATGTTGGATTTTTTTTTTATTTTTGCATGTGGTGCGGGCCCCTAGGCTACAGACTAGGTAGCTTATGCCTAAATGCGGCCCTGTGTCCACCATGCATAAATTCGCCTTGCCACAGTTACGTATCGTACCAGCCTCATTCCTATACCTTGTTTACTCTGAACTGGCGGCTCAAGGTCATTTTCCCCTCGCCCTGCTCCTGACCTCACCTTCCCCTCCCTTCCTACCTCTCCGCGCCGTACGCTGTATCCATTCCTTGCCCCCCATCCTTTCCCGTCTCTAAAGACCTCGCTGTTAAGAGACGTTAAGCAATTAAAAAAAGAAAGAAACATCCACCCAGCAGACTTATGGTACAGGACATACAGCATGCCATCCAATCTTGGAGAAAGGGGGTGCATTTTTGCTGGGAACTGGCCATCTGTGAATTGAGGAACGAAGCAGCCGATAAAGCTGCCAAGGTTAGTCTGTGACAAGGTCGGAATCGAATTTGATCCGGTCCCAAAGTCAGAACTTACCTCGGTGTCGAAAAGAATTGTTCTTGATGTCAGGCAGGGTCAGTGGCTGGAATTACAGCATAATGAACTCCGGCTGGTCAAACCGACCGTTCAGCCGTATAGCAGCGCCTTCTAGCGGGAGAGAGGGAACGAGGTTCTCCTTACTCACCTCCGTATATGCCACTGTCCTTTGACGCATAGTTTTGTACTGCTCCGGGACGATCTATCGGAATGTGATGCTTGTCGGTATGCCACATTTTAACTTATGTGTGTTGTTTTTAGATTCAAGGGCAGACGTTGGCATAGTCAGCGATCTGTCCCTTATTTTAAACAACGATAGTGGCAATGTAATGAAGGTTTTAAAATTTTGGGAAGACGTACTTAGGTTTTAAGATGGATGGGTGTGCATTCTACAGTCACCCTTCCATGTATTTTGTTATTAATTGTTTTAATTATTACTCTTAGGCTTTTAAATCTAATTGGAATATTTACAGCCGTCCAGGCATTGTTTATAAATTATGTGATTTTAGTGGCCCCTTTACAGCCAACATTTTAGTATTTTATTTTATTTTGCTGTCTGTATAGCAAACCTCTTTACAGTCGGCCATGCAGACAGTAATTTCGTAAGGTTTTAAGCCGCATTGTCAACTTGGTTGTTATAAGGGTGCTAATGACCACGCCCTAAAGCCCTAATAACAACGATAATATATGTACTAGAGACGTTAGCCTATTTTCATCGGCCTCGGTGGCCTAACCGCATTCACCCGGTCTGACGCTCGGTCTCTGCTCCCTATGCGATTGTGCCGCCCCCCCCCCCCCTCCACGAATAAACTTTTTTCTTCATATACATGATTGTCAATACATTTTTTACAAGGAAACATGAGACTTGGCTAAAACTAAAAATACTCGATAAGGCTGATAAATTTATTTTATAGTATACTACTTACTTATTGCTGTACACTCCTTTCGAACAAGTCGTGTTATTCTTCTCCTATCGTTATGCCCAACTGAGAAGCGCGACTGAACTTATTTAGCAGATGTGTTTTTCTTCTTTTCACACAATCTCTTCATCCTCTCGCCGAGCCCTTCCTATGGCCCTCCGTCCTGGTGTTCCTTCTTCTAATATGCGGTTTGTTGTCAAATATACTATTGACGATGCTACTAAATCTGCCTGTGTCCTCTATGATATCTGCGATTCCGATTTCCTGGAGATCCTATTCGATTTCAAGTAGCTAGTCGTTGTTTTTCATTTTCACTGAAATGCCCAGGGTGAGAATTCTTTGGTTATTCTGTTGTTATTCATTTGATGTGACCGTAGAATTTAATTCTTCTTTCCCTGAATGTGTCTGATTTTTTTTTTCAGAATACTGGTATAGTTCGTGTGATTTCCTTTTTATTCAGATTCCTCCTGTACAAACTGGGCCAAAGATTTTCCTTAAAATTTTCCTTTCTTTTCAATATCTTTAATCAGTGATCTAGCTCCAATTATCAAAGTTTCAGATGCCTATAATGCCTCTTGTTTGATTACAGTGTTATAGTGTATTATGGGATATTGACTTTTTGTTTTATCTGTTCCAGGTGACTGTATTGGCTTTTTGTAATTTAGATATTCTCTAATTGTTTGCTTCACGATTAAATCCTGAGGGTTGAATTTCTCCTAGATATCTGAACTTAATTACTAGTTACAAATAGCGGTTTTTTATAAGTTGTCCATGTTGGTACCGCGAGGATCCTTCCATATAGTGGGTTCTAGCATTCGAGATTTGGAGTCCAGTTTTCGCATGTTCAAGGGAGGAGACTGTCTCTTGCCTGTTGTTGGGAAGAATTGCTAGATCGTCTGTAAAGGCCAAACACCGCAGGTGAAGTTTATTTTTGAGTAACTTACCAATGGATATACTTCTTACTCCCACGGTTTGATTAATTTGTGCAGAACAAGATTGAACAAAAGGGATGATAGTCCATATCCTTGTCGAACGCCTGATCTTATTTCAAATTGTTCAGATACTTCGCCTAAGAACCTAACTTTCGAGATAGTATCTGTTACTGTCTAATTCTCTTTTTCTGAATATTTTGGATGCCTGTCAATAGAATCATAAGCTTTTTTAAAGCTTACAAAGTTAATCACTGTTTCTGTTTTTTTGCGGATTTGTAAAATGGTTTTGAGATTTAGAATTTCTTCCACACATAACCTGCCATTTCTGAATCCTGCCTGATATTCGCCGATAAGATGATCTGTCTGTGTTTCAAGTCTCATGAGAAGTGCTTTGGATAGAATTTTGTAAGTAATTGGTAACAAGGAAATCCCTCTGTAGTTATTAATGTCGGTTTTATCCCCTTTTTTGTGAAGTGGGTGAATTAGTGCACATTTCAAGTCCTCGGGGGTATTTTCCTTCATCCAGACATCTTCAATAAACGTATAAATTTCATGATCAAGACTCGTGCCACCTATTTTACACATTTCAGCAACTATCTCCTGGGGCTTTGTTATTTTTTTGAATTATTTATTGGATCTCTTCTAAAGTGGGAGGTTTTGAATCTGGATTTGGAGTGGATTTTTCAAATGTTGGTTGTCTTAGAGGGTGTTGACAATTTAGAAGGTGTTAGAAATAATTTGCTAGGAGCTTACAATTTTCCATCTGGACATTTTAAACAGAGACTATAAAAAAAAGTGGCAGTCACGAAATTAGTCCTGTGAAGGTCACGGAGTATCCGAACAGTGTTGCAAATCAGCAAAAAAATCAACTTTCAGTAATGAGTGCGAAAAAATTTCTAAAACATAATACTTAACATGCGGGACAAGGTGATGTGCTTTATAATTCCAAATATTTATGTGACTGTTTTTAAAAAAATAGTAATGTGTTTCCATGAAAATTAGAAATCAAAATACTTTTTCACTTCAACCGACAGAAAAAGCAATAAAAATAATAAGTAATAACTCAAAAAAAATTATGCGCCTTCCTGAAAGTTAACAGACTCATACAGAATACATTCTATTCCTTAAATAGGGAAGCATGTGAATAAAAAAAAATAAAATGTTACACGAAGCGCTTAGTTGTTTCGGCTGTGTAATGTAAAATGTTGTCGCTGACTAACTTACGTTTTATTTGTTTACGTAAAAACTTCCAGCGAGAAAGTTTCTAAGAAAATATTGAAATTAATTCTGGTAGCAGGCAAAGCCTCTTCAGACAACCCCTTTTGGATTGTTTCACAGTTTATATTTGCGCGAATGATTGCGCGCAGCGCATGCCGCAGTGCCGTTGGTCGGTTGGTTCGTTTACGACTGAGAAACATATTTCCTGTCCTCCACAGAAAAGATATTTTCAGCTTCTGTAAGAATTATTATTGTCATTGTACACAATGGCCCATATATAACAAATTTCGCGAGAAATCTTCAAAAGCAAAGACAAAACGAAAATTAATTTATAAAATGTAAGGGATCGATTATACATAGAAATGACTGCCACAAATACCCCCATGTCAGTGTTTGTAATTTAGCGAAGTATTTTTTATTTTTTTATTTTTGCGTATTAGTTATTGGTAATATTCCTTAAAAAATACTTTAAAATATCTGCTACAATTATTTTAATTAGGTTTCCAATGCCCAGGCGGCCTGCAGGTTCGCGAATATTACTTCTGTCTGTTAATACACTAATTGCATGATTATGTTCCTGAACATCACCACCATTAACATTACTCGAATAGGCCTTAAACTAAGGAAATAAAGCGACCGCGTGTAAAGATACGCATGGACGACCGGCAAAAGCTAATGTGGCAATGGCAATGTCGCCGGCCCAACCAAGGGACAGAGGGTTGGTGCGGGCAGGGGAGGCAGTGGAGACTACGTGACCTTGGCAGGCCTAATTTCATGACGCCGACTATAGGTGCCTAGTAATTTGACAATTCATCTTTGAATGTTCTGTAGACGTTCCTTGTGTTGTTTTCTTAAACTCTTGATCAATTTCTGCCAATTTGTTTCTATCATAAGTACGTTTTTCTAATTTAACTGTTTTTAAGTTTGTTTCTGCATATTAATGAATGCCGGCCAATTTTGTATGGTTTTATGGGAATTCCAGTTTCGGCAGGCTTTAATTCTACGTTCTATAGCTTTGTCACAGGCTTCATTCCACTACATGTGTTTGCGTTTTCTCGGAGCTGGGCTGATGCTTTTAGCAGCTTTCAGGAATGTGTCTTTTAGTTCTGGCTAGTTGATGTTGGCTGGAGATATTGGTAAGGACACTTTCGGAATTTTGTTCCAAAAATTCAGGGTTGATTCAACGTACTGGAGACAACTAATAATAAGAGTCAATCACTCAGTTTTGTTTTTGTTTTTTTTTTGACATTCGTATTTTCGTTTTGACTTTTCTTGGAGATGGCTGGATGGTCTAGTTGAAATTCTCCGAAGTGATAATTTGGGGAGTTCCAGGTTTTTTTCTTGTGTGGAAGTGCCAGGAAATGGGTTGACATTAATTTTAAACCGAAATTGTCACAGAAGGCGATTAATCGTTCTCCGTTTTTTATTGGTTCTTTTATGAGCAGGGTAGAATCCTACAGTGGTTCTGAATTTCTTTTCTGTTACAATTTATGCGTTAACGTCTCCAATCAGAATTTTCATAACATGAAATGAAATTTTTTCATTTCCTCTAACAGTACCGAGAGATCCCGTACTTCTTGAGGGTATTTTTTACTATAGATGTTTGTAGGTGCAGGTGCATTGATTATTGAATTTCCTGATTTGATTGACAATATCGAGATTCTTTCGGAAAGAGAAGTTAAATATTGGGTTTGAAATATTCTTTCTGACTACAAAACCGGTGCTAAATTGTCTCGGATTGTTTAGGGCACCGAGCGTGGTGGACGAGCGGTAACGCTCTGGTCTCACATTCAGTAGGATGCGGGTTCTAATACCCGCCCGGGCTTCCAGATTTGGGTTTTCAATGTTTTCCCCCAAATCACTCCGGGAGAAGGTCGGGATGCTTCCTTCAAATGGCCATGGCCTAATTCCTTCCCATTCCTTGTCCCCAATCCCATCCCCTTTCTGATGGCGTCGACGAGGCGTAAAGCCATAAGTAAAAAAAAAATTCGGGATTGAGATTGCTGGTTTGCCTTTGTAATTTCCTGATTCAAAATGATTTTCATCTGTGTATCTTGTTTCTTGAAGTCTAAAATTTGAATGTTGAATTTGTCTAATGTTTCTGTTAGTTCCTTAAATTTGTCAACTTTGAGAAACGTATTAATGTTCGAAATGCCAAGAAAATATTTGCATTTGGGGCGAAGAGATTTTGGAATCATTCCCGCATGATGTTCTCGGTTCCCCAGAATCCGATGACCGAGCAAACCTAGTATATTTCCTAGGTCCTGGGGTAGTTGCTTCAGTAAGCAGACGTTACCATCGTGCTTTAAGTTGAAAGTATTGGGAGATCAGTCTCTAGTTATCTCAGTATTACAACTAGGGTAATGAGGCATGAGGTTGCCTCAAGATGTTTTCTGGTCTAATCTTTTACGGTTCTTAAGCGAATTCTGTTACTTGGGAAGCAAAATTACCACCGATGGCCGAAGCAGGAATGATGTTAAGCAGAATAGCACTAGCCTTCATGAAAAAGAGAAATCTTTTAGTTTCAAATATTGATCTAGGAATTAAAAAAAAACTTTTTAAAACTCTTTGTGTGGAGCACAGCACTTTACGGTAGCGAAAAATGGACTTCTTTACGAATACCGGAAAGAAGGAAACTTGAAGCATTTGAAATGTGGTGCTACAGAAGAATGCTGAAAATTAAATGGACAGACAAAGTAAGAAATGAACGAGTTTTGGAAATGATGGGTGATGAAAGAAGTTTGTGGAAAAGGCTTACACAAAGAAGAGACAGGCTGGTAGGTCATATTTTGAGACATACTGGATTGGTTAATTTGCTGATGGAGGCAACAGTCGAAGGTAAGAACTGTAGAGGAAGACAGAGATTAGAATATATGAAGCAGATAATTGAGGACGTAGGTTGTAGAGATGAAGAGGTTATAACAAGACGGGAAGGGATGGAGGATTGCATAATGTCAGTCGAAAGACTGATGACAGCAAAAAAAAGGGGGGGAGTCCTCCTTTATCCGGGCTTGAGAGCGGCAACTCAATCCACCCAGTGGCTGCTGCAGGGGCAGTCATATTACACTGCCGGAAATTTAAGTACCAACACCCAGACGGTGTTGTGATAAATGAATGAAATTTGGCCCCAAGTATACCCACATGAAAAGTATTAAAGGATTAAAAATTTAAAACGTTACGTGTAATAGTATGAGAAGTCTGGGGCTATTTATTATGCAAAATTGCTATGTTCTTTAGCGTCTTGGTGAAAAGTGTGGTATAACATGACACTTTTTTTGTCCAAAAGTTCTTTTTGACTAGGTATGCCAAGGCAAAGAGTGACGACCCTCTACGCCAGAATGTCCAACTGTGGGAGAGGTCGGAAAATTGGTGTGTTTCAAATGGGTGCATCATATCGTGGAATGTCCCGAAGGATTGGCCATAGTGCAATATCGGTATACAGACTTGTTACACAGTGGATGAAAGAAGGCTCTAATACTCCTAGAGCAGGCACATGTTCATACATAAGGACAATAGCATGTGAAGACCGCCAAATTGTGTGGGTGGCTGTTGCTGGCAGACAGGTAACTGCAGGCCAGATCCAAGCAGCGGTTACAGAGAGTCACCCCCCCCCCCCCTCCCCCGGTCGATTGCAAACAAATTGCTTGAAGCTGGGTTACACTCTGGTCCATATGCAATGTGTTTCATTTACCTTATTTCATTGCCAGCATCGTCTAACCTGGTGTAATGCTAAACGCAAATGGAGACGTGACTGGCGTAAACTTGTGTTTAGAGACGAGTCTCGATTCTGTCTGTGGCAAAGTTATAATCGAGAACATGTTCGCAGGCGTAGTGGGGAAAACGGATTACCCTGCTGTGATTTTAGAACGTCACACAGGTCCAGCCACTGGTGTCATGGTTTGGAGGCAATCAGTTTCGACAGTAGGACTGAGTTGGTTGGTGTTGAAGGCACAATGACAGCCCATCACTACGTGGACGGGATCCGCAGCCTATTGTGAAACCCTTCGTGGGCACCATCCAAATCGCATCTTCCAATAGGATGATACCCGTCCTCATACTGTGGCCATCACAACTCAAGCCTTTCAAGGGGTTACGATCGCAATTTGGACTGCACGGTTCGCAGTTTTGTCCCCAATAGAGTATGTCTGGCATGCCAGGAGTAGATACATTAGTTCTCAAACTATGCAATAAGTGACTGCACAGGACATGCAGGCGTAAAGACAAATACCCCAAGAAAACATCAGAACACATTGATTCAATGCCAGCGAGGATGCACGAATGTATAGGTGCTCAAGGTGGGCGCACTTCCTACTGACAACTGTATCTAAAGCTAATGAAATTAAACCTCATCCATTTCAATTTGTTATCGCTTCTTCTGGGTATGACTCTGGATATATCTAAAAAGTTTCCTAAAATTCCACCATTCCTGTTTGGGATTTTAATTTCCGCCAGTGTATTATAAGAATTTCTCACTCTGTCTCTTTTATGCTACATTACGCTCGCCTTGACATTGAGACGGATGAAATTTATCACAAAAACATGAAAAACAGATGAAGGTCCTGCACTAATTGCATTGAATAAAAGCCATTTCGTTGCAGGAACATTTCTCGCTTGTCATGGCTTTAGGAAAGCACACTTCACTTACATTTTGAAAGACGCTTTGCCCAAATGTTAACTTGCAACCACACCATGCATGGGGCAGAAAATTGCTGGAGAGAAATCGTTGTCTATCAAACTGTGAATAAGTGTGTCTGCCTGGTCGAAGTGCAGAACATTAGTCACAGTAGATGTAGTGAAAACCCCATAACGGTATACCTTCCCTCATCGCAAGTATAAAGGCGCGCTGAAAGAGAATAAATTTGGCCGCCGCTGAAGAATTCTATCATTCTTATTTTGCACAATCTGGCATCAATGTCATCTTAAGAAACAGTAACGCAATACTGGTTTGCCAGTATTACATTACTGTTTCCTGGGATGACATTGATGTCAGATTTTTAAAAATAAGAGTGATAGAATTTTTCAGCGTCGGCCAAATTTGTGTACATTATGAAAAATTGCAATGGAAAAATAAAGAACCAAAATCACGTAGGGAGCAACGAAGCCGGGACTTTCCCTGCTCCAGAAGATGGGGAACGTCACCACAACGACGCCGAGGTCTATGAAAATAGGCCACGTCTGTAGTATATACAGTTCGGCCCGAGGTAATAAAGTGTGCAATTTCTCATGAAAATATTGGCTTGCAGAAATAAATACACGAAAACTATTCTTTCTGATTATCTATCAACCCCCTCGGTTCGTATTTTTTCATATGAATTTAAGCCTCGTCGACATCGAGGTCATTAAGGCGGGAATCCCTCGGTCCGAAAGTAATCCTGTACCATGGCCTTTGAACACGGTTTTTTTTCGAAAACTATCGAGCAGTGACCTTAGTCCCTTTACAGGTCTTAGTTTTGTGTGGTCTTCAACCTCCATGCCAAATATCATCGAAATCCTTTGGCCCGAGGTTGTGCACTTTCCTTGTTATAAGTTTTTTTACGACTTGGCTATTTCTCCGTAGTGTTTGGGATGCCTTGTAAATGCGGGCGATGCATTACGGCCTAGGCTACTAGCCTTCTGTTGCTTATGGGATCCATACCTGGGATTTTGAGTGAGTATTCGATCGCTCTTCAGTTTATCTTAGATGTTCGCTGACTGATGGATGCCTTTCGTCCACCCGATTTCCGTTTGTCTGCTTCGGGAGATCCTACAGATCCACTGTGACAATGGGTTTAGGAACGAACTACTTAGGCGATGTACTAAAGTAAAAAGAAATTCCTTATGCAGCTTCTCTCACGAATACGGCTGTTGCTTTCTTGAGTGACAACACAGTTTAGTTGAATATCGTTGTTGACCGCATACTCCTTTAAGCCTCCTTGAGTAAGGATGGACAAACAAGAAATAACGAAAACTTAAAAATCTAATACGGCCGCGGTAGACAAGACCTCCCCATCCACACAGTTTTAACGTCGTAGTAACAAGAACTGTTTCACCTGAGAATTTTAAAATGGAAATGATGAAAACGTTGTGAAATGAGATTTTGATAGAAACTGTACATGTTTCCTAACTCCATCAGTCACCTTTAACTCTAGAACTTTATGACTCACCCAGTTGCAGCAGAGGAGTTACGAAAGTGCAGGGTTCGAATCCCCGTCCGGCCATCCAGATTTGGGTTTTCCATTATTTCCCGAAATCACTCCAGGTTAATGCCGAGATGCTTCCTTCAAAAGGCCATGGCCGAATTCCTTCCCGTTCCTTGTCCCCACTCCTTTCCCTCCTCTATTGACCTAGTCGTCGAGGAGGCGTAAAGACGTAAGCAAAAAAAAAAAAAACGAAAGTAGAAGAATCTTACAGGACAGTGATGAATTTTTGCAGCAAGAATTGTCAGACGAAGAAGTGATTGAGTTTAAATCGATGCTAAGAAGTGTAATAGTTATATCCCAAAGACTTTTTCCTTGTGATTATCTTTGACAGTCCGGAACTATGTGAAGATATGAAAGCCATACGGTTGTAATTTCTTCTAGGGCCGTACGTGCCGTAACCTGAGCACTTTTTCCTTGTTTGACCAATCGACCGTGTCATGCGGAGTTCGACCTACTTGTGGTATGGCTGCCCACAAGCAGGATGTGCAGTATTCGTTGCCTGCAGTCTGTCTTAACTGTTCGGTAAGTCGCCCAGCATGTCAACTGTACCACGAAGAATATAGGATACAAAAACCGAGCGTGGTGGGTGAGTGGTTAACGCTCTGGCCTCGCATTCGGGAGGACGGCGGTTTGAATCCCCGTCCGGGCATCCAGATTTGGGTTTTCCATGGTTTCCCCAAATCGCTCCAGGCGAATGCTGGGATGCTTCCTTCAAAAGGTCATGGCCGAAATCCTTCCCATTCCTTGTCCCCAGTCCCATCCCGCCTCTAATGACCTCGACGTCGACGAGGCGTAAAGCCATAAGTAAAAAAAAAAGAAAAAAAGCAGGATACAAAAGATCAAGTCTGGCAGGAAAATCGTGTACGACCGAGCAAAGAAATTCCAGTCAGCAAAAAATGGGATAGGCAAAAGCCACACATTTTTACGTGAATACGTTTTCATGGGGCCAAAGAAATGAATTTGATGTCTTACAATTATACCGTTGAGTAGCTGAGTCATCGTAGTGTACATGACTGTGAGATGAGAAAATTGGTACGTATGGTGAACTATGCACAGGAACCTTCCAGTGAACTTATCTCCACACGTATCCCCTTGCTAAAAGCGTGGAACTCGTTCGGTCCAAATAAAATTTCATAATGTTCATGTCAAAGTGGCCCTACTGCAGAATCGGAAACTCGGCTTCCAAGTTCATACCCAGAAAGATAAATCGAATGGCTTCAAAGCAGCGTCTAGCAATGATGCATGAACTGTTCGATTGTTGTTTGGAGTGCGTTTAAACGTATGTAAATGGCTATAGGCTTACTTTTAGTCGTGAATTCTTTGACAGGGGTTCATTATAGCGAAAATCAGTGTACTTCTCATACTCTCAGAATTCTATAATTGACTAAAACTATTTAGACGCTGTAGCGATGACCAGGGAGGGAGGACAGGGTGAAAAACCATTTTACTTCTTTTTTATAATTCAAAGAAAACCTGTAGTGGGTGCCTTGGTGGGCAAACTACGTTACAATTATCTTTCATACCCTTATGATGAATAATTGTGGATTTTTAATTTTAATTTTTATGAAGGAGTGAAAATTATTTAATTTTGCAAGAATCTCGACGTTAGTTGGAATTTAGGAAAAATTGTCACAATATGACATTTATTTTCTTATCACTGGCGATTACAAGTCTGAGCGAATTTATCGTTAACATTAACACAAATTGGCAAAATCATAAAAGCAACGCTCAGAGTTACAATTAGCCGTCATGAGCAAGCAAACAATTGTATATTTACTTTTAAATATATCTCAGAATCAAAATGCAAGAAATAATGACAATTGGAAACAATGAAAAATACAAGTTATGACGACCTCAGACAAAGGTATCATAATACTGTGACTTTACAGTTAAAAAGACAATCATGGGCGCCAGAATGAACAATATATCATTCGAAAATAACTAGTTCTGGCAAATTATGCCGCTAGCTCAGGGGTTTTTACAATTACAAAGTGAGAACATGGATCTATCCTCTCAAAGTCGCTTAAGGTTTCTGTTTCACGGAATTCACAATCAGATGGCTTGGTCGTAATAAGTTACCATTGTAGTCCTGCGTCTGATGTCTGCGGTGACTGTAGCGGACCCACGATATGTGAGATTATCTCACAAGTCGGCTATAGGCATCTCTGGTCTGACAATGCGTATCATCGCATTACCGGCTGTGTTGCTGTGATAAGCTTGCTCCAGCAAGGCAAGCTGGCAGCCAGAAATCGTACAACGGCAGTTGGCGAGAGAAGCCAACTTTCCAAGTCAACCTCAGACTAGACTCGCATAGCTTGGACTCGAAGATCGAAGTGAAGTTCGTCGCTCTTCTCTCCCACGAGGAAACTTCTCGCTCCGCCCATTTGTAGTCTCGAAGCTCACATATAACAAAAATTCCCAGGATTTTAAGTTATACGCTCATTTGGATTGGATCTTCAGGTCGGCACCTAATGTCACGTGATATCCCCGATAGGTGATTTGCCTAGAGTATCTAACAGAGGTCGGACATATTCGGCTGCGTTCGGGGACGACTCTCTGTTCTGGTGGCAGGCATTTCCCGCCCGGTGAGTAACCTTGTTGACCGCCTATCCCTAGGGAGCAGAGTGTGTGGTCCGGCAAACCCCAAATCCGCGACTTCTTGTCGCCAAGGTTCGGGAACACCAGATTAGCTTCAAGCCTACATAGCTCAATAATTCTTGAATGTTCGCTTTACTAAGATACACTGTATGTTCACCATTTCATTACAGTCCTCACTTGGAATCTTGCGTACTTTATAAAATTACAACAAAAATCTATTTAGGTGGTCGCCCAAGATTTATGTAAATTACTCTAACATTATGACATATATAATAAAAATGCACCTTGTAACGTGGCGACAGCGCGTCATGTTACAAACCCTAGGCTGCTAATTTATTGGGTACTCATACTGGCGTACAGGTGAGGCTTATTTAATTTTAACATGAACATATTGAAATATTAAAAAAGAACTAAGCAAAGCCTCTTCTTACAATTGCGAACATATTAATAAACAAACAAAGCATTAAAACACCACCACATTTTCAATTGATCTTGAAGCAAATTCCCAACATTAATTGAAAAACAAGAAAGCTTCACACTTAGTTTTAAATGGAAGTTCCCTTCATAATGATCGGGAACCACAAATCAAATACAATATTAACATTAACTGTATCCGATTTCAAATGCCGGGTGCCAGGATAATTTAAATTATCCACGAAGTGTGGTTAAGGGATCATCTGCTTGGCCAACTCCGTTAGAAAGGGTGGCTGCATTGTTCGCTCGCCGCCTGTTTGGCGGGACCCAATGGCGCGGCTAACTGGGAGGTCCCACAAACTTTGACAAGCCTCTCCGATAATTCCTTTGATTATTCTTTTTATGTGTAAAAATATACAAAATATTATATATAAAAATGTACGGAATGACCCATATTTGGTCATTCTGTTACAACGCCAATTTGAACCAGAATGATGCCCGCTTCAAACAATTTGCGAAGTTTTTTGCTTATGGCTTTACGCCTCGTCTAGGTCATTAAAGGCAGGAAGGACTGGGGTCAGGGAACAGGAAGGAATTTGTATATGGCCTTTTGGAGGAACCGTCGCGACATTGGCTTGAGTGATTTGGGTAAACCTTGGGAAATCCAACCGAGCGTTGTGGATGAGCGGTAACGCTCTGGCTTGCATTCGGCAGGAAAGGGTTTGAATCCCCATCCAGGCATCCAGATTTGGTTTTTTCCATGGTTTCTCCATATTCCCTCAAAAGGCCATGGCAGAATTCCTTTCTGTTCCTTGCCCCCAATCTTTTCCCGCCTCTGTTGACCTCGACGACGACGAGGAATAAAGTCGTAAGAAAAAAAAAAAAAAGAGAGAGAATGCAAATCTGAACTCTCGTGGTCGGTATTCATAAGGCTGGGAAAGATCCAATCTTTCCCCAGCATTACCGGCCAATCAGCCTGCTACCCGCGCTCAGCAAAGTGTTCGAGCGAATTCTGCTGAAGCGTATTGACACCTACATCCAGGCTGCAGGCGTCATACCCGATCATCAATTTGGGTTCCGTAGAGGGCACTCCACAACGCAGCAGTTGATGCGTGTTATAGAGGCAGCCACAAGGGCCTTCAACGAGAGAAGCTATTGTGGTTTGGTGTTGCTCGATGTCGCCCGTGCATTCGACTCAGTGTGGCATACGGGTCTGCTCTGCAAGTTGTACGAATGGGGCTTGCCTGGACCCTACGTGAAATTGATCCGCAGCTATCTGTCAAGGCGCACATTCTGCGTCAGGGTTGGTGATGCCATGTCAACACGACGGCGCATTCGTGCAGGTGTACCACAGGGTTCAGTGCTGGGACCAGTTCTTTATAACCTGTACACAGCCGACATTCCAGCACCAGTGAATGTGAAAACAGCCACGTACGCCGACGATACGGCATTCCTTACATCCAGCCGTAGCAGAGCCATCGCGACGAGACTATTGCAGGAAGCTCTTCAGCAGACGATAGCCTGGGCCAGAAGGTGGCGGATAATTATAAACCCTGTCAAAACCCAATTGATTATGCTGACGCGACGCCTAGGACGCCGTAGTGAGCAACTACCTCACCCGCAACTTCAGCTCAGAGGTAAAACCATTCCCTGGGCACCAACTGCTCGTTACCTTGGTGTAACACTTGACTGTAAGCTGACATGGCGAGCTCACATCAAGGACATCAGGCAAAGGGTAAGTGCTCGGCTCCATTCTCTTTACCCTATACTTAACCGGGAAAGTTCGTTGGTACCACACCTAGGAGTTGCCATTTATTGCTCCTTGATTAGGCCGGTAATTGAATATGCTTGCCCCGTCTGGGGGTACGCTGCTAATTGCCACCTGAGAAAGTTGCAGGTGCTGCAAAACAGAACACTGAAGCGGGCACTACATCTGCCTAACCGTTTCCCCACCGTCGCAGTCCACGAGGCGTCGGGAACAGAGAAGCTCATTGACAGGTTCCGGCAACATGCCTATAAATTCTACAGAGCAGCACATCACTCTGCCAATCCACTGGTCAGTTGTCTCGGCGAATATGAAACTGCCGCTGACAAACATAGCAGGCCATTGGTGCTGACGGAGCGCTAAGGACCAACTAATAATACGCCACCAAGACGACCAATCAGAAGTGAAGAGAAGACCACTCTAGAGAAGACTGAGGGAGGAAATGTCTCAGGACAACAACCCCCAACCGACCAGCTTAAATGCTGAGACTGGCGAAGATGAGCAAATCTGAACTCGAACCCGTGTCATCCCGAATGCGAAGCCAAAGAGTTACCGCTCGTTAGTTTGGTAACTTCTCCCCGCAACTTCCGGTAGCTGTTGACATCATCGATCAGCAGGGTCTAAATTGATGACTTCAGTGCACGCTGAACGTTTCTCGATGGAAGTTTGCTGACTATACCAATAGAAGTGGGAATGTAGACATGGTTGCTACAATACAGGTTGTCCACGTGAAAGGTTTTCAAAGTACAATATATTATGAAAACTATTAAACATAGAACTTTTCGGTTTGCGCCAATCTGTAAAGCAACTCAAAAAGTTTTGAACAAAAATCAGTGTACTTTAGGGCCTTATTACACTAGGCGACTTGGCGGCGCAACCAGCCGGGCAACTGGTGGCTCTGCTCGTCGCTGGGCATAGTGTTATGGAGCTTATTACACTAGGGCAGCCAGTGGCGCCGCCAGAAACTGGCGGCCGGCTGGTTGCCCTGCCCGGCGACCAGGCCGGCAACCACTGGTGGCCGAGAATCGTGGCGGGGCATTGTATCTTACGTAGCTTATTACAGTAGGCCGCCTGGCGGCGCACAGTGGTTCGGGATTGGAAAATAGTGGACATTCGAACTAAAGTCATAATACCGACCCAAAAAAAATTGATTTAGATAGCATTTGTTGTGCTGATTAAAACTTGTTATCTTCAATTTTTGATAAAAATGAGTCCTTCACCCTTAAAATAAATAAATAAATAAAAATTATAAGAAAATGTATGAGTGAAAATCTATTTTATTTTATTGTCATGGCCATATATCAAAGTGTCAAAGTCAAACCTTATGCAATTGTAAGTACCTATCCTTCTTAATATTACAACATAAAACTTTCTTGCATATCCTTGCCGCTTTGACTACAGGGTGTAAAAGAATTTCTGCAATTATAATATAGTGGACATTAGAACTAAAGTCATAATATCGATCCAAACAAAATTGATTTAGATAGCATTTGTTGTGCTGATTAAAACTTGTTATCTTCAATTTTGATAAAAATGAGTCCTTCACCCTTAAAATAAATAAATAAATAAAAATTATAAGAAAATGTATGGGTGAAAATCTATTTTATTTTATTGTCATGGCCATATATCAAAGTGTCAAAGTCAAACCTTATGCACTTGTAAGTACCTATCCTTCTTAATATTACAACATAAAACTTTCTTGCATATCCTTGCCGCTTTGACTACAGGGTGTAAAAGAATTTCTGCAATTATAATATAGTGGACATTAGAACTAAAGTCATAATATCGATCCAAACAAAATTGATTTAGATAGCATTTGTTGTGCTGATTAAAACTTGTTATCTTCAATTTTTGATAAAAATGAGTCCTTCACCCTTAAAATAAATAAAAATTATAAGAAAATGTATGGGTGAAAATCTATTTTATTTTATTGTCATGGCCATATATCAAAGTGTCAAAGTCAAACCTTATGCACTTGTAAGTACCTATCCTTCTTAATATTACAACATAAAACTTTCTTGCATATCCTTGCCGCTTTGACTACAGGGTGTAAAAGAATTTCTGCAATTATAATATAGTGGACATTAGAACTAAAGTCATAATATCGATCCAAAAAAATTGATTTAGATAGCATTTGTTGTGCTGATTAAAACTTGTTATCTTCAATTTTTGATAAAAATGAGTCCTTCACCCTTAAAATAAATAAATAAATAAAAATTATAAGAAAATGTATGGGTGAAAATCTATTTTATTTTATTGTCATGAACATATATCAAAGTGTCAAAGTCAAACCTTATGCAATTGTAAGTACCTATCCTTCTTAATATTACAACATAAAACTTTCTTGCATATCCTTGCCGCTTTGACTACAGGGTGTAAAAGAATTTCTGCGATTATAATATAGTGGACATTAGAACTAAAGTCATAATATCGATCCAAAAAAACAAAATTGATTTAGATAGCATTTGTTGTGCTGATTAAAACTTGTTATCTTCAATTTTTGATAAAAATGAGTCCTTCACCCTTAAAATAAATAAATAAATAAAAATTATAAGAAAATGTATGGGTGAAAATCTATTTTATTTTATTGTCATGGCCATATATCAAAGTGTCAAAGTCAAACCTTATGCAATTGTAAGTACCTATCCTTCTTAATATTACAACATTAAACTTTCTTGCATATCCTTGTCGACCTGTGGCAGTTTCTAACTTCTGCCAAAGACAAAAGTGTCATGGTGTATCACTTTTCAGCGAAAACTATAGATCACAGATAACTGGCGTTTGTGTGTAGTAGTAGCACAGAGTCACCTTTCGATCACAACAGTGGCCGAATTTCAGAAACTGTGGTACTGTGGTAGATATGGTGGTTGTAAGTGGCCGACCAAGGATATTTTCCTATTTCGACTGTCGGCATATCTCACTTTTCTGCCACAACTACATAGCATAGAGCATTGGTGTTTGTGTTTGGTAGTAGAATCGTATCTCATGTAGTGCACTATGGTTGTTAGGTTTCGGTAGCTATGGGGGTGGGGGAGTTATGGGGGTTGAAAGTGGTCGTCCTGTGGCAATTTCATATTTCTGCCAAAGACGCATGTGTCACGGTGTATCACTTTTAAGTGAAAATTATCTATCGCAGATCACTGGCGTTTGTGTGTGGTAGTAACACAGTCTCCCATCGATCACAACGTTGACCGAAATTCGGTAACTGTGGGAGTGTGTGAGATATGGTGTTTGAAATTGGTCGATCATGAATATTTTCGTATTTCATAAAAAACTTGTGTGTTTCCGTAAATTTTACTTTGCTGCCGGAACTACATAGCGCAGAAGACTGGTATTTGTGTGTGGTAATAGTATCGAGTCTCCCATCGTGCACTATGGTGGTTAGATGTCTATAGCTGTCAATATGAATTCTTTACAATCACGAACGAAGTCGTGGGTACCAGCTAGTTTGAAATAAATTTTCAGGAAATTCCGAAGTAACTCAGAAAGCTAAAAGTGGTGTAGGTAATATTACTACAGATTTATTAAAGATTGTGGGATACGATATTGTACCTTACCTTAAAATTTTGTTTAAAATGAGTTTGGAGACTTGCTGCTTATCAGAAGATTGGAAAAGACCGATAGTAGTACAGTTCATAAAGGAAGAGTTAAAAATATGGTGAAAATTCCTGGCCAATTAGTTTGTCATCAGTGATAGGCAGAATGATGGAGAGATTGATATGCAACTATATCAGAAATGTCTGTGAAGATAGAAACTAGTTTTCAGATCGACAACATGGCTTTAGCCAAGGATATTCATTTGAATCTCAGATAGTGGGCTATATGCAAGATATTTCAAATGAATTGGAAATGGGAGACCAAGTTGATAGTGTGGCACTAGATCTTTTTAAGGCATTTGACAGAGTGAGCGATAAAATGGTTTTAAATAAACTGAAATGTATTGAATTGGATGAAAAAGTTACTTGCTGGGCACAGGAATTCTTAAAAGTCAGAAAGCAAATGGTTAGAGTAGGAAATACATTAGCAAGAGAAGTGGAAGTAAATATGGGAGTTGCTGTTCATCTAAAGGTTAATTATGATTACAGAGTGGGGTCAGATTTGCTTGATGAAGTGTAAATTCTTTGCATAACGTTTGATAAACTCAATTGGGCAGGTCGTAGAAAGAGGTTACAAAATCCTTCATTTGCTGAAGAGGGTGATGAGAGGATGTAACAGAGAAGTTAGGGACTTGGGTTACAAAACTTTGGTCAGATCATTTGTTGAATATGGTGGTGTAGTTTGGGACCACATTTTGGAGATCAAATACAGGAGTTGGAAGGTGTGCAAAGAAGAGCAGCTAGATTTGTTTGTGGAAATTATCGCAGGACCCAGTCAGTAACTGATATGATACAGAAGCTGGATTGGGACTCATTGGAGGAAAGGAGGAGGATGAAGAGAGTGCTGTAAATGTGCAGGGCACATGTTGGTGATGGGACTTGGAGGGAAATTGATAAAAGAATTAGGAATAGTGCATGGAAGGAGCAAGGCGAACATGACCACAAGCTTTGGCTCGATTTCTTGCATAAGGGAGTGGAAAAAATTGTCTTTTGTTGTTAAGGGCGTCAGGAATTGGAACAAATTACCAAGTGTAGTGATGAATATTAAAAAAAAAAAAGCTTAAGGATTTTAAGATTAAAATTTAAAAATCGGAAAAGTAAATGGGGGAGGAATTTAACATTCCAGCTATAAAAGAAAATTTAAATACATATATAAAGGGGAAATTAGATGACTAGGGAAATTGCTACCGGAGTGTTAGCTCCATCGCAATTAAATTAATTAAAAATAATTAAAATGAAAAAGGAAGGCGAATGGAGAGAAAGATGTATGTACATCATATTCTATTGCTAAGAGAATCTATACTCTTTTTGATGAACTGTATTCAGACGACAACAAGTTTTTTAATTACTTAAGAATGTCTAAATCGTCTTTCATTTAATCATTGTACTTAGTAAAGGTTGATATTACCGGGAAAGATACGAAAATGAGAAATTCTTCTTGCTTTACCCCTTTTCTCTACACTTTCACTTCCACTCATTTCCACAGTGAGATTCTGTAGTTCACTGGACATATTCAACTACACAATTCGCATACAGTGCGAGGATAACAGCAAAGTGACCGCTTGGTTGTGCGAGTGGCTGGCTGGCTGCGCCACCAGAATCCTGGTTGCGTCGCCAACAGAGACACCAGTGCCGCGTCTGGTTGCGCCGCCAAGTCGCCTAGTGTAATAAGGCCCTTACGTGTGCTCCTTTCGTACTCGTGAAACGTCTAAGCGATACTCAGTCTAAGCCCATATGCGTTCTGCAGAGATCACAAACATCACATACATGTGAGGCATACACAATGCCTTTCACATAAACCCACGGGAAAAAATCCAGAGGGGTTATGCCTGGAGATTCCGATGGCTGCTTGGTCGGCCCATCTCATCCTATTCATTGCTGTGGAAATGTTCTGCAAGAACTCACGAACCTGACTGTTAACGCTCCCAGTGGCTAGATATTTGTCATAGCAAGCCTTAATTGTCTTTACATCTGGTGGCATCCTATCAAACACATGTCAGAAATTTCTTTAGATAGCGATTGGTGACGATACCACTTTTTGGATGATTATTCAGCAGCTGAGACAAAATTAAAGCGCCAACTTGGACAAAATTACACAATTTTTTTTAGTTGCTTTACAGGATGGTGCAAACCGCAAGATTTTGTATATATATATATATTTAAATAGAAATCACTGAGGTTCCATGTGGACACCCTGTGTAATACAAAATTGGATTCTCTTTTAGAAAGTTAGAAAAAAAATAGTCACTCTAATCAGAAAATGTCTTGACGTGGGAAACGAAAAATGTCTTAAATCGACAGAAAATGGGAGCAAAACTAAACGAATTGCATGTCGAATGCCGGTTGGAACAGGAACTACAGACCGGGGGGGGGAGGGGGGGGGGGGAAAGGCACCTGCAAGTTTGGCTGAAAAAATAAATACCTGGTGAAAGTAAACAAAATTCAGATGGCGTTGCTAATAGCCAGCCTTCTGTATCAAGTTTAACTCATCAAAATGAATGGAGAGCGTTGTCGACTCTGCCAATTGTGAAAAAAAAATTGTCGCGAAAAAGTTTAGAGAGAAAACCATTCCAACATTGATGGTCCGCAAACGACAAGCTTACTGGAAGAAATGTTTACCCCCTAGATTGTAATCCATATAAGGAATTTGCATGCTTATAAAATTATAGTTTTTTTTAATCACTTTGGTAAAGTTGAATTCGCCAGCCTGGTTGCTATGATTAAGCGTGTCCAGGTGTTTAAGCATACTGGCTGACGCTCTGCAGGTTGCCTGTCGATCGTTCTCGAAGTCGGTTGTTTCGCGCGATACACTTGAAGCCCTGATACGGGCTGCAATTTACTATCTTAGATCTCCTGGGCTGATCGAAGTAGTTCTTAGCAAACGTCTCCTTGGACTAGAGGTTTCTATGTTTGAATCTCGTCTTGCAGTTTTGTCGAAACAGCAGAAAGGAGATAATAAACCGAGGAGGGCGGTGTAACGGTTAGCGTTCTCGCCTCGCATTCGGGAGGACGGCGGTTCGAATCCCCGTCCGGGCATCCAGATTTGGGTTTTCCATGGTTTCCCCAAATCACTCCAGGCAAATGCCGGGATGCTTCCTTCAAAAGGCCATGGCCGAATTCCTTCCCATTCCTTGCCCCCATCCTTGCCTCCCATCCTTGCCCCCCATCCTTTCCCGTCTCTAAAGACCTCGATGTTAAAAGAGACGTAAAGCAGTTACCAAAAAAAAAGGAAGGAGATAACTCGCAGCGCCAGTTGACCATTTAGATATCTTTCTCGCTTCCGGAACACTCCTTTAGGCGATTCATCATTACACTTAAGCGGAAACGAGGCCATAGGTTTCGTGCTAGATACTTTGTTTATAATTTGGATCGATTGACACTCCGATCGGTTGGACCACATATCAACGAGCAACATTTTTCTCACTTGGAAACCATCAGACATGTTAAGAACTGATTTCAATCTCATGCCTATGCATTGAAGACCGAACGCCCTATATGTCTCCGGTATAGTAGTTTCTTCAAATACGCCCTAGTTTTTGAGATATTGGCATGTTAAGAAGCAAGAAAAAATACAAATAGCGTGTAAATACCAGCAATATTGTCATATGTTATTAAATAGCAGTGCGGTCTATGCGGTAAGATTCTGACCCGGGTTCAAATCCCCGTAGCGTCAATTTTATTTCTTTTTTTCCCCTTCAGCAATTTTCAAGAATGATTTTTTTAAAAATCATTTCAACTTAATTTAATATTTTTATTGCGTAAAATAATATTTAAAAAAAATTATATTACCTGCAATACAGCGTCATTTTTTCCTGAAAATCGTTTTTTTCGAAATGAAGTCTTCACGGGTCTACCGTCGGATTGTCTTTTCACAACAAAATCCATCCGTACACCCTTAAAGACTTCATTACGTTCATACGTCAGGGAAGTCTCCATTCTTACATTATTTATTCTCTTTTTGTTAATAGGTTTATTGTTTTGGTGCGTTTTCAATTGAAATAGGATTTATTATCTTATTTATTTCATCTTCGTCCATTCTGTACTTGTACATTGTCAAGAAGTATTTTAAAGGAAATATGTATCATCGAGAAGGTAGTTTTTTTTTTCTTTTTACTACGCTCAATATGTTTAATTCAAAGAGCGGTTGCGTGTAAATGATTGAAAATAAAATAATACCCATGACGAAAAATGGAGCTCAACAAGGAAATGGAATAACAAGTGACAAACGCTTATAAATATTGCAAAATGCTTGTCAGATTCCAGTTTATTAAAAGATTCGTTTCCTGAATAAATTTCTTTGGGTATGAACGAGGCATATTACGAAGCCATTGTAGATAAATTGGCAGAAATTGCGTTTATTGTGTCTGTAATAAGCAACTTTATTTGTTTTAAATTTTATTTCACGCATTAAAAGTATGAAAATGAAGTTGAAATAAAATAGTCACCCTTGAAAATTTCTGAAGATAAAAATAAATAAAAATATTTGATACTCAGAAAATTGTAAAGCCAACATCTAATCACATAGACCACGCTACCTTTTCGCATGGAAATTGCTATCATTGGATAACATATCCTAATAATTTTGGCATTTGGATGACATTTAGATTGTTTGTTTATTTGCATTCTAATATCTCAAAAACTAGGTCGCATATGAAGAAACGGCTGTGCCACAGACATGTATGGTGTGTACCCTTCAACATATATACAGGCAATCGAAATCTGTTCTTAATATGTTTGATGGTTCCCATATCGGTTTAGACCTTCAACTGGAATCGCATGCTGTAGGATATTGAGGATTGTAGAACAATCGTTCTGGTAATGCAACAGTCTTTTTGTCTTTACTCTATCCAGTATTAACAACAAGATGGCTTAGGTCGTACGATAATGTTATGAAAATTTTTTCGAAAGAAATTAGTACTTTTTCGTGACACTAGAGTTTTCGAAAATGCGATGTATCCAGGGCGTATCTTTTTATTTTTGGCTTATGGCGTTACGCGTCGTCGACGTCGAGGTCATTAGGGGCGAAAGAGGTCTGGGTAACAAGGAACGGGAAAGAATTCGACCATGGCCTTTTGAATGAGCCATCCCGGCATTCGCCTGGAATGATTTAGGGAAACCATGGAAAACCGAAATCTGGATGGACAGTGAAGCCGAAGTGTAGGGACGAGCTCGCGCAGCACGTTAGCCCTCGCTTACTCCACCGCCACCTCCCCACCACGTTGCCTAGTGTCCTTTGGCACAGACCACTTTACAGCAACATAAGGGGTGCGCACTGCTGCTGCAAACCGATGGCAACAGCGCTCCACTACGCACGCCTGTGATGTTTGCCGACACAGAGTGGGTAGCTGCGTCTCGTCTCCGCTAGCAGAGACGGCCCTGTTCCCATGGCGTGTTGCTGAGTATTCGTCCCGTACCGTACCGCCTTCGTTACAAGACGTCGTGGGAACGCGGCTTTAGGGGGATCCACCACACGCTTCCTCCCGAATGCCAGGCCCGAGTCGCTCATCCACCACGCTCTATGCTAGTAGGGAGAGATCGGATGGATGAGAGTAGTTAGTGTTATATTCAATTGGATGCAGTCGTCACAGATAAAAATGCGTTTCACGTTACGCCCATATGCAGTTTACTTTCAATACTTTTTAAGAGAAATTATAAAAGAAAAACAAAAGGAGAGCACTTAATCACTGGTGCAGTATCAGTGCTCGATGCCTAAATAAAATCGGAATTTCGCAATTAGTGGCGATCAATAAATTAAGTCATACAAATTTTATTTGTTTTTACCCCTCCTCCTCCTCGTCACGCCATGCAACACTTTCTGGACCATCCCTTCCCCCGCCCCCCTCAGTGTTGCCATGAAACTGTTTGCAATTTTAAATTTAGATCATGATGAAAACAGCACTTCTAAGGTGACTACGTGAAGCTTAATACCTTCCCTCCCCTCCTTGTCACACCATATCACACGCTGTGGATCCCACATGTTGCAATTTTAAATTTAGGACATTGTTAAAACAGAACTTTGAACACGGAACTTAAGAAACCCTCCCCCCCTTTTTTTCGGTTAACGCGTGACGTAATTTATGGATGACTCCTTACAGTTTAGTCGCTTCTCATAAATCCCATTGTGAGGGACTGACTTCGTGATATGTCGAAAAGTCAATATACTGTACAACAGGATTGAAACTACAAGGGGTGATCAAATGAAAAGGTACGAAACGACGTAAAAACGTAACAGTTAAATATTTGCATATTCCGCCATGGGAGAACGTAGCGAGACATCTCGGGATTCGATTGGAGTCTCTGACTGGGATCGGAGCATGCGCAGTAGAGAGCAGAGGCTCTTATCAAAAGCGGCGTCCAAATGATGCGGCAGTCCATATGAGGACAGGATGGCGTTCGTGTTGCAAAATTCGACGAGTGAGGAGCAGCGAGGTGTTATCAGATTTCTGACAGCTGAAGGTGAGAAACCGGCAGCTATTCATCGCCGGATGGTGACAGTTTACGGGGAGAAATGTGTCTCTGCCAAGTCTGTCAGAAAATGGAGTGCCCGTTTTCGTGCAGGCCTTGAGAGGCTGGGTGATGACCCGAGACCAGACCAGGCAAACACTGTCATCACGAGCGATCTCATCTACAAGGTGGACGACCTAGTGAGAAGTGATCGGCGTGTCACATTGCGAATGTTGGCGGTGAAGGTGGATGTCAACTAATGAACCGTTTGGACAACTGTTCACGACAGGTTGCGATATCGGTAGGTGTGTGCCGCTTGTGTTTCGAAGCAGCTCACCGATCAGCAAAAGGAACTGCGTATGGGGCTAGCACTGCAACATCTGTTTCGGTATCAGGAAGAACCCGCTTTCATGGAGCGGATCGTCACAGGTGATGAGTCCTGGTGCCATCAGCCCATCACTACGAGCCAGAGACAAAGCGGGACAGCATGCAGTGGAAGCATGCGTCGTCACCTCCCCTAAAAAGTTCAAAGCCGTGCCGTCAACAGGCAAGGTGTTGCTCACCGTCTTTTTCGACGTTCAAGGTCCGCTACTTGTGGAATTCCTCGAGCACAGAAAAACCATTAACTCCGATGTGTACTGTGAGACACTCCGACTTCTACACAGGTCCATCAAGAACAAAAGACCGGGGCTGCTCACGGAGGGTGTGGTTCTGCTCCATGATAACGCGCGTCCACACGTCTCCAGAGTCACTCACATGGAATTGGCCAAGTTCAAGTGGGAGACGTTGGGCCATCCGCCCTACAGTCCGGACATGTCGCCCTGCGATTTCCATGTGTTTGGTCCACTGAAGAAACACCTGAAAGGGAAGCGCTTCAACTCGGACGACGTACTCAAGGACGCTGTGAAGGACTGGGTCTCGTCACGGATACAGGAATTCTGGGAACAAGGAATCCTGCGGCTTGTTCATCAGTGGGATCGTTGTGCTCAGGCCTATGGTGTATATTTTGAATTAAGTCTACATTTGTACCCACCGTGTCGTTTCGTACCTTTTCATTTGATCACCCCTTGTACTACGTTTGGAAAAAGAAAAAGAGGCTTTAATGCTCGCATCTATTTATCATTTATTGTTTAAACGGCTTTTCTACAGATTTCTCATAAACGAAGAACCACCAGGACGAACGGTATTACGGTGAGATACCTGTGGTGAATCACTATTAGTCTGCTTTTGCCCGCACTTCACAGATCTCAAACCAGCCGAAATTACAGAAAGAAACGACAGATGGCGACAAGAAAGCTCGAGGCTAAGAACAGATTTTAATTTCCAGCGCCAGGTCACGTAGCCTCATAAAGCATACCTCAGATTTAAGTCAGACTCCAAACTTTAAAACAATGAAAACGTCATCAAAATCTGTTGAGTAGATTTATGTGATGCATGAACACACATACACGACAATGCTATACAAGTACATAGAATATTCGCTATGACATTAATATGGATGTTAAATTATAACTGTTCAATTTTACGAGATACTGCTACTATTTAGTTGACCTTTTTGAAAAATTCTTTGTAGTAGGGGTTGTCAAATAAAAATTATTTTACATTTTTCCTTAATTTGATCCACTCCATCCGAATATATTCAATGCGGATCCAGCCTCGCAAGTGCTCAAGTGCAATATGGAGCTTAAATTAAACATCCGCTGTTACATGATGTTTACTCATGATTGATCCTCAGATACACCAGTGTGCCTTGCTTTATAAGACAGGCGTAAGCAATTAGCGCGACCAGGCAAACATAGCTGTTAATCATGTCGGCTATTGTTTATGAAAGGTATGTGCATTGGTTGGCCAGCTGTGGGTTAGAGACGGTCAAATCGCCTAAGATTACGGCAGTGTTGTTAAAATTTCAGCGCTTAAGAACTAGCAATTGAAATCCCCAATTTGAAGCCTACATAAATTGTCTTCAAACACCTATGCACGGAAAAAAAAAATCCAAGTCTTCAATACATAAATATTTTTTCACAGAAATCTCAAATCGGCGTTTCCATTTCTGGTGAAGGGGGGCTGGGGGTTGTATTGGTCCATTTAAAGAGCTGCTGGTGCATAGTTCTATAATTTGTAGCTTGCATCGTCAACTTGAATTTTAATCGTGTCAAAGTGTACGTAGTTTACATATTCGATTCGGCTTTAAGTTCTAACAAACTTAGGCAGACTCAATAGTTTTATAATTTCCAGAAAAGTTTATTACATGCAGCTTTATATTTAGTAACTGTATTTATGTTTTCGAAACACAAAAGCCATTGAAAGTGCCCATTACCGCCAGAAGTAGTACCGGAGCGTTTATAATTAATTTCTTTTTTAATGTTTGTGTTTGAAATAATAGAATGGTGGGTATGTAGCAGAAATACGACAAGATGAACAGTTCACTGTCTGGCATTAAGTGTGTGTATTTTTAGTTTAGTTTTCTATATCGTCTCCCTTTAGTTCAATGCACTTTTTCCAAACATTTTTCTTTAGATTTTGAAATATGTAGAATTCAGGGAGACCAGATCTGTTGAATAGCGTGTTTGTTCAACAATTCATACTTCAGTTCTGTTTTCCCATTACCAAAGCGCCTTTCAGGGAAGGTGCATCTCCCCAATGAAAGATGACTTTGTTCTTTAGTGATCCAGGTCTCTTCTTACAAATGTAGCCCAGGTCTAGAAGACTTACATATTTTTCGCCAGTTATTGTTTTGGCCTTTTCAAACGGTTAAGAGGATTTCTTAAAAATGAAATGAGTGATGCCTTTAATGATATCCGTTGTAATTCGCCATTTAAAAACCCAAAGAAATTTTGGTCATGCATAAGAAAAGTCAGTGGTAGGGGCAACAGTATGTCAGTACTAATACACGACGGATGTGAGGGTAACGAAAGCGGCAACATGACTACAGTACCAAATGCTGAATGAATTTGGATATTCGTTTACCAACGAAAATGTGGGTAGCAAACTAATTTTTCCGCGACATGTGGGGTTAGAGATGGATTCGTTACAAATAGATATTGCAGGTATCGTAAAGCTATTGGAGCACCTGAATTGGAGGAAAGCGCCTGGTCCCAATGGTATTATTTTCAGAGTAATATATATAACATCTGTTTGCAATAGAGATCTCTGGAGCATTTTATAACTTATGCTCGAACATTATGTAGTTTCTTATACCAAGCCAGTACAGATTTTAGTAGAACAGGTAGTGTGAAAAACAACTGGCCCTATTTTTGCAAGGCATAATGAAAACAATTGATGTGGGGTCACAAGTTGAGGAAATATTTTTTGATTTTCAGAAAGCTTTTGACTCTATACCGCACAATCGCCTTTTAGCGAAGATTCATGGTTACGGTATATCCGATCAGATTTGCAGGGGGATATGAGATTTTCTAACTGGTCGGTGGCAGTATGTCGTTGTGTACGGTGAATCCGCTTCTAATATAGATGTTACATTAGGCGTCCCTCAAGGAAATGTAATAGGACCACTCCTTCTCTTAATTTCTAAAAACAGTCTTTGTGAGAATATTAATAGCAGTTTGAGATTGTTCACTATAGGTAAGCGCTGATTATGGTGGGCCGCACCGCGTCGCATGGCATCGCAGAAATGCGTCAGCAATCGCTTACGCTGATTCCAATGGGGTAACGCACATCACAGGCGAGTCGGGTAGGGACGCGCCGCGCCGCATTATCAGATCGTTTCCCCAGGCATATTTTTCCGCCTGTGCGCCCTGATACGCTCCGCTGCGACCTAGTGCACGATAGGAGTTCCAACAACGCAGATTGACTTTTGTAATTTTTATGTTACAATTTCTATGAATTAACTGCATTACTTCAACAGAATTGGCTGCAAATTTGGACGCAACATGATGGATGAATTTTACAAAAATATAAGTAATTACAATCTGAAAATTTAACTACTTTAAAAAGATGAAAAAATTATAAAATTTCTCGCTCACGTTCACCTTTCTTTGATTGGATGTTTTAACTTAATCGATTCAAAGGTAATGGATAAAGGGCACCTTATCTCTTAGTAATTATTTTCAAAGATTTTTGTGATTTATAAAACGCAAAATATAATAACAAAAGAAAAAATGTATTGGAGGAAATAGGAAACTAGTTAAAACAACCGGGTGTAATATCATGCTTTGTATTTTATTTTTTGTTTATTTTACATGTGTAATACAGGGCGTTCGCCGGGAAACGCAACCCTCCCAGTCTGTTGCCGTCGGCAACTTGCTCGGTCAGCGGGGCCAGCGGTTCCCGCCACACGATACCGTGAATCACCGCACTGTTTAACACCTCCGCTGCCCCAACAGTGCAGTGGCACAGTATAATGGGACCCTTACATGGTTAAGAACGGTTTCTTTGCATTGTAGCTAGTTTGTGACTTCAGTCTCTTATTAATCAGTGTTGTGAATAAACGTTTCTTTGCGGTTTGGCTGGTTTAGGGCTTCATACTCTTACTAATCTGTACCGTGTTTGAGTGTGAGTAAAATTATGGTACGTTACAGTTTGCAACAAAGAATATTTCTCTACGATACATATGTGAAGAAGAAGTCGTTTAAAAAGTGTCGCAGTAAATTTCGTCGCGAATATCCTGGCGCTTTACTGCCAGCTAAATCAACAATTCTGCGTCTGGTTAAAAAAGTAAGAGAAACGGGTTCATTTTTTAACAAAAAGAGACTGTCGGTCAACCGTGTTCTCACAGAGGAGAAAATTGACGATATCGCTTTTCGACTAGAACAGTCACCCAAAAAATCATTAAGTCAGTTAGGGCAGCAGGCAGGCGTATCTAAGACGTCAGCTTGGAAAGTAACAAAGCTAGTTCACTTAAAGCCGTACAAAACAATTGTGGTGCATAAAATTACAGAAATAGACCAGGGGCCTAGGATTAGATTTTGCAACTGGTACCTGCAGGGTGTCCACGATGGCACTGTTGATCCGCAACTGACGTTTTTCTCTGATGAGGCCTGGTTTCATCTGAGTGGTTATGTTAACGCTCAAAACAGTCGACACTGGAGTTCAGAAAAACCAAATACTCTACTCCAACTGCCATTGCATGACTTAAAAGTGGGTGTTTGGTGTGCGATTAGTGCTTCGAGAATCATAGGTCCAATTTTCTTCCGTGAAACTCTTACTTCCGCAAGATATATCGAAAATATTGTGAAACCGTTTTTCGAGAAACTTACTGAAGAAGAAAAATTGTACGGCTATTTTCAACAGGATGGGGCGACAGCTCACACCGCTAGAAATTCGCTTGCTGCACTTGACGAAGTGTTTTATGATCGTGTAATCAGCCGTGGGTCGTGGCCCGCCAGATCACCGGATTTAAACCCTTGTGACTTCTACCTTTGGGGTAAACTTAAGGGTAAGGTGTACGAAGGAAATCCTCACACATTGGAAGAACTTGAGGAAAAAATCTATCAAGTAATAATGTCCATTGACAAAGGTGAAATCCAGCGTGTGTCTCGAAATATGTTCAGAAGATGTGAAATGTGCATTACACAAGAGGGTCAACACTTCCAGCATCTTTTATAAGGTAAGCTAATGAATTACGACACATTTAAATGCTTAGCACATACAAGTTTATGAAGCGTAATTATTGTGAAATAGTCCGCGGCCGACGGTCGAACAATGCCGGAAGCTGATCGCTCGCTCGCCGGGAGCAGTTTCTTCCTTGTAGCGCTAACAGTGGGTTGCGTTTCCCGGCGAACTTTCTTTGAATCCCTCTTGTAATGCTTCATGTTACCAATTAACCGAGCTAGTTTTTGCTAAAAAGTATTTTGTGAAATTATTCCAAATCTTAATGATTTCGGGTAGCCTATAGCTTAACAAACTACGTAAGTCAAATGTTGAAATTTCTCTGTCAGTATCGTTCTTATCTTCTGCAACCCTGTTCAGACATAGTTAATCACAAGGTTATGAATGCAGAACGTGACTAGTAATACTTTATCTTATCATGTAACATCGACATTCTCCTTTCATAAATTCGAAATCTTCCATCTAAAACACAAAAGCCATTCTCGATCACACTCCTTAGTTTATTGAGCCTGTAGTTGAAAGTTTGTTTCTCTTCATGTCCTCTTATCTGATTTCCTGGAATAGGTCTCATCTCGAAAGGGGAAAAGCTTAATCCCCTACTATTACCTTCTGCATTTTTAACTCATTTCCCTTGTAGTGGGTGCTTGGGGAGCGACTACTATTTTTTGAATATAGAGTTGAATATCAGTTTTGTTAATCTGGATAGCCAGAATCTCGAATGTTGTGGAATTATAGTTGAATAAACATTGAGTTTTATTAGGTCTTATGGCATTTACATTTTCTGGGTAAATTTAACACAAGTCAATGTAATTGCAAGCAGGCAATACAAAGACTGTACAATTAGCCGGATTAATGCAAACAATAATAGGACTCTAAGTATCTCAATAGTTTACAAAGTGAATGTTGAACATCGTGGTGTCACAGGCCAACAACTAGATGTTATACGTATCATAAAATTCCCAGGGGCTCCAATTAAAACAAAATGAACATTATCTGAGTCATGTTACATTAAACAAGAATCTTTCAGAGTTCAATGTTCAGTGAAATAAAATGCTAGCTAGCTCAGGGGTAATTGCACATTTAAAGCTGAGATTCTATTCCCAGTATAGCGTTTACGGGTCTTTAAAGCCTCGTTAAAACCCATGCGACCTTGACCTGGCGTCAGAACACATTGCCGATGTGTGCCACTCAAAGGCGAATTGCGCCACAACGTTTCGCCACGAGATAACGATCTCACGGACCGCTCCAGGTGCCTCTGCGATGATGGCCCCACGCCACTGGAAGCCAACAAACCTCGATCTGCATCAGCCCACGACCAACCGAGAAGGTATCGGTCTGCCTCGGGCCACTGCCAGCCCAGAAGTCGATGTGCATCGGGCCACGTCAGGCCAGAAAGTGTTCGTTGTGGCGTCCTTCCCGCCACCAGGTAGAAGAAGGCCTCTCCTCTTTCGATACAGCGCCCGCATTACATTAAAAAGAAGCTCTGGCTTAATATTTGTCGACCCCGTAGTTACATACCATTGGTGGAACAGCGTATGCCAAAATCACGTGATTTGCAAAGCGCCTGCTATTCGCTTTTGGTTCCGCACGCAGTAGAGCTAGTGACGACCTTCTAGCTGCCCCCGTCTTGGCCGAAGTGTCAGTGCCCAGCCTTGTTTAACGGTACCTGCCCCTCAACCCCTGGCACAGCTTTTGTATCCGCGCGACTTAGCGTCGCCGGCGAAAACCTTTGTCCAGCCATGCGGGAGCTCAAAATTTTCTACTTAGCTCCAGCATACTTCACCATATTATATTCGATTTGCTCCTTTATAATAGCAGTCTTGCATTAACTAAAATTATATAATAATTTGGCCGCCCAGGTTTATCATGAATAAATTACCTTATGATTTGAATAAACATAATTACAATTTGCATTGAATCAACTGTTATAATTAATAATCTGAATATGGTAATACAATAAATAATCTGAATATCGTAAGTCGAAGACTGTATATTCGTGGAGGATGACATGGTAATACTACACCTTGGATGAAATTGTCAGCTTGCATATTCAGTTTTCTTGTAGCTAGTGCCTCACCTAACTTGCCGTGGCTAAATGTTTTGCCATCTTAATTTTTTCCTAACCACCGACGACCAAAATAAAATGGTATTCAGCAACTACAAGAGCTGGTAAAACCAAGAGAAACATTTATTTTCCTGTATTAAAAACAAAGAGAACCACAATTCGGTTATAACATGCTTGTCATCCAATGTGCCTATGCAATGCGGGAAATTCCATTTTATATTAATCCCATTGCCTTTTCCACTTAGTTTTCTTCTTCTTCTTCAATAAACATCTTAAGAAAAGAGCTGTTTGTCCGACGTGTCCATTTGCAGTTCAGGAGCGGTTGAATTAATCTTCGAGAACCGATGGCGGCGACAACAGAAGAAATGTGACTCGCTGCGTTCAAGGGCGTAGCCAGGTACGGGCAGGGGGGGGGCAGCTACCCCCCCCCCCCTAGCTGGACGCGGGTTTGCGCTCGATCAGAGTTCTGCCGAACCGAAGAGTAAAAAATTTTAAGTAACTTTCAAAAATTAATTCGGTTCGTGCGATTTAAACCTGCTTTCTACTGCTATGTGCGGGAAAACAGACGTTAGCGAGGGTGGGGCAGCACAACGGGCCACGTACGGCGCTGCTGACGACTCTTAGATCGGTTACACACTGGGCGGTTTCGGCCGCGGCGGAAAGTTTTCCGTCGCCGTCGTTCCAGTAGTGGCGCGAGGGATCAAATGGGAGCTTACACACAGGGCGTACACCCACGGCAGAGCTGCCGTCGACGGCAGGTATGCAGCCGTGTGCTGCCACTACATTCGACGGTAATTTGACCGCCCCAATCCAGACAGTGGCCCATGTGGTCAAATAGGCGCTTGCACACACGGCGATTTTTTAACCGCTTGTGCGCTTTCAGTCTGTTAAAGTTAACATTTTTTGAATTTAATAATCGTAATGTAAGTTAAGTGATGATGGATACTGATCTTCTCATTTCGTTAGCAGTTTTAAGAGACAAAACTATAGATTCTTTTAAAGATCGGAACGCTACCAGGAACGCTTGGAAAGAAGTGTGCCTTGAAATTAGGAATGATTTTGATGAAATGAAAAATGAGGAAAAATGCCTTTGGATAGTAAACTTTTGATCACGTATTTACATAAATTTTTAGAGATTCAACTAGAAGTTGAAAAATATTGAATCACATTTTATAGAAGGATTTTGATGTTTAATACTATATAACTGTGTCCTTATATCTTAGACATTTGCCAAGGAAAACTTTCAACATTCGAAATTCTGTGGATCGACATTTTTTCCTCTTTTTTTTCTTCTTATTTTCTTCTAACTCAGCAGTGACGAATACAGTGAGACAAGGTGTTCAGTAACTTCGGCATCATCTTCGCCATTTACTTTCGATTTTTCTTTGTGAAAGTAATAGTTATTAAAACACTTAACAGATTACAACCTAATCACAAAAGTTTAACTAGTCGATTGTGCTTGTAAGTATAAAAGCAATATAAACTCAACACTGATAGTTGATTACACAGTGAAGAATATGTATTAGTTACAAATAAATGTAAGTCTTAGCCATTATATGGCATAGTGTATTTTTCAAACTTTACTTGTACATATATTCATATTCACTTCAAGAAGTTTTCACCCTAATTAACATAAAATAAATATAGCAGATTGGAATTATATGAAATTAAATGTTTATTTGTAGTAGGCCCATGAGAAATCTGCTTATTTCAAGGAGATTACCAGCATTTCTACACGTTAAATACAATTCATCAACTGGGTATTCCTCCTCTGAATGCCGTACTTAAGTTTCGCAAGCAACTGTCGAAATAAACATCCCAAAATAATTGAAAAACTTGGTGTCGTCGTTCCTCAAATATTCTGTTTTCCTTTGGCTATTTCTTTTCCTATTCTATGGCTATGGAACCTTCAAAATAAAAATTTTAAAACTTAACTACGAAGTAATAAACACCAAATTAATTAAATTAACTTCTAATTTCATAAAATGAAACTCAGGTCATCAAAAGAAAGGTACTGACGTCCGACCACGTCATCTTTTACCAGCTCTTCATAGCAGCGAAAATTTTACCGCTGTAATAGTAGCAACAGTTCTACCGCCGAATATGTAAACACCTTAAATTCTGTTGGCGGCGACGGTTAAGTTTCCACTACGGTGAAAACAGCACAGTGCGAACCGGCCTTAAGGGATTGTGCATAAACTACGTGGCTTGGTCTAGAGGGGGAGGGGTTGGCTGGATAGCTACGCTGGGCTACTTAAAAGGGGGAGGGGGGAATTTCCGAGCCAGGCCACGTAGCTATTAGGTCATATTAAGATACACAACATGTGAATAATTATTTCCGTCATTTTATTATCCCCGCTTGTAATTTATGATAGCCTGACAAGAGAAAACAGTACAAAAATGACTTCAGGAATCATTATGAGAAAAAGCTACGTGGGGTGGGGGAGAGAGAGACAAAAGCCACGTTGGGCTATGTGGGGGGGGGGGGAGAGGGGGTTGACAGGAGGCCAAAATGGAGCTACGTGGTTTATGGACGGTCCCTAAGCTGCGTATCGAGTATGAGCGGCTGCTGCGTGAGCCATGTTCGAGCGCATCAAACCGGTTATTTGCCGCGCGAACCATTTCTGTTGACGAACGCGGCTTGCGCGGCAAACTATCCAGGCACTGACTTTTCGTGAAACCACCGTGGACATTTCACGTGCGCGAATAGCCGAAACTTTCTCTGTGATCCGACACACTGTATACTAGAAACCTAAACGAAAAATGATTTGGTGGATATGGAAATTGTATTTTAATTGAATACAGTGTGGCGAGAAACTCATGGAAGACATTAGATATGAAGCCATCGAGGATACAATAAACAAATTTTACGAGATTGACAATCGTAGAGTTTCTAAAATAATTAATTGAGCCAGTGCACTCAATTTCGGGAGACATTTCTGTTACTGATAAACGCTGTGACTTCAAGATTTCTAGTAATTGGAGACTCGTGTACTAGCCTGCATTACCTTTTTCGAGTTTCAAAACAATCATTTATTTGAACAGTTTCAGATGTTTCTGACGCACTAGTGCGAAGCTCTGAATAAATGGTCAAAGATAAGGTAATAGCACCCGTTTAATACTATTTTCTTTATTTGCTATTCAATTTTCATTTGTCATTCTTAACGAGAACTTACTCCTTACTTAGGTAAAAGGTATTCTGTTGATTCTGTCATTTGGCGATTCTATAGATTCGTTGATTGGAGTTTCAAGTGACGGTTGTGGTAGTGATGGAGGTGATACCATCTGAGTCTGATTAGGGCTGCACATTTGCTAATACACAAAAAAATTTGGCACCATGCAATTGTATTAAAAGGCGGCCGTTTTTGTTATCCATGGCAACAAACTGTCGCTGTGCCGCGCGAGCCAACTCGAACAAAGACATCCCGTCTTAACTGCGATTAAATACCGATATATTGCAGGCTGACTCGACCCGCCCACAACGCATCCGATCGTTTATACTGTGATATAAACAGAGAGCGCACTAATAATCTGTTCTTAATAGTAATTAATTTGTATTTTCTGTAAGGCTAACGATGGCTTTTAATATAGTATTACATACAGTACATACAAAAAGTACGACTTTTATTTAATAACTATAATTATCTGCATTCGTTTGTATTTTATTTATTTTTATTACTATCACGCGATTGTGACAAAATATTTATTACTATTGCTTTACAGTATATTTGTCCTAGGTGCACGGATATGAGTTGGGTCGGTCCAACGGTCAAGTTGTTTCTCACTCTGTGGTCGTACCTATACTGCTACATGCAGCCCAGCTGCTGGGTACCTTCCTGAAAATAAATTTTCTGTAGTTGCTAAAGCCACTAATTTGAAATTAAAATTTAATCATTGTTGCTTGCAGAGTTACTTGTCTCTGCTAGTATAGTCTAATTAATTTGTTACTTGAACTTTCTGTCACTTTAAAAATATCCATGAATATTGCAAAAACATGCTTCATCACATTATCATCAATCAGCAGCTAAAGATGTTAAGAACTTCTTGGAGAAAATACCGGTCGCTGTAATGATGAATACTGCTCACCAGAAGGAAGTAGAAGATAATCGATAAATCGTGTCATCTATAATATCTTCGATTATTTTCTGTGTTACACCGTACAAATAACTTGCCTTGAAGATGTAAAGACCAACATCAGGGTGTTCTTGAATACCTGCTGAAACTAAGAATTGATTCAAGTGTTCTGGTTTTGAAACAGCATATTGAAAAATTCAAGAAAAATGTCATGTGTATCTCCCCACAGATTCAAAACGAAATCATTGCCCTGTTTGGCTTGGTCGTTAAAAATGAAATTGTGCAGGCTGCAAAGAAGGCTTATGCTTATATTGTGTTGGCAGATGAGTCGTGTGATATAGCTGGGAAAGAACAGCTTTCCATAAAAATAGTTTTACTGACGAAGATAAAATACAATCGGCCAAAACTCTCTCAGATTCGTAGAACCGATGGATTTAAATGACAAATTATAGCATTAGAAATCGACAGGTTTTTAGAAAACGAAGGACATTGGCCTAATAGTTGTGTTAGCCAAGGATGTGAAGTGTGTTCTATCATGGCGGGTGGTATTGATGGGGTTCAAAGTTTTTTTAAAGAGAAATATAAAAAAAGCCTTGTATTTTCATTGTGAAAGCCACAGACAACATGGTTGTCAATAATTTAAATCAAATTACAGAAATATGGAACACAATTTGAACGACAGAGTACATCATAAACTTTTTACAGAGAAATATTTCAGCTTTATACGAGACCCACTGGTCTCAAAAATATATGTGTTTTGCTATTTTTAACAAGAATTTTGAAGACATTGTCAAAGGACTTTCGAATAGTTTCTAGAGAAGAAAATTATGCGGCGAGGAAAGGTGCTTACCACTTATAGTGCGCTGCTACTAAGTCAGAATTCATTATATGCGTTGGATTGAATGCTCAGGATTACTGGAACCTGTTGCCACTTGTAAAATCAAAGACGATCGACATGGGAGTAATGTCTGTCATAAAAGATAATCGCAGCGACGCGGACACGGAGAGCTAAAATATTTTAAACACATCTACCAGTACTGCAGCTGCCATTGAAACCGATTTGAAAGTCCGGCGCATTGTATCTGTCCAACAAAGTCGTCCCCAATCACCCTGCTCAATCTCTATACGATTTTTGAAAGGAATCTATTTTCATACTATTTATTCACTTCCTTGATAGCTTCTCTGGAGTAGTGTTTTTAGGATTATACATTGCGCTTTTACACGCTTTGGTTTAAATTTAACTCTAGTTATTTAGTAAATACTCCAATTATAGTAAGTATTTTAGTTTTAGATCAATTTACATGTATCACAGAAAAATCACGTCAGTTTGAAAATAATCATGTTTATCTAATAAGCAATGAAATTATCACTTTATTTGCAAAGAAGTTCATACTATAGCCAGCAGCCGAGAAAGCCCTTTCTGCCTCCTCATTCGTTGGTTTGATTGAAATGGTCATAAACTAATTTTTTTTTTTTTTTGAAAACTGCACTTTTTTGAGATCATCATATCTGGGAATTGCCTCAGTATGTGGAATATCCAGTGCTACGGTCACGCTTTGTGGCTTCAATTTTGTCGTCCAGTCTTTGTGGTCTACGTCGGAGTGAAAGTTTTTTCTATGCTCTCAATTTCTTTCAGGTTGTTTTTTTTTGGGGGGGGGAGGGGTATAAAACATCGACAACTGCCAATTGTGTGCTGTGTCGAAAAGACAATTGCAGGTACGAAGGCAGAACGTTTTCCATGACGCTTGTTCCATTAGATCTTTTGTCGATAACAGCAGTTTCAATAGCAACACCAAAGCCTGTCGAGTCGTTCCTTGACAAAACTGATGCAATTGCTCTGTGGTGCACGAACCCTGTATTCTAAGCAAGCTGATATTAAATGTGTTTCTTTGCGGTGAACATAACCCGAGGTCCACACGCTTGGCACTTGCCGAAAACTCCCAACCTTTACAAACGCTTGGTTAATTGTGGGAGCCGAACATTGACAGCCACACGCTTGCGAATGCGCTGGTATGTTTTGGAGAAGAAAGCGTGAGGGACGTCGATGTTGTGTTGGATATAAATTTTTGGCTTAACCTATATTTATCATAAATTTAAACGAAAAACATAACGAGAAAGACGGCGAAGAAGATGGTGGATGTTAAAAATCCATAGAAACCGTACCATTTATAATTTCATTCATGTAACTATGTTTAGTATGTAGTTTCATGTATGTATTTCATTTAATATAATTAGGGGCGTACGTATATGAAATTATTGTGTTGTAATTGAAATTGTATAATAATTATTGTTTTTACAGTATTATAATGTCTATATCAATTATTTTTTGCCTGCAGAGAATTTATGGAAAATAACTTTAATGAGCTACTTTATGACTTTTTATTTTGCTTATGGCTTTAAGCCTTGTCAGCAACGAGGTCATTAGAGGCGGGAAAGGACATGGGGACAAGGAATGGGAAAAGAATTCGGATTTGGCCTTTTCTGAAGGAAGCATCCCGGCATTCGTCTAGAGTGATTTGGAGAAACAATGGAAACCGCAAATCTCAATGCCCGGATGAGGATTCGATCCGGCGTCCTGCTGAATGCGAGGCCAGAGCGTTAATTGCTCACGCTCGGTGTCCACGCTTCTTTATGAGCCATCTTGATAACTTCTGCCGGAAGAGATATGCTGATTTTGAATATTAGCATTCAAGGAATGTGAAATATCGATGTTGAACCAGTTACTCATTTTTCCTCCGGCACTTCTATCACAACAAACAGGAACGCATGTCTGTCCACCGTCAGTGCACAAAGTGTATCAAGTCCGCAGAAACGAGTAGGCGCTTTACAAGCACTTGCTGTAAACTTTCTTTGATTTGTGCCAAAAAACAGACACTCGATTGGATCAGCCACAAATGCCAGCCTACACAAGTCAAGTTAAACACTCTATCAACACTTTTCAATTTGTGACGGCTTGACGAGGTTTAGCAAGCGTGTGGTCCCGCCTTAAATATAGGTGATTTTTTTATTATTATTTTTTTGAACGTCTACTCATCAAACATTCGACGAAAATATTCGCAATTTTTTCTGAAATATTCAAACTGAACAATTTTGTCATTTGAAAACTTTGTTATTATAGATCTTATAGAATTAGCAGAACTAGAAAATAGGAAATCCACTTTTTGAAAAAGAAATAACTGAAATACAATGAAGTACAGTTTATGACAAAAACATTTTAACACATCATTTATGCACTAGATTTTGAAATATCTGTCAATAGCTGTAACCTTCTTTTTGTATTGTTTTTACTTACTCCTCAGAAACAACTCTAGTTGTATCTTTTTTGTGTGTACGATCTGGGAGCTAGTTTTGCAATAGGACGACATAACTCAAATTACAGTACTCACAACAACACACATTTGTTGCCGTGAGTCAAATGTCAACTTGAAGGATACAGTTAAACGGGGCGATACAACCGGTAAAGAACGAGTCGGACCGGAAAGTGACGACAGGGAGACACGGTGACGAAGACTGAAACATGTTTTCACCCCATTTTACGGATTGCGGATCCGCTTAATTAGGTGCTGGATCCGCCAGACTGCCAAATGATGCCGGATCCCGCATTGCTGGATTGCAGTCCCTAGCTACATCCCAGCTATAGTTTAAAAAAAGAAATCACGATTTTTCTGCCAATGCTACAAGTTAAAATTGTTTGATTATGAAGTCGCACTATGGTATAAACTATGGAAGGTCAAGGGTATGACAACAGAAAATCTTAGAGAACTAGACCTTATGAAAGAGTTAAATAAGATGGAAATATTCTAGAGATCCAACTGACCTGTCTGTGCATGCTTGGTGTACACAGAAAACTTTTACAAGAAAATTGTGATAAAATTGCAGATGAAGTAGCTTGAAAATTATTATTAGTATAATTATATATACTAATTAATTAAATTATAATTAATTAAAATATAATAATATTAATTAATTATTCAATTAATAGAATATATATGTATTACATTAATAAACGTTTTTTTAGCATACATATTATCAGTTTTCTCTTGCCTGCCCCCCCCCCCCCTAAACAAAATCCTGGCTACGCCCTTGGCTGCGTTCCGATTCGTCCAGATGTTCGTTGCAACATTTCCGCTCAATGCGATGCTACACGGCGCGGCACGCCCTAATGTGCGCGTACCTTAAGAAAGCACTCATCTATGGAGAAGGAATGAATTCGGCCTACCACTTAAAAATTCATCGTGATCTATATGTTATTTCGGCATGATGTGACCAGTGGCAGCTTGAAAAGTGCAAAGCAATAGGCATAACAAATAAGTTTGTTCAGGAGTACAAAGTAAACAGATCGGTTATTCGCATGATTAATTCCCTGGAATATTTGGGCGTAACAGTACAACGCAACCTGAAATGGGACCTGCACATAACTTAGGTCGTTGGTAAGGCTAACTCTTGGTTCCGATTCATAGGTAGAATTTTGAAGAATTGTAGTGCTTATAAAAAGGAGGCAGCGTACGAAATAGGGATGTAACTGATATCCCAATCCGCATCCGCAAGTGCGGAACTATCGTGTGAAATCCTACATCCGTTTCAGCAATTTTAATGCGGTTGTATAGCGGATGTTTTGTTTACATTGCAATATATATTATTCTTTTCTCTTTGTACGAGATTCTGCCCATCGTCGCTTAGCTAACAACAAAGAGGTTGTTTTTTTTCTGACTATCTTGCAATAAAAGTAACAATGTACTGAGCGGTGTTATTACCCAAGCAACGAATTTACAAGTTTGAACTTGCATGTAAAGAAAGCGGCCTATTCACGGTCCAACTTATAGGACATCCGTGTAGAACTACCGTAGGGATGCGCTCACCCATTCACGCTAATAGAAGGGGTCAGGCAAAATGTTCCAAGCAATCCATTCCACTCATACTTTCTCGCGGCACAGCATGTGTCCTTATCGCACACTCGTAGGATTTTTCCTCCAGTAGCTTCCTGCAATATCTATAGCTTGTTGGACAGCAAGGACTCTTTTTTGTTGCCTAGGAGTCCAACAAACATCCAACACATCCTACAAGTTGTACTGTGAATGCGCCACCTAGAGTGGTGGGAAAGCGGGTGGCAAGCACGGAACCGAGTGTGGTAGTAAGCGTTAACGCTCTTGCCTCGCATTCGAGTTCGAATATCCGTTCGGGCAACCAAATTTGGGATTTCCATAGTTTCCGCAAATCAGTCCAGGACGAATTTCTACCCGTTCCTGTCCAGATCCTTTCACGCCTCTAATGAAAAGGGGGGGGGGGGTAAGCAAGTACGAAGATGTGCGGCGATGTGGCCTTGTGCTTGAATTAATCGAGCCACGAACTCCGAAACGTTCTTATGACAAAATTGGTGTACGCGTATGTAATTATATAAATAATTCACTTGTGAAATCATCTACTTTTTGTTGTTGTTGAAAGATGAGGCAAAAATAATCAATATGGCAATTATATGGAAATTACTTCACTTATGATTTTTAAATTTATTTTTATAAAATATTAAAATTAAATACTTATACATTTATTTTTCCACTTCCGCAAAGATGACCTCCATTACAACCCTAGTGCATACTCATTTGGGACTATTGTTGCGCCGTATGGAAATCCGTTTTATGCGGGGGGGATTGACTGATAGTATAGAGAAGAGCCACTCAATTCGTGACTGCTTGCCCCCAGTCCTTATGAAAACGCCATAGAATTGATACGTAGATTGGGCTGGCATTGATGGGCAGACAGATGACGTATGTTTTGACTGAATTTATTGGTAAAACATCTGATCAACACCCTTCATTTATGAGTGCAGTTGTAATACTTCTTCCACCAAACAATTTGGGTCGCCCAATAACAGGAGAGATAACTATAGAAAAATTAGGTATTGTACAGATATTTATACTTATACCTTCTTGCCTCATGCTATTCGCGCTTGAATGCACAGATTTAGTTCTGTGGCAAGCACTCTGTGCCATCCATAATTTTGTGATTTGCAAACTATACGTATGTGTAGAAGGTAATCAATAAAAAGAATAGGGTATTTGACTACTTCTTGAAATGGTTTAAATTGTTATTGGTACACCTTATTCACCGAGTGAAGAGATTTTTTGACCAAAGTGCATTACTTTTGCATAAAATTCAAAAGTTAAAATTTAAGAGTTAAAAGCCCGCCAAAACGCTCCTTTGCTGCCAGGCTAGTGTAACGACAGTCGTGACGTCACACGTCTGTAAACGCTGCCGCTGCGAATGGAACTTTTCCTATTACCCAAGTTTTCAACTATTTTTATTGTTTTTGCTGGTATTTCATGTTATTAATGAAAGTTCGTTTTGAATATGAAATCCAAAACTATTTATAAAAGCCTACAGCGAAAAAAATATTGAAAGTAGACGCTATTTGTGGGGCTAGCTATAGAAACAAACCACTGAGTTTATTCTGTGGAGCTTAAGAATATAACAACTTCAATTTGATATTGCGACAAAGTCACTTACGATTTTCTGTGAAGCTCATTTAGACCGCAATTTCGTAGAGTTAAACTGTAATACGTTGGTTTAAGGCGAGAATTATTAGGGTTAGAGTCCTAAGGTCGATCCTCGCTTCGGAATATGTTCAGTTTGTTTCTTTGTCATTTTCTTTGAATAGTAGTTGCTGTTGGTTGCATA
>CM061921.1:240303391-240328391 GCA_031002005.1 Vandiemenella viatica
GAAGGAATCTATAAAATCATGATTGCGTAACATAGAGTAACGTATTAATCTGTGATCAAGCCGCTATTACTTTGACGTCCATTTTCAACAGACAACAGTAAGTAAATGAAAATTCACAGACAGCAACTCATGATCGCTACGATGATGGCCACTTTTTTAATCCCCCATCATGGGTGATTGTGAAGAGGAGTCAACACGTTTGTATAGACAGCAACCCATGATCGCGACGATGATGACCACTTTCTTAATCGCCCATCATGGGCGATTGTGAATAGGAGCCATCTTTATATATAAAGATGAATGTATGTTTGTTTGTTTGTTAGTTTGTTTGTTCTTCATACAAATCCACAGTTTTCATCCGATCTTGATGAAACTTTGCACACATATCCTTCGAAACAAGGAGAAAAATACTGTCTACATTTGGTTGAAAAATTATCTGTATAAATAACACATTTTGTCTCATAACTTCGAAAAACGGACATAGACAGACACGTTGGATATGGACGTCTCCGTACCGTGTTTTCGCGAAGTGGGCTGGCAGATCAGTGGCTAAAGCTCTTGCTTACGAATGTCGTGGTCTCCGGTTCAAATCTCCGTGGAGGCTGAGATTTTTAAAAATTGTTTTTGATCGTAAGAGTCATGGTTGGGCCGTCGGTTATTCGGATTGAATTTTAAACTGTAGATATCACAAAGGTAGGGGTGCAGTCTGACGCAACTCGTAGGTAGTCTTGCAATACAGTAGATGTACACTTTTTTTACGTTATATTGATCCATCAGGGGTGATTCGTAGTCAGTGTGTGTGTAATCTGCAGTAGGAATACTATAAATGCGGAAGTAAGTCTCTGTCTTATGTTACGTTTTGACAATTAAATGCCTGTACCGATATTGACGGAATTTGACGTGAAAATCTGTAGGGAGAGCACTGGACTTTGTTTGTTCTTCATACAAATCAACAGTTTTCATCCTATCTCGATGAAACTTTGCACACTTATCCTTTGAAACAAGGAGATAAATACTGTCTACATTTGGTTGAAAAATTATCTGTCTAAATAAAACATGTTGTCTCATAATTGAAAAATTTCCTGTCGAATCGAAGTTGTCCGGTTTAAATAGTGCAATTAGGAGCAGAGATATTCGTAATTAAAATGAAATAAATTATGCCGAAATATTCGTAACTTGAATTGTGTCAATACTCTGCAGTATGCCACGATAATCGGCAATACTCCGAGCGCCCCAGCGAACACGTCTCTACTCCGGCCGAGCAGAGCTCAGCTCATGTAGCTCTCTAGCCGCTTCGCCAGGCAGTTCGCGCTCTAGCTCAGCGGTACCGCGCTTGCCTGTCAAGCGTGCAGCTGGGGTTCGAATCTTCGTCCCCGCAACTACGATTATTTAACTCACTTTTCTTCAACTTTCCAGTGTGTTCTGGACCATCTATCTATTCTTTGGTAAAACAAGAATAATCTTTATATATAAAGATGAATGTATGTTTGTTTGTTCTTCATACAAATCCACAGTTTTCATCCGATCTCGATGAAACTTTGCACACTTATCCTTTGAAACAAGGAGAAAATACTGTCTACATTTGGTTGAAAAATTATCTGTATAAATAACACATGTTGTCTCATAACTTCGAAATACGGCGATAGACAGACACGTTGGATATGGACGTCTCCGTACCGTGTTTCAGTGTAGTGGACTGGCAGCTCTGTGGTTAAAACGCTTGCTTACGAATGTCGTGATCTCCGGTTCAAATGTCCGTGGAGGCTAAGATTTTTAAAAATAGTTTTTCTTCGTAATAGTTAGGCCTGGGCCGTAAGTTATTCGGATTGAATGTTAAACTGTAGATATTAGAAAGTTAGGGGTGCAATGCGTGGCAAATCGTAGGTAGTCTTACAATGTTGTAGGTGTACACTTTTTCACGTTATAATGATCCCTCAGGTGTTGTTCGCAGTCAGTGCGTGAGTGTGAACCACAGTAATATTATTATAAATACCGAAGTAAGTCTCTGTCTTTTTGTTACATTTTGACGACTGAATGGCTATATCGATATTGATGGAATCTGATAAGAAAATCTGTATGAAGGGCACAGGATATTTTTTTCCAGTATGATTAACAGTTGTGGTCACGAAATTTTGAGACCTTATTGAATGGTGACAGAAATATGTTGGAAATTGATTCTCTTCAAGAGACAGGTTCGACGGTACAATTATATAGTGATAGCTTTCCTGTCATATTATTCCGACTCGATATTGTTTGGGACCAATCCTTCGCTACCAACAACTTTCTATATTTAATTCTGGCAAAAAAAATTCTTAATCCACGCGTACGAAGTCGCGGGTATGGGCTATAACATATAATATTGTACGAGATAGCAAAACAACGCCCATAGCTACAATCAGCCAATTTATCCAAGCAGACAAATAACGAATTTTACGTTAAAACTTAAATAATCAATATCAAAATTCCATGAATTAAACAACATTCAAGTTATACCACAATAATCTCGCGATAACAGAATCAAATTCATTTTGATTTATGATTCAAAATTCGGGCGCCACAAATGGTTCTTAAATGCCGTTTGAAAAAATTGAAAGACAGTACAAAGTTTTGAATGAACACATATGGTTCCAGACAAATATGCCGGTATACATGCAGAATAGGTGTGATTAGAAGGCTGTTATTTCTCAGGGTATAGTTCCTACCTGCCGCCTTAAGACAGCGCCACCAGCACACACAGGAAAAGAAAGTTGTAGGAGCCCGCGCATTTGAAATACAGTTTCAAGACGAAAATCATACACGGTCAATAAAATCACCACCTTTTAAATTTCCAAGTGGAACCATGTTTTATTCGTGTCACAAGTGTACTTAAATGATATGCGATGTATTTCAGTAAATTTAAAAAGCCATATATACCCAATCTAATTTTCGCACTTATTCTGCATCGCGCCGTGCAGACGCAACTTATACATGGTCAGTAAAATCACGACGTTGTAATTCCCAAGTGGAACCATGTTTTATTAGTGTCACAAGTGTACTTTAATGATATACGATGTGTTTCACTAAATCTAAACAGCCAAATATAGTCTGTAATTGTGGCAACTACCTTGCAGGCGATCCACGCAGCCGCTTGCAACATATTCTATTTCTGCCCCAATGAACAAATAATGCTTATTAATCTGTAATAGGCCTAACTTCGCAGTTGTTTAACAAGAATTATATAAATAATATCGTCAAGAACAATATGTTCTGAAGGAATTATTTATTGAATTATTGTTCAGCAATTACGAAAATATGTCTTCTTACCAGATTAATAATGCACAGCCTAGTCATGCATTTCTAACGGCCAATATCAGTGCTACATAGTCAAACTCTCAATGTCCACAGGACCTTCCAGAGCATCAAATGTAATAAGTTACATTTTCAACAAATTTTAAACCGAACTGTGTAGGGGGCGGGGGGGGGGGGGGTGTTAGGGTCGTACACCAGCGAAACTTCGTTAACCCCGATGACCCTAATATCCATACGCAAAATATAGAAAATTTGTGGGCAAGAGCAAAAAGTAAGTTGAAGGTGCATCGTGGAACATCTAGGCGTCTTTTTGTAGCCACCTCAACGACTTTCTTTGGAGAAACCATTTTGAATAGAAGGACCGCTTCACAGGGTTCTTATCTTGTGTTTGGGAATTATACCCAATGCTGCCGAATTAATTATACCTCCGCTAGCCTCTATCTGTTTACTCTGATGATAAATGGTTTCGATTCAATACCCACCGATCAACAACTAATTCACCTACCACTGCTATTATGTACTGCCAAACGGCTCTTTTCAGAGCCAACACATCAATCACAAAAAGCAAAATTCCAGTCATAATGTCGAAAAAGGCGATTACCATGTAATTGTAGACAGGGAGAAAAAAATATATAGTTGTCCCAAGCATCCATTTCAATTTATACCTTTTTTCGTTTCTATTTTTTTTTTTTTAAAAAATCCTTACAGCTTTACGCTTTGTCAAAGAACAGGAATGGAAAAAATCATCCACTGCCCCTTCAAAGGAACCATTCTAGTAATAGTGTGGAGGGATTTGGGGAAACCATAGAAAACCAAAATCTCGATTACCCGACAGGGATTTGTAGGCACGTCCGCCCGAATGCTCAAACAGGGCGTTTACCTCTCACCCAACACGTTCAGTTCTAGCCAGCTATTTCTGCCAACTACTAATTACCTACTGTAAGAATTTTAATTGTTAGAATCTAACAATTTTAACAAATGTTGCTGGTTATTCTCAACAACCCGAGCGTAGTGGATGAGTGGTTAGCGCTCTTACCTTGCATTGGGGAGCTAAATGGTTTACCCAAATTACTCCAGGAGAATGCCGGAATTATTCCTTCAAAAGGAGATGGATGAATTACTTCCCATTAATTATCTCCAGTCCCATCCCGCATCTAATGACCTCGATGTCAATAAGGCGTAAAGCCACAAGCAAAAAAAAAAAAAAAAAAAAAAAAAAAAAATTGTGGTCAAGGTAAACGCGTGTATAACTAATGGAAATCTTTAAATGAAACTACGTTCCAGGTACGAAATTAAAGGGTAGATCGTATACTGACAATTCCAGTATTGCCAGAGCAGATGCAGCTTATGCAAAATATTGGCGAAAATTAGAGACTGTATATTTGGCTGTTTAAATTTACTAAAATACATTGTATGTCATTAAAATACACTTTTGACACGAATAAAACATTGTTCCACTTGGGAATTACAACGTCGTGATTTTACTGACCATATATAAGTTGCGTCTGCACGGCGCGAATGCAGAATAAGTGCGAAAATTAGATTGGGTATATATGGCTCTTTAAATTTACTGAAATACATCGCATATCATTAAAGTTCACTTGTGACACGAATAAAACATGGTTCCACTTGGAAATTTAAAAGGTGGTGATTTTATTGACCGTGTATGATTTTCGTCTTGAAACTGTATTTCAAATGCGCGGGCTCCTACAACTTTCTTTTCCTGTGTGCGCTGGTGGCGCTGTCTTAAGGCGGCAGGTAGGAGAAATCACAGCATTCTAATCACACCTATTCTGCATGTATACCCTGATATCTTATCTCAAAGTCGCTTATGGGTCACTAACAGTTTTATAAAATGCACGACCTATGACTTCGATGGTTAACACATTACCATTGAGGCTCTGCAACGACAAGCGGTGTGGTTCGAAGATATTCCCGCGACATGCGAGATACTCTTCAGCATTCGGAAACCGAACGTGCTTGGCGGCGTCAGACTTCTCCAGGCAGCCAGAAAGTTCAGCCTTGGCTGAAGTCAGGAACAGAATCATTTCTCTCAGTGTGCGTGCTCATAACAAAACTCTGGCCACGCCTTGTAGCATCTCGGGAGCATGGACAAAAAAAAAATTCAGAATTTAGTTGTAAGAACTACAGTGATTGGTGGTCTGAAGTCACATGGTCTACGCGACTTCTGGTTTGCTTGACTCTTCCCGCGTGTGGGTCGCGTGGATGACAAGGTGTGGGAGGGCGGTTTTACCGTTAAAGTCCAGCCGCTCGCCTGGGTGGCCTTGAAGAAGCGTACTTGGCAGCAAAGAGGAAAGGCATCACCTTGCCAAAATCCCAGCCTATTGTCCCCACGGCGACAGACTGACGCCCTGCCGGATGGACAGTTATCTCTCATAAAGGTCGGCGCGAAACAGCAACATTCGCACAATTCAATATGTTTTATTTCCACAGTGCTGAGATCCAGTCATTTTAACTCACTGCTCTTTACAAATTGAATGAAAACCCCCCTTTTTTTTATAAAGCAGTTGTATAAAATATACACACAGTTATCGTCCAATCTATATTAAATTTTACTATAATATTACCATAAAATGAATAGTTGGAGTGTGGCGAAATGCGTCACACCACATTGCCTGTCTATTTGGATGTACAGGATTCATCCGAAAACGTCTGGTTGCATTTTGATGGAGAATCAAATAATATACATTCCATGGTCCCCAAGGAAAAGCAGAGTATGTTCCATTTTGATGCGAATTCGGCAAACAGAAATTCAAGATAAAAGTATTCACAAATTAGTATCCTTTTTTCGGTGAACGCCTTTTTGATCAATTTCTCCCACTCCCATGGCTATCTTATGTATGAGATCCAATTCCATCAGTCGTGAGGTACCCTAATGCCGCTGTCACTGCACCAAGTTGAGAAGAAACATTACATATTAATTTACCAAAAACCATTCTGACTACTTACTTCCAGCGGAATTCTCTACTATTTAGACTATCCACACCATCAATGTTCGCATTGCTAAGCATGAACATAACATTCAGCTCTTTCAGTCGGAGAAGTCTGCCGTCACCAAAACGCAATTGAAATGGTTACAGAAAGGACTTCAGGAGTGTGAAGGTGTTGGCCAAGTGTTCGTTCATCTGAAAATTTGTCATTAAGGAAGATTTAGAAATACGACTGAATTACGGCACGATCAGCAGAGAGACGGGAACATAGATGCCTGAAAACCGGTATGGTCTGTTCTTAGAAAGCAAAATAACAAACGGAGCTACAGGTATAGTATGGCGTCATGCGAAAAATAAACGGCAGGTCAGGAGACAGCTTCATCCAGGTTTTTGTAGTACCATAGTGAGGAAAAGTTCTTTCAAATTACATTGCCTCTTCTTCCATTACTCAAATAATGGTGATCCTCCTAAGCCCTGTATCTTTGGTTTTGATGCAGGTGGTGTTCAACCTGTTTTTGATTCACTAATCATGACGTTTCAAATGCAATCTGCACGGCCCCACGGAATATCAGCTATCGTGGGAATTACGCTTTGGAATAGCGTCTGTATCATGTTTAGAAGTACAGCTCTCTCATTTGGCCACAGGTTTTGCTGAGATATATTATTCTTTATATTTATATGGCGTTTTGCGGTATTACGTTACTGGCGTGTTAGGCATTGGACGGCCAGTTGACATTATCTGGTACGATGAGGTGGTGTCAGTTCTCACTGTTAGGTGATTTTTACACTTCAATGGGCTGGCTTCCACAATACAACACATTCATTTTCCATAGATTCCAATATAAGACACTAGCTCTGTGAGATGACGAAAGTTGTCAATTTACTGATAATAAACTGCATAACAAAAAAGATTAATACGCCAGAAGATGTACAGTCACAGCATACATGATTCATTAATTATTTCAATTACATTTACAAAAACTTATGGCAATTATTTTTTAGATATGTTAGAAATAAATTCTCCGATGGAGTAGAAGGAGTTGTCAATTTAAAATTTCTTTCCTATTTTCTTTAAGAGCTCTCTGCATTAAGTTCTACTGCTATCCCCACATATAATAGACTGTTTGACTATTTTTGGGATATTCCAACGATGCGCGTGACGTCACGTGCTAGCAGGCACATTCTGTACAGGGTGTCCACCATGAATCTGACACCATTCATTTGGCTGCCAAAAATCAAAGAATGGAAGTAAGTTGGTAACATGAATTGTAATATGTAGAGAAACTGTGGAAGTTCTGTTGACTATTTTTGAAAACCCGCGCAAGAGGTTGTAGGTGATGCTGCAGTAGCTTAACTGAAAATGTCTTCACCGCAAGAGCGAGCACAAGTTATTTGGTGGTTTGCGGAAACAAATTCAGTGATTCAAGTGCAACGCAACTTTCGCCGCGTGTTCAAGGACACACCATCACGGAGCACCATTAAGAAATGGAAACAGCGCATTTTGTCAACGGGAAGTGTGAAGAAATTGCATGGTGGCGGTAATGAGCGCGTATCAGAGGAGCATGTAGTAGTAGTGAGACAGAAGTTTGAACAAAGTCCACGCAAGTCCATTTGACAAGCGGCACGAGAACTGCAGATGACGAAGTCGACTGTACATAAGGTACTGCATCACTCTCTTTGGTTTCATGCATACAAATTGCAATTGCTTCATGAACTGAAAACAGATGACGGTGATACGAGGCAGGCATTTGCTATCGACATGATACATCACATTGATGAAGACCCTACATTTTTAACTCTCATTGCTTTCTCGGATGAGGCCACATTTCATTTATCGGGCAAAGTCAGCACACACAATGCACGTATTTGTGGATAACAGAACCCACACTGCATTGTGAAACACAGTCGTTTCAGCCCGAAATTAAACGTGTGGTGCGAATTGATGCACAAGTTGATAATCGGCCCCTTTCTCTTTGTAGAAAAAACATTTACGGGCAGTACGTACCTCGACATGTTGGAACAATTTGTTGTGCCTTAGTTAATGCATTTACAGCCGAACATCATGTTTCAACAGGACGGCGCCCCTCCGCATTGGAGCCTGATCGTGCGAGAATTTCTCGACACCCAATTTCCTGGTAGCTGGATTGGGCGTGTTGGACCGACAAGTTGGCCGCCTCGATCACCGGATATTACCCCTCTAGACTTCTTCTTGAGGGGATATGTGAAGGACAAAATGTATACAGGCCGCAAAATTCGTGATATTCAAGAGCTTCGCGGCCGCAAACGAGATGGTATCACTTCCGTTACGCCCGAGATGCTACAGAATACCTGGCAGGAACTTGAATTCAGGCTATTTTTTTAACTGGGGAAACCATGGAAAACCCAAATCTGGATGCCCGGACGGGGATTCGAACCGGCGTAGTCCCGAATGCGAGGCCAGAACGTTAACCGTTCACACACCACGCTCGGTGAATTCAGGCTAGAGGTTCTTCGTGCAACGAGAGGATCTGATGTAGAGGTGTATCGGTTTTTTTTTTTTTTAATAAAACTTTGTGAGTTATCTTGGCCTTGTATGCGTTATTTTCTTTTACCCTATGCAGTATGAAATATACAGCAATTTCAAATGTATCAGGTTCATGGTGAACACCCTGTGTAAGTAATGTTTGTTTTTCTCTATCTTAAATTGTGTACAAATAGTTGGAAATATGTTTTATAATTGAAGAGCAAAAATGCAAAACAAGTTAAATCCACTTTTTCACTTTTTGAGAAATCACAAAAAAAACTGCCATACAAGAACTACTTATTACATATTATGCTAAAAATTACACAAGTTTTATCTAGGCATAGATAGGCTGTAGACACAATTTCAGCCTTCAAAATACATTTATGTTCACAATATAAAATAAAGTAATCTGGATTTAAATTGATTTGCACTAAACCAGGGATATAATTTGTTATGAATTAAACAGGCTTACTGATTTATTTCTAGTAGGTTGTTGAATTAGTATATTGAAAGGAATTGAAATAAAATAGAGATGTAAAATTGTTTTAGTTGAAATCCGTTATATTTCATGCACTGTCACACTACACTTTCACTGCAGATTCTTCTATGACCGCACACATACAGTCCTCATGAGGCAAGTCTGATTGATCTTGAAGCTCACTATAACTTGTTGGTATCAAATCTGCATACAATTTTAATTCTATTTTCACTTCCCATTCATCACCATACACTTTCATTAGCAGATCATGGATGTCCCTTATTTTCGATGGTTTAATCCCTCTGGAAGGTGGTAATACTGGTGGTTTATTGCTGTTGTGATTCATTCCTTTCTTTAACAGTCACATAGATTTTGTGCAGGTATCAGTATAAAAGTATTCTTCGTTTCTAACAGTGATAGCAGAAGGTTTGTTACTATGTTCCTGGTCTCTCTGTATTATGATCCTCTTCGCTGCTTGAATTGATGGCAACTTCTTGTAGTTCTGTTGGGAACTGAATTTCCAGTCAAAAATCTGCCAATCTGTAGGATACACAAATACACCATCACAATGTTTTTTATACACAACATGGTATTGTTCAGCATGGATGATAGTGTCCATAGTTTTCAGATCATGCTGTATTCTCCCAAAAAGTCGATCACAAGGTAAGAAACTGTGGCCTCTTACAGGGAAAAGCAATGTGACACTTTCTAATGAATTTGGTGCGTTGGACAAAAAATTCTGCACCATAGCAAGAACTATATTATTCTTATTCTGACCTCCGCACCCATCACTGGCCAAGGTTGTGTGTTTGATGTCCTTGTAACTTTCATCCGGCAGAATAATATTTTGCAAAGTGATGATGGACAGCACTTGAAACTTCATTGCTCCGCGTTCTGCTTGACTTTCTAGCCAAGTATACGAATAGTTTTTATTTCTTGTGGTATTGCAGATAGCAAAATTATATAACCCCAGTTGTCTTGAGTAGAATGCTTCCTGTATTGGCAACTTCGGTAGCACTTGCACCTGCTGAAGGTCATACACTAACACTAGAGAAGTTGGATCTTGAGACTTTTTGATTTATAATTTTGTAAAAAAGCTCGGCTGCGCATCTTGTGTACCCTAAGTTGAACCCGAATTTCATGTTTTTTATCTTCGGGGGCTGATTTGAGTATAGTTTTATATTTTTCACATGTAGTGCACACATCAACTCTAGGTGAACTAAATCCAATATTAAAATCATGTCGGAATATGTTATAGAACATAGAAAACTTCACTTGTAGAGCCGGAGAAGCACTTCGGTTGTACATTTTGTGCAGATTTCTAATGCTCTTTACTTCAGATGGTAGGTATATCCTTACACTTTTTTGTCTACCATAGTGACTCTCTCTAGCTTTGAGTAGCTTTAAAAATTCCCTCACTTGATTTAATTTAGTCTCATTCTTTTTTCCTACCCTGTCACCACCTCTGTTTTCCATCGGAACAGTACCAGAAACAATCTTTTCAAGACACCTGTCAATCTTGTGGATCCAATTGGTTTAATAGCAGCTTGAAACATACCACGACAGACTCTTATATTAATATTATTATCTACTGCCAAGAAGAATGTTGCTGATTGGGCTCTGTTTCGTGTGCTATTTTCCACTCTCTTTCTAGCTGCAGGAGAAACTTTCGTATGCAGAAGAATAAATTTATCCTGCTCACTTTTATCCCTACTTTCGAATACCTTTTCATGAAATTTCATCACATGTTGCTCGTGTATTCGTGAACACTGAAAAACTGTATTTTTATTATGCCCAAGTCCATGATTACAGGGTTGCTTCCACACAAATTTGTTTCTGAACGGATCACTGTAACGTCCATGTTTTTTTTATTTCACGTTTATTTATTTGTCGTTTCCGTTTTCTAGAACCACTGTTTATTTCGTCAACAGATCCATCACAAGAGATGATTTCACTATCTTGATAATCACACGTAGCACATTCTTCAGCCATCTTTCTACAATATACAATAACAGTATTACAAACATTAACGACACATGGTGATGTAAGTTTTGCTATTTATTTCAAATTAATTGCAACAGTAATACCGTGAAAGTATTAACCGTAAAAACATATTACTTTATTAAGTACATATAAACTGTAAAAATGGAATAATAAACGTTGAAAACATATTAAAATCGTTAAATTAAAACTGCTGTGTGCTGATATTTATTATGTTGGTATCGGCGCAGAAGATATACGCACCAGTGCAGGTCTCTGATTGGAAGTGGATCGAACTTGTTCTGTTCAAAACATGGAGGAAGGAATTATATGGAGGAGAAGTGACGTTAAATTGGTGAAGCAAGCACTAAACTCTCCCGCATGGTGGCAGCACCGGCAGCGACCATATGGCGCTTCCCAACAATTATGGTGTTCACATTGTGGTAGATGCAGTGATTATTTCATTTAGTATTGTGTATAAGTGTTTAAAAATGCCAGCTTGTGTTGCGTACGGTTACACAAATAGGCCAGACAGGAAAGAACCTGGAATATCATTTCATAAGTAAGTTGAATTGTAATTATCGTTGTTGAAGTGAGCGGTAGACACCGCAAACTTTGCAGCACGTCTATAAATATTTAGTCATAGCTCTCAATGGGATGACTTTGTTCTCAAATTTTTCTTGGTGTAGTGTAGAAAATCAGCAAACTTGCTATTTTGCACATAATAGACTAGCATTATTTTTTAACGAGTGTTTAAAATGAGATTTAAAGGGGCGTGTTTTACTTCGCGATTCAGTGAATTTACTATTACGATTTCTTTCGTCACGTTGCTGATTATACTGACAATGGATGATGAAATTAACTGTTATGTGAGAAGCTGTGAGTTTTATTAATTTTTTAAATAGCTATTTCAGGCCATTGACTTAGGTTATTTTTAAAGCTTCATATAAGACTTGTTTCTGTTTGTAAATACGTCTATACCTATTTTTACCGATTTTGAAATCTTTCTCATCTAATTATGTCGAAACAGGTTCATGCAGAAATAAAAATGGGCTTCATAAATAAAGAAGTTATTGGCCTTTGAACAAAATCAATTTGGGGAATGTGTTTCTAATTTAGTCTCTTTTTTTTTGTACAATATTCTCCCCCCCCCCCCCATATCTAAATCTAACTGAGAGATAATTTTTTTACAATTGTCCTAATAAGTAGGGCTGTGAAATTAGACAACACATCTTGATCAAGAGAATGTTCATTAAGGTGACTGAATAAACATTTTATTTGTGGTACCAGCCTACAAAATGTCTGGGTTGCTCATCCCTAGAGTGGGTCCTCTTACTTTTTTTCTGGTCTAGGACACATTTCAGACTAACCACAAGTGGTAGTAATAAAACTGAAATATCCATTCTGCATGTCAACCATGTAATCATTGTGGCTTTGACAGAATTAATTTTTGGTCCAGCCTGCATCCAAACTTAAATCCCTCAATTTGGATGTTGTATATGCCCCAAACTAAGCAAGATATCGAAAACATTTATTCCTTATTATCGAGTTTTTTCGTCGTGTTACATAAGAATCCATCATTAAATTTGACTTTTGCGAAATTTTTCTTCTGCATTTCAACTCAAGACACCTCACTTTTGAAACAGTATATCTCGAGAACTAGGTGAAATATCGAAAAATTTTACTCTTTATTTTTTATTTGTCTCGTCTTTTTAAATAAAAATTCATCATAAAATTTGACTTTGAATAATTTTTTCTTCTGAATTTCAACCAAAACCATTTCACATTTGAGACAGAATATCTCGAAAACTAAGCAGGATATCAAAAAATTTTATTCTTCATTTTTTATTTGTCTCATCGAGTTACATAATAATCCATCACCAGATTGTGGCGTCACGTTTATCCTAGAGTCCCCTTGAGGTGTTTGTACATATTCCCCGTGTTTGTTGGGAAGCGGTCAAGCCACCACCACTCCGGCCATGCCCCCCCACTCCTCCGCCGGCCTGCTTCACTCCCATGCGTGGTAAAGGTCTCATGCGTCGTCTCCATATTATTCCTTCCTCCATGGTTCAAAACATGTGTCGGGATTTAAATCGGTTTGCTCAAAACACACAATTAAACCAGCTTTAAAACAGCAGGAAATAATTTGTTTTGCACAAACCAGTGCATTTTCCGATAGGTTTTATCTTTCTGAGTAGAAAACACTTCCTATCTCCAAAAAAGTTAAAAGTGGATTTAACTTGTTTTGCATTTTTGCTCTTCAATTCGTGCTTAGTATACCAATGTATAATTATTCTTGGCCGCCGCTGAAAAATTCTATCACTCACTTGCACAATCCTACATTAATGTCATCCTAAGAAGCAGTAACGCAATAATACTGGCTCGTCAGTATTGCGTTACTGTTTCCTGGTATGACATTGATGTAGGATTGTGCAAGATAAGAGCGATAGAGTTATTCAGCGGCGGCCAAGAATAATGATAAAGTCTGTACAGTCCAACAACAAAAACTCCCAAAAAAGCTGTAAGTGTTCCTACAAAAACATGAAATATCAATAAAAGTCGCTGCAACTAGCTCGGAAAAACCAAGACGATATTGCGACTAATTCACATATCATTTTCTGTGAAGATCATTTAGGCCTACACTGTAATTTCGGTGAGTTATATGTAGTCCTAAAAGAAAGTAGTACGTGCACACACCATAAAAATAAAACACTGAAGTTGTTTCTAGATAGGAAAGAGATTTTTAGTGCGGAAATCGGTATCCGATAGCGAAAAAGTCGGAGACCTCTTTAAATTCATCCCGATTCCCATATACCGGTATGGATAAAGGCGAGTATCCGTAAGGTTAGAGTTCATAGGTTAAATTCTCGCTTCGGAATATGTTTTAATTGTTTTCAATGCGCATTTTCTTTCGATACTAGTTACTGTTGATAGAATTACATATTAGTTTTTTTTTTAATCCACCAAAATAATAATTTTTTTCCGAGGACTTCACAAATTTTTGGATAATAAACGGATTACAAACATCTGAACCATAACTGAAGAAGACTTCAAAAATGAAACTGGAAGATACTTGCACACTGAAAAAAATAGTTTTTTTTGGGGGGGGGAGAATTGAATAATACTTATACATTAAAAGTAATAATGCCTAAATAGAAGCATTTATGTCGGAAAGGTAACTTACAATAATTGTACAGTGACGTAAACTTTCCAGCACAAGGGGTTCCAAGCTTTTCGGAACTGTTGCAGGATTAGCGTAAAATTTCTACAAGTGATTTTGCTGTTTTTCTTTTCTGTTCTTTTTAATTCAACTTGCGCCGGTATTTTTTGCCTTGATATCTTTGGTATGTTTCGAAATTAAAAGAAGAAAAAAGATAATTTAGAAACATAAATGAAATAAGCTTCTCCACATCAAAAATAAAAAGTTTTACGGTTATGGAACGATATCTTTTCGTAAAAACATACTTGTATGGCAGCAATTTATGTTTCAAACGTGAAATAAAAGAAAATGCTCATAGAAAAACAAAATATTATCCCAACTAAGGTCCCAACCTAGGACCTTCTGAATTCCGATAGCACTCTTTAACTACGCAGACATTATGGCTTAGTTGCTTCTCTCCACTTTAAAAGTAAACATTTTTCGTGTGAGGTGAAACGTGACTCGGTCAGTAAATAAACAAACAATAAATTCAATTTCGTTGGTAAAAATCTTGTATCATTTGTTTATAATTTTTTATCTGTAATTAAGAAAATGGTTCAGAACAAGCAGTCAGGGCCGGCGTTAGGGGGGGGGGAGAAAGATCGCCAATTTGGTCTGGGGGAGGGCCCTAACTGATGAATTCGCCAAGGGCCCCCCAACTGATTACCCCGTGCCCCTAAATCCTAGCGCCGGCCCTGCATGCAGTTATTTAATTGTTGTGCGTATGTTATATCTACATTATATATTGCAGTTTTCTCGTCAATATACCCTAAACCAACTAATTTAATTGATAGTTTTTGCCATTCTTATGAATGATGTCTGTTAATCACTAATTAAATTTAAATACAAATTATTCATAAATTGAAGTTGTTACATTTTTTAGCTCCGCAGAATAAAAGTCTAGGGTTGTTTCTATAGTAAGCCCAACAAATAAGGAGTCTAGTTTCGGTGTTTTTCCGCTGAAAGTTTCTACAAAATTATTCTGCATTTTGTATTCAAAACGAAAACTCATTAATAACAATAAATAGCCAGCAACAAACAATAAAAAATAGATGAAAACTTGAATAATAAGTAACGCTCCATTCCCAGCCGCAGCGTTTACAGACTAAAGTAACCATCAATCATAGAGCGTTTTCTGTCACGTGACGAAAGATAAGAAATAAACAAATTCAATTTTATGTTTTTATCAAAAATAATATATATTTTCTATAAAAAGTACTAAAAAGTTCCTTAAGCAGCAATCTATGGACATAAAAACATTTTATAATATGTATAAACTGCTCTCGGGGGACTAGCCGAGTCAAGAGTGCGTTGCTACATGATATTTCGGCGACTAGAATCATTGCCGCCATCTTCTGGTGAAGATGGCGGCAATGAATCTAGTGGCCGAAATATCGTGTAGCAACGCACTCTTGACTCGGCTAGTCACCCGAGAGCAGTTTATACATTCTCAACGCCGAGAAAGACTTCGTTCTTATATACATTTTATAATATATTTTCAATACTGTCAGGTAGGCTATTCTTATACTCACTTATGGGCTCTGAACACTTTGCCCCTATGAGTAGAAATGTCGCAGAATATTATTCCATATGACATTAATGAGTGAAAATAAGCAAAATAAACTAGTTTCCTCATATGTATATCACCTATATATCCTGTAGCTGAAGTTGCAAGGGCGTATCCAGGATTAGAACTAGAGGGAGGCAAGATTTGAGCTAGGGGGGGAGGCAAGTCATATTGGTTTCTAGGAAGTGGGGTGGGGGACTGAAACATGACGATTTATTACAAAATGAAACTCAAACCTATTGAGGAAACTATTTTTAGTATTGATTAATATAGTAATCCAACCACTTAATCTAAGGACCTAATATGTAGTAAATTAAGATCGTAACTCAGTTATAGTTTATGAAAACATTAATCGTCTCGGATTCTTAGAAAAATGTTCAATAGTTTTGTTTCTCAATATCTCACGGTGTTCTTTCACGATATTTCGATGCACATTCATCAGGCATAATCCAGTCAATCTTTCACAAAGTGCTCCTGAACCAGTTCTTCACTCGTCGAAGCATACTGATGGCAACTTAAGTTTTCTTCTAGGGGGGGGGGGCAGCATTTCCCCCCCTTCCCCTCGCTGGAAACGCCCATGTGAAGTTGTATGAATTGCAAATGTGGCTGCATCAAATTGCTTTAGTAAGTCAGAAACATGTACTTTCCTATTTAAATTACGCTCAATTTGTGATGATAGGCTTTAAAGGGGGAGGAGGGAGAATTTTATAAATTTTAATTTATTTAATGCATTATTTCAGTTGGCAAGAATCTCATAATTGCCAGATCGCAAAGAAACTGACATTTGATTTTTATTTTGCTCAGTTGCCATTTACACCGCTAGGCATATTTAAATTTACTATTAACATAAAATCACTTGAAAATCAAACACAAATCCTAGACGTTACAATTGGCCGATTTATCCAAGCAAACAATTGAATGAATTTATATTAATGTGATTCGGGAATTATCTAATGAAGTTAAATTATTAAAGGATGACAAATATGCACAATATAAAGCGATAGCAGATATCAGCAATTAAAACATAAGTACATGTACATGAAAATGAATCTCGGGCGCCGTTAAATTAAAGAAAACATTATGGAACTTGTGATTTGAAAGGGTCTCCACAACACATAACGTTCAACAAAAGATGCCAGCTAGCTCAGAATTGGATCTGCTTGATGAGCAGAGGTCTCCGTCTCAAGTCGCTTACGGGTCTGTTGCAGTCTCAAAGAACCCAATGATTCAAGAACTGACGAGTGCACAATACCATGTCGTAGTCATCGTCACTGGTGGTTGTCGCACAGCCTGCCTCTGTGCGAGGTCGATACAGCGACCAGACGAGGGTCACCAGCCTGCGACCATAGGACGGTTAATGTCCCACGCACCTCGGGTTGAACCGTCTCAGACTGCTGCCAAGCCAGAAGTGTCCTCTCTCTCTTCTCCGGGAAAATGGCTCCCTCCTCTCGGCGAAGAAACATGCCGGGGCAGAAAGAATAAGCCCTGATTTAAATTATGAGAACCCTGAGGCCACGTTTCATTGGCGCGTTAGGCTTTCTAGAAATCACGTGATGTCGCAGCACACTGAGATTCGCGGCAATTTTGCGAGCGTTCTCCCGCGCGTCAGTTTGGTAGGGGGTTGTGACCTTCACAGCCTCAACCTTGGAAGGATCTTAACGGGACAGGGTAGCCTTTTGTGCCTTGTGCTGTCCGGCGCCGTTCTGGCGGGGGAGGGGGACTGGCGGTATGCATCCAGTGTTTGCCAAATGGCATCCACACCCTTGCTTTCTCACTCGCCCATTTTCTTTGAGTCCTTCCACATAAATAACCTTGCATGTTAATTTAACCATATACAATTTGGGCTGCCCGAGATCAGTTTAATTAATCTAATTTAGGCCCTGAATGAATTAATATTAAATAATTTGAAATATATAAATTGTAGTGTGGCGTAATACCGTCCTGCTACAATATAAAAACTTAGAAATTTCACACACTTTGCCCCTTGAATGGATAGGCCTGCAAATTTTATATCTATGTCCAGTAGTAATCTGTGTGATATACTGAACTGCATATATTGAGGTTTATCAGAGTTTAAAGACAAGCCATTAGCTGTAGACCATTTTTAATAAGGTCAAGCATAATTTGAAAAATGTTTGGTAGATAAATGTAGAGTATTTTTAATTCCAGTGCTTTTGGTATCAGCAAATTGGACAATTATTGAGTTTCTGGATATAACACAAGGTACATCATATATATATATATACAAACAACAGTGGCTCCAATATAGAAACCTGAGGTACACCACATCATATAAATTCCCACTTAGAAAACAGTGGACCACATAATGCATCCTAAAATGTTCTAGTGACACTTTCTGTTTTCTCTTCAGAAGGTAAGAACTAAGACATTTATTGACAATACCATCTATATCATAATACTTTAATTTTTGTACCAGCATTCTATGAATAAGTCACAAAAAATTCCTACAGGCATTAATTTATCATTTATTCCTTTTAAAATATTGACAGTGAATGCAAGTATAGCTTGTTCTCTTAAATGGTGATTTTGAAAACTAAATTGTGGTTTAGTTAGAATATTATTAGTTTTAAGGTATTGGTAAATTCTATTGTGAATTGCTTTTTCAAAAACCTTGGAGAAGAGTATTAGTAATGAAATAGGATGGTAATTTGATACAACTGACTTATCCCCATTTTTATAGAGTAGTTTAACTACATACAGCACACTTAATCCTTTCTGAGCAGGTACCCTCAGATAAAGATATATTTAACAGATAATTTAGTATATTACTTAATTTTGTGGAGCACAGTTTAATTAATCTGCTAGAAATCCCACCATAACCACTCAAGTATTTGCTTTTAAGAGACATTATAACTTTTCTTATTTCTCCAGGAGTAGCTAAATTTATAAACAAAGCATCAATTTTTTTTATTTTTTTTTGTTTGGAAGCCTGTGTTCACAAAATACATAATATGTGTCACAGCTATTTGTAGTCAGTTTATAAGCAACAGATAAAAATGTTTATTGAATGTATGAGCAATTGAAAAATTGGATTCTACTGAATTTTCCTTGATATAAATATTGTTACAAGTCTAATTGTTTTTTCCCCCCATTTCCTTTTTGTTCCATATTGACTTAAAATTCATAACTCTGAAAATAAAATCATGTTTATAGCACATACTTTTAGATTCTTAAATAACCTTTTTCAGTATTTTGCAGTACCACTTGTAATGTGTTTTAGTGGTAATATATACACAGACGGAAAAAAAAATCCCAACACCAAGAAAAAATTATTGTAGAGTAATGAAATTTGGACAATGCATTTGTCAAGTTAACATGTTTAATTGATTAAATTTTCAAGATCACAGGTTAATTTAAGCTCAAGAAAATGCATTTCAAATGTGAAATACTGTTAAATTAATAGCCGGTGTAACCTCCAGAATTTTGAATGCAAGCCTGCAAACGTGAATGCATTGTGTCATACAGGTTTCGAATGTCACTTTGTGGTATGGAGTTCCATGCTTGTTGTACTTGTGCTGTCAATACTGGGACGGTCAGTGCTGGCTGTGGATGATGCTGGAGTTGTCGTCCAATGATATCCCATACATGTTCAATTGGAGACAGATCTGGTGATCTCGCAGGCCAAGGTAACATGTCGACACTCTGTAGAGCACGTTGCGAGACAACAGCGGTATGAGGGCGAGCGTTATCCTGTTGAAAAACTCCCCCTTGAATGCTGTTCATGAATGGCAGCACTACAGGTTGAATTACCAGACTGACGTACAAATTTGCAGTCAGTGTGTTTGGTATAACCACAAGAGTGCTCCTGCTGTCATAGGAAATTGCTCCCCAGACCATGACTCCAGGTGTAGGTCCAGTGTGTCTAGGCCGCAGACAGTTTGGTTGCAGGCGTTCCCCTGGCCTCCTTCTGACCAACACTCGGCCATCACTGGCACCAAGGCAGAACCTGCTTTCATCAGAAAACACAACAGATCTCCACTCCGTCCTCCAATGAGCTCTGGCTTGACACCACTGGAGTCGCAAACGGCGATGGCTTGTAGTCAGTGGAATGCACGCTACAGGGCGCCTGGCTCGGAGCTATCCTTGAAGTAACCGATTTCTAACAGTTCGTTGTGTCACTGTGGTACCAACTGCAGCTCGAATTTCTGTAGTGCTGCCATTCATGAACAGCATTCAAGGGGGAGTTTTTCAACAGGATAACGCTCGCCCTCATACCGCTGTTGTCTCGCAACGTGCTCTACAGAGTGTCGACATGTTACCTTGGCCTGCGAGATCACCAGATCTGTCTCCAATTGAACACGTATGGGATATCATTGGACGACAACTCCAGCATCATCCACAGCCAGCACTGACCGTCCCAGTATTGACAGCACAAGTACAACAAGCATGGAACTCCATACCACAAAGTGACATTCGAAACCTGTATGACACAATGCATTCACGTTTGCAGGCTTGCATTCAAAATTCTGGAGGTTACACCGGCTATTAATTTAACAGTATTTCACATTTGAAATGCATTTTCTTGAGCTTAAATTAACCTGTGATCTTGAAAATTTAATCAATTAAACATGTTAATTTGACAAATGCATTGTCCAAATTTCATTACTCTACAATAATTTTTTCTTGGTGTTGGGATTTTTTTTTCCGTCTGTGTATATCTCTTCCTTTTACGAATGCATGATGTTCTATTGCCCACAGTTATCCGTGGTTTTTGATCTTTTTGAGAAGCACAATGCCTTTTCATGGGGAAACAACTTCCACAGTAATAATAATTAATAAAACTGCAATGGAGCGCCAGCTCTGGTGACAATCTCCCTACACATCCCTTTCTCCTTTTCCAACCTACTTTTACCCTCTACTAATTTTTACTTTAAATACCTTCAGTGTTTCTGGCAAATTATTCATCACTTCTCTTGGCAATTTATTCCAGTCCCTTACACCCCTTCCTATGAAAGAAAATTTTCATACACCCTAATGCCTGAAATCAAGTGCCAGTTTGTGGTCATGATCAACCTTACCCTTCCAAGCACCTCTCTTAATTTTCCCACCAACATCTTTCCATGCTTCATCACCAGTATAGGCCTTGTACACTCCCATGACTCTCTTCACCCTACCTCCATACTCCAATGAATCCCACTCCAGCTCCTTTATCATATTTAATACAGTGCTACTAAAAATGTTGTATTTTTCTTTCATACCTTGTGCAATGTAAACCTGTTACCAGTTTGCGGTAAAAAGACACTTTCTAAAACAGCTAACCGATTCATAATTTATTAGTTGGTGAAGTTTAAAAGCATTACTCTTGGAGCTAATAATGTATTGACGGCTAATAACTGGGCATCATAATCTGAAAGTCCATTGATAGATGGCTTGATTGTATAACTGAGTTTAGAGGTATCTAGGAAAACATTATCTATTATACTTTATTCTAGTGGGAAAATTAACTACCGGAGTTAGCGTGAATGAACTGACTAATGATTCCAACGTGAATTTAAAGGATAAATTGTTTAAAAAAACTACATTAATATCACCACACAAGACTATGTTAGCTACTTTTCTGTTTAAAAATGTTAATAAGAGTTCAAATTGGTTTAGAAAAGTAGAAAAGTTTCCAGAGGGTGCTCTTATTGTGTTACTATTAGGAAACATTCTTTATTGAAATATAGTCATGTAGCAAAGGCTTCAAAATGTTGATCAAGACAATATTTGCTGATATTTATATATCAGAACTGTAGCCCTTTCTAATATAAATGACAACTCCTCCTTTCTCCAAGTTTGTACAGTGATGAGAAGCCAAATTTAAGTCAGTTATATTCAACATACCTATTCCTGTAGTTATACGGTATTCAGACAAGCATAAAATGTCAATTTATCAATTAATTCATTTATGTGAACTAACAATTCATCAACTTTGATTGATAACCCTTTAACATCCTGATGTAATAAATTAATCCCTACACAATTTTTAATTTTATTATCTGAACACTCATTGCTGTTTAAACTAATTTCTGTTAAAACTCTTTGCTTAATACTTGACCCTAATCTAAAAAAGGGGATGCCATAACACCAGTAACCACAGGAATCTTTTCATGAGAGACTGTGTCCCACTATCAAATCGCAAAGAATCCTTCCCCTCTATTGTTGACCCCACCTATCAATAGTATCTCTGTTGGTATTGTTTTGATCAGAGCACACTGAGCATTGAAATTTTCAGGTTTATCCCTCCGCCACCCACTTTTAGTGAATTGCGGAGCAATCTTAGTAATAATGTTCCTCATCAACAATAGAGTGACTCCATAAACACAATATTTTAGAGTCAAACTAATAGCAAAATTAAAAAAAAAACTGAACCCATAGTGAGGAGATATCAATAGGGAGGGGGGGGGGGGAGATAATGGAAGTGAATTTCTGTAATTATATTTATATAACATCTGCAAGAGTGTAATACATATAAAACTCCTACATACAACTAAGGTATTAAAAATCCATTATAAAAAAAATGTATGTAAACGAATCAAATAGTGAATTTTTAATAAATAAATCCCTTTACAAAACATAGACCTTAAGTGAAATCTAAATTTTTGATTAACAAATAATAATAGAATGAATTGTATAAGTTGTATTTTGTACCAAATTATCTTTTGTCCCATATTGTAAGCCTTACCCAGACATATTTCAATGAAAAGTCTGAAGAAATAAATCTCTACAAGCTCCTAGTCATGTGTGGCGATCAGAAATCTACCACTGAATATGCCATACCTTGGGCAGCATTAACATCACCTGATTCAGTGGGCCAAACTCGTGGATTCATTGATTTATTTGGTCCCATTTTTATCATTTACATACACTAAATTGTACAATGAAATTTAGGACAAGTCAAAGATTATAAGTTTAATGCCTTAAATATAAATATCTCTACTAGTACATTTTTAATTTTGTGTCAGTCACTTACTAATCATACATTTACATTATTTTTTACCTTATTATATTTTCATCGGCAAATATGTAAGATTATACACTGGTTATTCAAAATTTCTTTACTCATGCTGCTGTTTCCCTTGTTTCATCATTTAAATATTCTTTTATTGAGTAAAAAGCTTTATTACGTAAATACTCTTTAAGCCTATGCTTGAACTGTTCTCTCTTATTGCTGATGAACCTTAATTCTGTAGGAAGCTTATTGTACAATTGGGCTCCAGAATAGGAAGGGCATTTTTCAAAAATTTGTTTTTTGTGTACTTGTAAATTGAAGTCAGTTTTATTACGGGTTTCATACTCGTGTACTTGTTCATTCTTTTTAATAACATTCTTTGTGAGTGAAATCATTATAGTCTTATATATACCATATACATACAAGGATATGTCAGAATCTTAAAATCTACAAAATATTTTTTGCATGATACTGTTCTTTTTTCTTTTAGGATATGAATTATGTTTTTCTGCATTTTCAATATTCTCCTCATGCTGATATTCAACATACGGCAGAAAACCCGTGAAGACTACATTTCTTCGATCTCACATATAATATATTAATTGACTTTCAAAAAGAGAGAAATAGATAGTCATTAAAATATCCCTAGTACAGAATTCTCTAAGGTAGCTGACAATAAATACAATAGGGGTTAGTTTCTTACAGCACTGATCCACCTGATTTTCCCAGTTCATGAAGTTGTCAATTTGAATCCCTAGCAAGTTGGCTGCTTTCGTATCACATATTTGCTCACTTCTTATATTTAAGTTTACGGAGTACCTTCTTCGATTTGTTTGAAATGTTATCATTTGAGTTTTATTTAGGTTAATTACAAGGTAATTTTCTTCCAGCCACATTGCTAGTTTCTGAAAGTACAGATTAGGATTTGTCTCTAGATTCCGTAGATTGATATTTGACTTCTTTACTGTTGCATCATCTACATAAATAACCATTGCATCATTCTCTCCATTTGGTCTTGGGATGTCATTTACATATAGATTGAACAACAGAGGCCCCAGCACTGAGTTATTACTATACTATTACTATTACTCTGTGATTCACTAAAAGTGTTTGGCGGAAGGTGCATTGCACCTATCAGGAAAGGTAATGGTTTGGAAGGGATATACGGGATATGGCAGGTGGCACCCATGGGCTATTGTGAGGAACCATCCCAGCATTCGCCTGGAGCGATCTAGGGAAACCATGGAAAACCCAGATCAGGATGGCCGTATTTTCAATGTGGCACTCCTGATTTTATAGTGAGTGTGTTTGATGTAACACTGTTAAAGTCTTATAAATGAATGTAATCTTTCTCGGCGTTGTTTATTTATAAACGTTTCTCGGGAAAAAAAAAAAAACTGTTAAAGTCTGCATTGCTTCTTATAACTGTATATTGTTTTCTGTTTGACAAATATGATTTTATCCATTCATAAGCCTTTCCCCTTATACCCCATTTTTCTAATTTGTTGAGTAATCTTTGATGATTGACTGTGTCAAAGGCTTTTGATAGATATATAAGAATTGCTGTTGTGTACTCTCCAAAATCCAAGGAATTTTTACCGAATCTATGAATATTGTAACTGCCGTTTCTGTGGGCCTATGTTTCCTAAATCCATGTTGAGCATCTGTAATTATGTTATGCTTATTAAGGAAGTCAATAAGCCTCTGTTCCATTGCTTTCTCAAAAAAATTTGATATACTAGTGACAATGGTCCATAATTGTTTACATCTGACCATTCCCCTTTTTTTTTTTGAATACTGGTATAACTTTAGCAATCTTCAGAGATTTTGGGAATATTCCAATTGTAAATGAATGATTTATTATGTGTACCATAGGTTGTAAGAGATAACTATTACATTCTTTTAAAAGCATATTTGATATCTCATCAGTTCCTGTAGAGGTTTTGGTTTTTAATGACCGTATAGATTTTCAGATTTCTTTTTCTGTAGTCGGACGAATAAATACTGAATCTGTATTACCTAAGCATTCACTGACTTGTTGCTGTGATTGTTTATCAGTTTGTCTGCTATACTAATATAATG
>CM061921.1:240329391-240380646 GCA_031002005.1 Vandiemenella viatica
GCCCCCCCCCACCGAACCAAAATCCTGGATCCGCCCCTGCTGACATATATAATACATGTAGATAAAAATTCTCTGAATTTTTTAAATGTTTCTAAAACACTCAAAAGTTTAAGTTCTCCTTTACTTAATGGTATTGACAAACAGCAAAAAAGGGGGAATTGGCATTTTTAATTTTTTTTTAATTCAGAAGGGTGCAGGAAAAAAAGTTGAACAGATATTTTAAAATGGAGTATATAATTTTAAACAGCAAAGTATTATCCTTAAAATAAGAAAAAGCAACAAAATATGTTGCACTATTCCAGAGACGGAGCTCTATAAAATTGTTATTGAAAATTGCAATTGAGAAATGGGTTCTGCGATGCCATCTTTGGTGGCCTGTATCTCAAACCAGTTTTTTGGTTGGGGGGGGGGAGGGGGGGAACAAAAATATACATGTATCTTACTTTTACCTGAATTTTAACATATGTTAAGATCTTAAATTTTTGAGACAATGAAGATAACTACACTGCCTGAATTTACATGGATTCAACAGTGTGTGTTAAATTCACAGTTCAACTAGTGTCAGTAATACATGGATTCATCAGAAGAGAATTTTCTTAGCCTCTCCACCCATAGCATGTAACCTACACATGACGTCACTGTCAAGTCGGACAACATATAGCAATTTTTGGCAGCCAGGTTCATTCAAAAACTGAATCAATCAACAAATATAATCCTGGGTACTGTGGACTGGTCCTCGGTAATCTTAGCAGGAAGTAAACTTTTCAAATCTTGTATGGTGTTAGGGTTGGCGATCCAGCCAGCCAAGTAGGAGAAATATCAGACTACTTTCACTATAAATAGAAGTCTATGATTTAAATATTTTACTAAAATTTAGTACTGATCTCAATGCTGCTATGTTCTTATTCTGAAGGAATAACAAGAATATAGAAGATCTATTCCATTGTATCAAACAATAAATATCAATAACAATATCAATTAATAGCAACAACCATTGAGTAGGAAGAAATGCTGTGAGGTGATATTAATATGGAAAAGAAAGATAAAATACTCTCATCACTCATCAGAGTTGAAGGGCAGCAGTAACAAAAAAATACTCCACAAACACAACTAACACAATATTTCGGGCTATGCTGCGACTCTTGAAAGTAGAAACATGTGACCGAACTCGCACGGACACCCATGGTCAACACAGCCACGTGTGGTGGTTTTAACCATTACAATTGGAGGGGACATTTATAAGAGGCAAAATATGTAAAAGATAAATAAAAAACAAAAAATTAAAATAAAATTCTGTATATAAGTTAATTATATTTGCAAGTGATGGGTATACCATGATGAGTAGGCCTGGGTCTGTGTGGTATCCAGAATGTGTTAGGCCAGTTCTCACCTTCGGAGTTTAGGTGAGCATGTGGTTTAGGGGGGGGAAAAATGCTCTGGGCTTTGACTATGAAATAATTATTGATGTCACAAGACTTGTGATAGCTGCCATGGACAGCAATGTGGTGGTCTATATTTTGGGAGTAAACTGTCTTTGACCATTCATTATGATGGATAACTAGTTCGTTGTGAGGCCAGTGTAAGAATTCTGGAAATGGTTGCAGGTGAACTGGTATATGAGACGGGAATGGTACAGGTGGCATTGACTATGATGGGGTAGAGTTTGCTAGTAGTAGGATTACAATAGGGTGGACATTTTGCAACAAGGCCTATTACAAGAGAAGGAGCCATAGGGTGATTTAGGAGCATTAGAGAGATGGTATTTGTGCACAAATATATTTTTTTTTAAGTTACGTGACCTGCTAAAGGTGATGTGTGGCGTTGTGGAAAGGATAACCGGGATAATGCAATGCATTTGAGGAAAAGATCTGAGAAAGTACTATCCACAATGAAGAATCTGTTTCGGGGATTCCAGGCCAGGAGAGAATTGGGTCAGAAAGATAAGATTAGGTTGGTTTTGTATTGAGTGTGGAGGTGTGGTGAACAGCTTTTGACTGGGGATTTCTATTGATGGACCTAAAGATATAAGGGCTTGTCAGGCTGTTGGAGTAAAGGATAAAGGATTTTGTGATCACCAAGTGTAGTGGATTAGTGGTAATGCTCCTCCCTTGCATTCGGGAGGACTCGGGTTTGAATTCCTGTGCGGCTATTCAAATTGCAGTTTTCCATGGTTTCCCGAAATTACTTCAGGTGAATGCTGGTATGGTTCCTTCAAAAAGCCATGGCCAAATGCCTTCTTTCTCCTTGCCCCCAGTGCTTTCCGCCTCTAATGACCTCGATGTCTGTGTGGCATAAAGCCATAAACAATATGTATATGGTCGGAGCAGATGTGTCTGCCCCAAAATCAAATAGCTAGGCTGTAAGGGAGAGAGAGAGTTTTGTGTGATATGCGTGGCAGCCACCTAAATGTATATAATGTAGGTTTGCGGATTTGGTTTGGACAGTGGTGTGTAAGTGGCAATTATACACAGAAATGACTATGCCAAGGGAGGTGATGAGGGTGTGAGAGCAAGACCATGTGATGTTTAAGGAGTGAAGGAATTTTTCATTTCTAGTCCAAATCATAGAAATTCATATATACAGGGTCCGGCAATAAAATCTCCCTCATTTTAATGTGTTGTCACGTAAAAACTAAATATGATAGAGAATAATTACTTTTATTTATGAAAAATACATACTTTGCCATTTTTAATTATTTGGTTTTGAAAATTATATCTGCCCTCCATTGTTGACACATTGACAAAGTCTATCCAGAAAGTTCTCCATACATTTTCGCGTCATTTCTCTTGGAATGGCTGCCAATTCTTGGGTAATGGCCTCTTTAAGTGCGTGCAGTGTTGTGGGACGATGTTTGTACACTATAGGCTTTAAGTGTCCCCAAAGATTGGTGAATGTTGCATAGACACACTCACACGCGCCAAATTTTCCGGCGTTGTTGCAGTCCGAGGACGGCCTGTAGGTTTTTTTTTTAGTGCTGAACCTGTCTTTCTAAAGTTTGAAACTCACAGTTTAATAGTTTTTCTATCCGGGAGACGATCATGTAGGCCAAGTTCGAATCGTCTCCGAAAATCTGAGAACAACTGTTACGAATAAATTCATCCACAACAAACGCACGATGCTCACCAAGCCATGACATGGCGCACACTGAAAATGGCAGGTACACCTCTTTAAAACAAAACACATTCCACATCAGTATCCTCACAACAACCCGCACGCCGGCTACGTGAAATGTGGGAGGTTTTATTGCCGGATCCTGTACATAAGCCACAGTGTGGGTTGTATAGTAATCATTTGAAGTAAAGATTCTGTAGTAGTACAGAAGCAATAGTACACGAGCATTGCAAATGTTTGTATGTACAAAGATATAATTATAATTTGTTCTATGAAGTCGTGAAAGGACAGTTGAACGTTGTTGGTTCGTGGTAGACACGAAAGTTATGTCCTCGTTCAGAATCGAATTAATGCTTCTCTTCCACGGACTGCAAACTACAGGTGATGAAGTCGGTTACAGAATAATTTTTGTTGGTGACCCTGGTGAGGGAATGTTTTATCTGAAATGTAGAAAAATAAATCTAGTGTTTTACCTTAACTGTGCAAATACTGCTTCTGCCCAGGGAAAGATTGGCATAGGAGGGGTGCCTGTGGCAGTGCCTTGTGCCTGATGGTGGATGTGGGATTGGAAGGAGAAGAAATTTTTGGTTAGAATAAATTGATTCAGTTAAATAAGAATATTGTTATGGAGAGTGTTTTAGTTTTTGAGTGGTTTTTGTCACTGCTGTTCTCCTCCATATAACTTTGGTGAGCAGTTGGTGATTTTTATCTTTTTTTTTCCTTATTAAAAGAATTGATTGTTATACAGAAACAGAAGGTCCTTGTTACTAAATGAAAATATAGATAGAAAAGAGAACCACTACTCTCCACATATGACTGCAGAAAACACAAAAACACAGAGAACAGTGAAATTTTATGGTGTGAACCCTTCATCAGTTGAACAACACTACCTGCACTGAACAGTAATCCAGGAGGAACTGATGACTAGCTAGATATATAAATAAGTTTTCTGTGACCTTAACTACCTGGTGATAGAGTGTGATTTGCTGTGCACTTTGCCTCTGTTGTGGCTTAACCTAACTTTGTAATTCTACAGGGTTAAGGGGACCTACAGTTGAATTTAAGATTCAATCCACGTAGCATCTTGCTTACAAACAGAGTTTTTCCAGGGGATGTGGGATTAGTTTAAGAACATCCAAAAGTTCCACTTTAAACTGGGATTTGTTCTGTGGATCTTTCAGTTCCAAGAGTGATTTACTGTGTGTCAGTTGAGAGGATTGGGGGTCGTATTCAGTTTTTGAACAATGAGAAAGGAAGTAATGGGGTAAAATATGGAAAAGAATATTCTCAAACTGTATATACAACCATCACTTATGCTAAGTGACTGTACCTATTGGGACAAAAATGGAAGAGCAAGCAAAAAGGGAGGAAAACGTGGATTATCCATGACTATGGGAGCTGAGGGTGGGACTTGAAGAAATAATTGGGATTATGTCTTTCTTTTGTATCTTATTGTCTTCTAGATTCTTCATGGGAGCTTAATGAGTCAAGTAATTGCTGTTATCTTAAAACTGATTGTTTTGGCTAAGGAAGAAACAAACCAATGTAAATTTAGTAAAGGCTTGAGCAACTCCTTGTACACAAATTATTCACAGATTTGCATGTTTCCTGGGCTGATTTCTAACTCGTAGTACCATTACATACTCGGAGTGCGTTATGTTGTTTGTATGCAAAGGGTTCACATGCAAAGATGATATTGCACTGTGGTATTGTGTTTTAATGCTGTCATCTGTGTTTATTTGATAGAACTAAACAGTATCTAATGGATTTTTTTTTGTGCTGTGAATGTTTTCAGAATTCAGAAAGAATAATTTATTATTTTATTCAATATGATCTGATTAAAATGTGTAATTTTATACTTATATTGATTTGATGCAACATATTATTAAATAATTACTTTGTTACAATCATTTTACAATATATTTATTAATTATTTTCAGAAATTCTGTGCTCTCTTCTAAGTGTATGTTTCATCTGGTTCATAACTGGTATTTTTATTTACTTGGCCACTTATCGTTTGTGGTCTGGAGAATATGATATAGAAGCTGGTACCATGTTGCTGGTAGGAGGCCTGGGAATTGTAATAAACATAATGTAAGTTGACAAAAACGATGTTATTATGAAATCAACTTATTGAATTTATCTCAGTTTCTGTGTCTGTTGTGTTGTAGCAGCCAATGTAGGGATGCTGAACACTATCAGCATTTCACAAATGTAGCGAAAATTCCGTCTTTTATTTTGATACAGAACAAAAATATTTTACTGTTTAAGGCACAATATTTACTGCAAATTTACAAGCCCATTGTGCACAGCAGCTACCAAAGAAGGCATAGTCTAAATCACCTTGGTTATATAAATGCAATTAAATGAGTATCATCTCTAATTTTGCAGTAAAACTATGCCAGTTTATGAAGAAAATTTATGTTATTAAGATATGATATATTTTGCTTCGATTACTTTTAAAATATTGAAGAGAAACATTGTTAAAGGATAGATTAGTCGTTTCCTAGTTTGAGAATGTCTTATTGAACCTGTAGATTCCACACTTGAGCATTGTCACTATTAGAAAGCTTGTGACCAAGGGGCTGTTGAACCAGTTAATGCAAAGTGTATATTTAAGGGAATCTTATTTCCCACCAGCTGAACTGGTCATGTGCTGTAGCCTCCTGGGTAGTTGAAATTGTTGCACCTCATTGCCCTTTACTAGATGGTGAAGGAATCCGTCATGCAATCATCATTTTACAAGCAAGGGATTTTTATGTGCTGATTGCCTCTCTGTGCTGCGGCAGTGCTTACTCATTGTTCAGTCTATGAGTTGTAATTAGAAACTCCTGCAGAGTATCGTACCTTCCGTCACACATTCATAAGGAGCCACAAGATGGCCCTGTAGACATTTGTAGTCCACAGCTAGAGTTTTTGGTTTCTACACTGTTCATTTGAGACTGCATCATGGTGTAAAAAATCTATGTTTTGGCTGACATAGTATGTCCTTTTTCCAAGGTGGAACTAGTGTTTCAGGCATGGCTTATGCACATTAAATACATTCATGAAGGGATTGGCAGTTCTGGAAATGACAGGCCTGTCTATACATCACCTGTACTAAAGAAATGAGGTTTGAAACAGAGAATATGCTTAGGTAATAGGCCCATTTACACTCACATTTTTTCCGACGGTTTTGGAGTGAATGCTCCAGGCGTGCACATCAATCATTTACTTGTAAATGCTCGGTGGTCACAGAGGCCTGGATTTTTTTTTAATCTGCTTAACGTCTCTCTAACAACGAGGTCTTTAGAGACGGGAAAGGATGGGGGGCAAGGAATGGGAAGGAATTCAGCCATGCCCTTTTGAAGGAAGCATCCCGGCATTTGCCTGGAGTGATTTGGGAAACCATGGAAAACCCAAATCTGGATGCCCGGACGGGATTCGAACCGCCGTCCTCTCGAATGCGAGGCTAGAACGCTAGCCGTTACATCACCACGCTCGGTAGAGGCCTGGCGCACACTTCTAATGTGCACATCTTGTGTGCAGGTCTAACAGGGCCTAGTGTTTACACTTGGTGTTGTCGGTCTGCAGTCTTGATGTGTCAGTACTTGTTCTTTGTTGGATTGAATTTCTAGGTGACTTTATTTACCTTTATCCTGCTTTAACAGATAAAAGTTTAAATCTTGAAAAATGTGGTCAAGAGATAATCTGGAAGGATTTTTAGAACTTTATAAGAATTTTCCATGTTTTTGGAAGGTTAAATCAGTTGACTACAAAAATAAAAATGTGAAAAATCATACATATGATAAGTTGGTAGAATTCTGCAGGGTAAATGGATGTGAAAGTGAAAACAAAGATTTCTTCATTAAAAAAGATTAAATGAATTTGGGGGGCATTTCGGAAAAAAACTGAGAAAAATATTTTCAAGCAACAGGAATGGATCTGCAGAAGACACATATACGCTTAATCTGTGGTATTTCCATTTTTTCAGTGAAGAATAAATCACCCACCATGTTTTAGGTATTATTTTACTCTGAGATGGTGTAGAAATACTAGTAAAAAATTTCAAATCTTGAAAGGCTTTTCCAGTTGCCAAAAAATGAAGAGTAGCAGGCAAACGTTCCTCTGCATTTATATTCTTCCTCATGACTGTGTCTTGGTTTCAGAGAGATACTAACTTAAAAGTAGTCAAATGTCAAATTGTCCATTCAAAGATAATTTTTGTAATAATTTGGGTCATTTTCCTGTAGCTCTCTCAAAAGAGGCATTTGTCCATTTAGCTCTCAGTTTTGGCGCCATCTTTTCACCCATATATGCTTTGTTTTTTTAATACTTTCTGTACCAAAAAAATATGTAAATCAGCTCATACTATTGCTAGGTTTCTCCAATTTCTTTTGGAGGCCATTTTAAATACTCTTGTAAACACAAGCACAACTAACAAAGACAATAACAACTGAAAACCAAATGCTGGACTGTCTACAAAACTTTCCAACCTGGCAGAAAGTCCATGCAACATGTGATAAACGTCATTTTTTGGCATGTATACTCCAAAGTGGAGTCTTGGTGTGCGCGACTGGAGTGTTGACCATTTTTCATCACACGCTCCAGCGCTGCAGTCCGGAGCGTCATTCCAAACTGGCAATTTAGCACATACATGGGTAAGGGCCTATTGTGTGGAAACCTTTGTAGATGTAGTTTGAAACATACTACTGCAACTATCTGGTGTTGTGTTACCCTTGTGAAAGCTTGGGAGTGATGTCCTGGTGTTTTTAAAATAACTTTACCTTCAAGTATGACAAAGTCATTACCTATAACCCAAAAAGTGACCATATGTTTTTATGTGAAGAAAATCGCTAAGAGTGGACTAAAGGGATATCTAAGACCACTTCACAAGGCAGAGTGGAAACTTTGCCAATCTTTAGTCACAGTTGAAGAATGTTTACACACAAATCTGCAGGAGTTTCTCAACCAGCTTGTTGTGACTTTGTGTACATATGTAAAATTGGTGGAGGACATACCTTGTGAACACATTTGACACTTCGAATACAAAATTGACAAGTTGGCTATAATAGCGTGATGTAGAAAATCTAGATATGGCTCTAGCTTATAAGACACACACATGACCAAAGTAGAATGAAAAGGTGGGACATCCTAGTAGTATCAGTGGGGATAACAGTATTTGGCTACACACTTATTGACATATCAGCCTACAAACACAGATTTCTAAAATAACTGAATTGAATTTTACTTAGTGAAAAATATTCATATTAATAGAAGAAGATGTCAATCAAAAATAATTGGGATGGCTGAAGAAAATTTAGGGCAGGTATATGATGATCATTTTAATTTGAACAGTTATACTAAAGGCGATAACACTCTTAACTATTTTTACATATGCATATGCTTTTGTAACATGAGAGATGACCTTTCCATAGTGGTGCAACAGTAGATGGGTGAGGGATATGTGTCGGAAGCTCAAGTCTATTAAGAACATGTGATAAAAATGAAAAGCAAGAAATAAAGTTATTAAAAAATTTGGTAAGGACACAATTGGATAAATAAAAATGATAACTTATTATTTTTGGAGATTAAATTTACCTCATGATAGATATATGTTTCCAGTGTAGTTCCCTTGTTCAGACGTCAGGAAAACTGGCATCTCTTGAGAGGAATCTTACTAGGTTGATTAAATGGTTTGAGCCTTGCATTTGGGAGGATGCAGGTTGGATGATCCCCAGTAAGGTTTCCCAAAATCACACCAAGGCAAATGCCAGAGTGGTTCCTTCAAAAGGCCATTGTCAAATTTCTTCCCATTCCTTGCTCAATCCTTTCCAGGCTCTATTTACCTTGGTGATGATGAGCTCTAAAGCCCTAATTAAAAAATAAACAAATAACTTTACAGGATGCAGACATCAAGGTTATTCAATGTAAGCTTCACGGGTGTTCAGCTAGATAGCGTCATAAAAATACAATGTTTTGACAGCTGGCTCTGCTGTTTTCATCAGTTATGGAAAGCTTCAGGTGTTGTAAGCTAGAAGTCACCACCTAGACTTGCTTAGTAAAGGACTTCTACTAAGCCAGTCTAGGCGGTGACTTCTGGCTTACAACACCTGATTTCCACACCTGATGAAGACAGCAGAGCCAGCTGTCGAAACGTTGTGTTTTTATGACACTATTCGGCTAAACACCTGTGAAGCTTGCATTGAATTAGTACGCTGGGAAAGTCCCTCATGGGAAAATTGTATGGGTTGTAGCTGGGTGGTGTGGATTTCAGATGTACATCACTTTTTTTTAATTTGGTTAATGTTGGGGTTGATGTAGAAGGCTGAAAAGAAAGTGAGGGTGAATGCAACATGCAAGTTTGTCTAGATGAGGACTCAGAAATGCTTGTTTAGATAATTTAGAAATTTGAGGAACTGGTTTTCTTCAAGGGCTAAGACGTTGAAAATATAATCTGTGTACTCACCACACATGTATGTGTGAGGATCTTTTCTTAGAACAAAGACATCTGTGATGCTTGGGGGGAGTTTATGAATGAAAAACTAGGAGGCAAAAAAGATGTGTATGGAAATTGGCCAAGGAAAAATTTGAAGAAAATGAGGCTATATCATCAAGATTTGAGGAGATTATTGTTAGGAGAATTCTCTGTGGTTATGAGGAAACTGATTGTAGAGTGATTTCTTAGGAGAATTCTCTGTGGTTATGCGGAAACTGATTGTAGAGTGATTTCTTAGGAGAGGGTCTCTGGAGATAAAAGAAAAGTACAAATTGCTTACCCATGTCTGCTTCTACCTAGAATCCTTTCCATAGTAGAGTAGCCTACAAGTTCCTGTAGCTCTTTTAACTTCAGACAGCTAGTGACACCAAATACAACACATAGTAGTATTCCAGGGTTTTTTCCTGAGGGGAGATTTTAAGGAAAAAAAAAAAAAAGGCAACAGCCACCATCACCATCCATTGTGGAAACCCATATCGTAATACTCAATTCAACTAATGAAAGTACCACCATTCTGTTTTTTGTTTGTTTTAAGAGTAATTTTATTGGTTTCAGTTGTATTAATTGTTCTTATTTCAACTGAAGTTTGACAGTAGTTTGAATTTTACATGTGAAATTCCTCGTAATCAGGCCACACTGTGGAACCATTACTTTAAGGTCATATCTTGATTTACAGAAAACCATTTCCAGTGAGCAGACTAAAAATTCTACCACTTGTTTATACTCAGATAAGGACCAATGAATGTGTACAACTTCACAGTATGCTGAATCCTATCCTACCTTCAAAATTTGCCTTTTTTGTGTGGCTACAATTTTATACACTCATTGATATGGCTTAGACAGCTTTGGGCTGCTTTGTTAAACTGCAGAAAAAAAGATTTAGTGGTTTAAAAATTTGCCATTTTTAGATGATAATGTTTCTATATTAGTTACTGTAGATTTATATATCCTTTGCATTTGCTGGTGTTGTAGTACCAGGTATCCATGATCCAAATATGCCAGCAAATTTTGTTTATCTCCTTGTTAGTTAGCAGACTTAAGTTTTGACCGTATTTGCAGGTAACTAGAGAGTGAAGAGGGAAGTTCTATTTCTCTGCTTTTAATCAAGACTGCAAGAATACACAAGGAATGGAAAAAAACCAGACACATTTCTGCAATGGTTCAATTATTGATTGAAGCTCATTTTAAACATTATATTAAAGGAGGAGACAAGGTAGTGGGCCTGGCTCAATTTTCAACTGGAAGCATGTTGTTTAGAAGTGTTTTTTTATGTGCAGTTACATTGTATGGCATGTAGTTGTAAGCTTTTCAGTGGGAAGGTATGCTCAGTATGTTTGCGAAATTCCCCTGGAACTTCTGGTGATAAATATGACATGTCAGTATTGATAGATCAGAATTTGTGCATATTGATTTTCATAATAGATTCTAAAATTTCATTCTTCATTACCCATCATTTAGTTTCATCAGATGTCTCTCTTGCTTTTTTAATTAACGTTGACCAGTAAAACACTTTCCTGCCAACAGACCAGTTCAAAATATTGGTTCTACGTAATAATAAAAAAATAAAACTTGGTTAAAGAGGCCTGTTTTTTAGTATTATATCACGAGTTTGTGTAAAAGTACGAACTTGCATGAGTAAGCCATTCTTATATCTGTGAACATCACTCCTGTAGTTGCCTACGCATTTTTTGTTTGGTAACATACACTTAAAACCCAACTGAAATCTGCTTCTCAGATTTTCCCTGTATGATATATATAATCCGTATGAAATTTTTGACGAATTCTTACAGTGGCAGCAACTGTATCATACTTCTAAGATACTTTCTATACTGATTTTTTTCCACACTCGGGAATTGCAGCAAGATTAAATTATCGGGAGACTTTCAGCATGAATTACTCCCTTGGAAATGCTATGCTGAATTAACATTTGCAAACAAGCATGTGATGCTTTCAGATAATGAAAACAGCTAATCTTTCCATAAGAATGTACTGAAGCTTCTTTGCTTCTTGGATATCAAGAAGTAACAGGCACACACAAAAACTGAAGGCAAGATAGCTGGTAAAAAGGGGGGAAAAACAGGAATAAAATATTTGTGTTCAGTCCTACATGTACCACTCTTATTAGAGAATAACTTTTATGAAAACAAGCATTCTTATTGGTGTGCAGATCGGTTTTTTCCCTAACATCCTGCTTATGATAGATAATTCCCTCCTCCATCTAATTTTTTTGCCACAGTTTAGCACATTTCTTTCCTGACAAGAATAAATGTTGGTTGTTAATGTGTGCTGAAAGAATAGATTATCCAACATTCTTATAAAATCAGTATTACTGGTTTTCTTTACTACTTTACATAATATTCCTGAATTTCCCTCGCTTTTGATTAGTTGGTTTTTAGAAGCAGTGTGCTTAGACAGTTATCCCATATCAGATTAGCGATTTTGGCAGATCATCAAGTTCTTGGTTCCTGGCTTATGTTGAAATCAGTTTTGATGTAATTTTTCTATTTGTATATATCCTCTCTGTATGAGGGATTATTGTGTGGAGGGGTGAGTTTTTTTTTGGTGGAGGGTATGATAATACTTTATATTCAGAAGCCAAATGCAGTTTCTTATTCGTATCACATTTTGCTTTGTGCATATAAGTGGAGGGATATTTGTACAGAAGACATACGTGGGGTATAATGTGAATTTAGCAGCCATATGCTCTGTCCCATTTTCTGCTGAACATTTGTTTCATACTGTCAGTGTTAATTTCTACAATCTCCATACTACTCATATCTGGTGACAGCTTGTATTTAAATCAATTTTGTTGAGTACCTAATTCTTAAAACTTTGGTAAGCATCCACAAATGGACATAGGACCCATAATGCATGTCATTATAGCTTGATGATTATTGTTGGGTTACATTTCTGTTGATACTTTTTGAGTGGTGTTTGGTAGGTTTTGTACTAATTTTATGTTCTGCTTTGTGGGCAGCATATTATTGTTTCATTGAAAACATTTAATCTGAGCATGCTTGCTCCATTCTGACTATTAAAAATGGGTAAAGAATACTTGACTCGCCCTGTCCAATTGTTAAATGAGAAAGTACTGCAGTATGTGACATTTTCTGTCAGCAGTTAATTCTCTCAATCACTTCATTGGTTGTGAGCTATAAACTACTGATTGATTGGCTTTGGGGTTATATGTGGTTGACATCACAGTTATATAACTGGAATCATCCATTATTTTCTTTTACTAAAGGACCATTCTTATATACGAGTCAATTAATTTAGTAAAAAAGGTGGAAAAATTCAAATGGTTAAACCAGGCATTTATTCTTTGCCCTCTCAAATATGAATTCAAAGATATTGCAAAACTGAAATAAATGATCAAAAATATTAATCTTGACTGAAAAACCATTAGGGAAAATCTAGTATTATTATAGTTTTTGCTGGGCTTTTACAAGTCAGCTCCTGCTGGTACAGCTCGTGGATCATTAAGAACCATTTACCCCAATAGATGAAATTGAGTGTAACCATTTGTATGCAAACCCTGTAAACTTCTTGTGTTGTGAGTTTTGTAAATATGTTATACAAACATCGATTTGATGGTTGTGAGGATATTTCTGCATTCTGTTCTTCAGTATGTGGAACTAATTTTTGTGCTAGTTGCTGTACACAACTTTGATAAAGCCACATTTATAACCTATTCTTCTTTTAATTAGTACATTGTCACCTGTATCCAACATGTTATTGATTTGACAGAGTTGTATGTTTTGGAAAAGCTGTTAATACTTGGAGCATTGTTAAAATTTCAGAATAAAAAAAAACATGTTACAACCTATAGATTGTTAGCATAGTAAATTTATAAAGTTCCAATCTAAATATCTTGTATACAGCACTCAATTAATACTCAAAATCCCCTCTCAGCCCTTCAAATGAACTGGCATCTGTACAGGAAACCCATCTCATTGCTACATTTCTGCAGTATAAAATAGTAAATTAACATCATAGTGAATCTGTTTATTGTTAGTTATTAATGTGTTGACAATAATTCTCTAGAGCTGATAAGGTTCATTCTGAGTTACTGCCAGGGCCGGATTAAAATGGCTCGAGGCAGTAGTAGAGCCCCCTTAGAAGGCACGGATCCCTTAGCATTTGTTGACTTCTGCTACGTGGCTAATCCGGTACTGGTTACTGCAGGTTAAGTTTGATGGAATCCGCTGTAACATGGGGTTTGATATCTTCATCCGAACAATTTTCTTGTAATTATAAGAATTTGAATGTCATTTCTCTTGAATTTCAGTTATATTGCCTTTGCCTAAGATATGGCATAGCAGTAAGTGAAACTTTTGCAAATATCTCTCTTGTTGGGAAATATTTTTTTACCCCTCCCTACATTTATAATATTAATCAATACCACTTTATGTCAATACTGACCAAAACATTGATACATTTTGCTATTTTTAACTCAGTGTAACTGAAGTTACTCAGTTGTCACATAGCCTCCTATCTTTATTTTTTTGAAAAACCATTAATGTGGACTATATTTGTGATTTCTACATTGCATGATGTCTAAAAAACATTGCAATCCCACAAATAAGAACAGCTTTTGTATGTATTTGATATTTTTATGCATCAATATTTAATCATATGAGTATTATGAACTATTAGAATGTACCCTTGTGTCCTTGAATCCTGTCATATATCAAGTATAGGTTGTTATTTGATTATTATGCCAATATAGTTAGGATTGCTGATATTTATTCTAAATTAACAGAGGTATTTGATTATATGATAACAAATGCGTGAATATGGCATAAAAAGCTTTAAGATGGACCAAGGGAGTTTGTAATAAAGGAATATGAAAACTGCTTTAACACAATATGAGTTCAAACAAGGCTAGGGAAGTTAAACCAGGTACTTCTCAGATGTGAAAGCAGGAGGGCTGCCTGCAGTGATGTAGAACATTACCTTGTCTTAAATACACTATGTTCTGAGTTACCTCTTAGTTATGTGTTGTGAAATTGTTTCGTCTATTGTTGTTCAAGTTCATCAATTACTAATATGTTTCTGTACCTGGCAGGGTGAGTAGAAAGATGTTAAATACAAATCAGTTTGTGTAAAACTGTAGCAAAAATAAGAGTAAACCACTCAATCCTGCAGTCATTACTGAAGCAAATGGTTAGGTGTCTTCATATATGACATTTCACACAGTTTAGTTTGATTCTTCTTTCAATGAGATCATAAAACTAGTTAATTACAAAAGGTGCATACTTTGTATTGAAGGAATAGTTATCATCTTGTACTAAAACACGGCCAACTGCAATTTTAACTCTCAGCCTACTAACTTGCTTGCTAGCTGTCACCTCTGGGACTGAGTTGCATGGATGCTTAAACCAGTTGGAACAAATGGAACTGACTAATCAAAATTCTCAGGTGATTGGATTCTTTGGAAGGATGGGGGATCCCCTCAGTGTTATGATTGCGACCTAACTGAATAAATTTGACAGTACTCCATAACACTATAATGATAAGAAAACATAATAGCAATTACACAGAAAGTACATGAAATAATAGTAAACATAATAAATGTTTTATGGTATCAGCTTGGCTGTAAAATGTATGTTTAATAAATGAATATTGAAGCTAATAATGCTTATAGCTCATAATAACAAAAACTGATTAACTGGAATGATGTTTAGATAGGGGAAGCAGACTCTGATATTATAGTGTGAGACTAAATGAGATGTGGAAGGTTTCTTGCAGTTGGTGGTGGTCAGGGCTACCACATGCATATGCTTCACTGTTTGGTTGCCAAAGGACGGTGTAATGAGTCTTGTATGAAATATGAGGCAGAGCTAAATTATGTAAATGGTAATAACTGGTGCAGGAGAGAAGTCACTTGGTTGAGGGCTAGGCAGCAGAAATAACTAAACGATAATTAAATGGTGGATAATAGTAATAAAATGTATAAGTTAAGCAAAGAATATTAATAATCAAATAAATAAATAAATTATAAAAAGTGACATCCAAGAGATGGCTTTGAGAAGGAGACTAATTCTTTTGGAGGTTGAAGTTAGGATAAAGTCTCGTGCTTGCAGTTTTATGGCAGTATGGCAGCACCTTTACATGTCCCTCCAAACTAGGAATGTGAAGTGTTTAGACCAACTATGCTGACAGATGTTTGTAATATTATAATCCTTATTCCAAATTCACTGACAATTACATATGAATTTTTATTGTAAATTACTGCTAGCTTCACATTTACTTTTGGAAGACATTGTAACATTTGGAAACTAGTTGAAAAGAATAAACCCAAAATACGAGTTATTATTTTTAGTAAAATAATATACTTTACAAATAAGTTTGTTTACAATGATCTGTAAAATACAGTTATATATTATGAGGAATCAAAAAAAAAAAAATAAAAAAAAAATCGTGTACTAGCCTTGTGCCATATTCATAAAAATGACTCCACTTGTACCATATCTGTATATTAATTGTGTTAGTAATGGATTACATTATTTTTAAATGCAGTTTACTTGATTTCTAATAAATTTTCTAATTTTTCTATCAGTTGATTAGTGCTGCCAGAATAGAGTGCTTCTGGTTTTGCTTGAAACGAATTATGCACACAGTGAAACATAAATTAATATAGTAAATAACAAGTAGCTATAAAACTGACATTTAATGAAATTTTTAACCTTGGGGAAACAAAGGAAGAGGACACTGACAATTGCAGAGTACACAAATCTAGTAACAAGCACACACATGTTAAGAACATATGGCTTTCATATCTTTTTGTAATTTCTCTTAATGGTCCCAAAAATGTTAAAGAGTTGTAAATTTGAACTGTAAGCAGCTTACTTGTGATATCTCGGTTAAGTGTTCCTCGAATTTACAAAGCACAATTTTCATTAATTAAACACAAGCTTCTCTTTCATTTTGTTACTTTGTCACACGCCAGATTCCACCCTTTCCCGTCTCTAAAGACCTCGCTGTAAGGAGACGTTAAGCAGTTAAAAAAAAAAACAGATTCCAGGGTGTGTGGATCGGGGTGGGGGGTGTTGGCTGGAAAGCTATGCTAGGTTGTGTGTGGGGAGGGGGGTTCCGAGCCAAACACCACATAGCTTTTCATTCATATTATTTGTCACAGTTAAAATGAGGTACAGAACACGCAACAGCATGTAAATATTATTTCCGTCATTTAAACTGTCTCCGTATGTATTTCATGATAGTATGAAAAGAGTACAAAATGTCTTCTGGAATCAATAGGGAAAAAAGCAACGTGCTACAAGAGGGGGAGGGGGGAGGGTAGCGACAAAAGCCATGTCAGGCTACATGGGACGAGTGGAGGGGGGTTTCACAGGAGGCTAAACTGGAGCTACGTGGTTTACGGACGCTCCCTTATTTGGAAACATTAACGAAAAGTGCACAACGGGCAATATATAATGAGGACCTGGTTAAAGTTCACACTTGAATAGCTAGCTGTGTGTGTGGAGGAAATACTAAACAGATATTTTGGTTCTGTTTTGTACCATCTTAACAAAAATTACTACCTTTATATTGGATTTTTTGTTTTTTTGGAAAGGAAGGATTTTGGTCAGTGCAAAGCCAGATTTTTAACATTTGTTATTCTCCAGTTCATAAGGATTTGCATTGTTATCAGTATATTTAAACTTTGCTTTTCTAATTTATTAAAGGAAAGTTTTAGACAGGTGCCAGATGTCCAAATTATTGGAAATTTTCCACACATTTTAAGAACTGATGACAATACAATATCATCATAGCCATGTCCTGGTATTTTAATTACTTTGACAGTAACAACAGGAAAGTTGTTTAGCTGTCATATGACAGATGTGGTTAATTTTCACCCATTTCCAGCAGCGCTCTGGTGGCTCATTTATTTAAAGCGCATAACTGGCAAACAGATATTCCCAGTTTTGAATCCTGGTTTCGGTTGGAATTTTTACAGACTTTAGATGTGACTTTCCTATAAAGCCTTGCTTTGTTAATTTGAAGTATGGTAGGATGCTCCATGGTTCGGTTTCCTCATTAAACCGATAATTAATGGTATGGCTAACTTAAGCAAGTGCAGATTCAACACGAGTGCGCAAGTGAAAAAAAAAAAAAGCCATACACATTTAATTTAACTACCCACTTCCAGAAGTCCGAATTGTTTGAAATTTGGCGTACTTATTAAGGACCGATGGCAATATAATAATTTTATAGCCATGTCCTGGTATTCTCATTACTTTGACAGAAAGATTAGAAAAGTGATTTAATCATCATATGAAAGATGTGGATAATTTTCACCCACTGCCATCAGTTGTCTGGTGGCTCATTTGGTTAAGGTGTGTTACTGGCAAACAAACCTTTCCCAGTTCGAATCCCTGATTGGCAGGAATTTTTACAGACTGTAGAAGTGAATTTCACCTCTGCCAGAGCTTTGACTTTTTTATGTGAAGTATGTTAAGATGCTCCATGTTTCGGATTCCACGTTAAACTGCAGATCCCCTATAGCCGATGGGATTGCCGAGTTTGGCAAATGCTGACAACACATGAGTGCGCATGAGCAGCAATTCGAAAGATGTTTGTTGCTTGGCGGCTGGATCCCTTGAAGATTTCCTAGTCTACAATGCCATACCCATTTAATTTAATTACCCACTTCCAGGATTTTTTTGAAATTTTAAGAACGGTTAACAATACAATAATTTCTCAGCTATGTCATGGTATTCACATTACTTTGATAGTAACAAAAGAAAAGTGGTTTTGTTGTGAATCCTTCTGTACATGCTCACTAACGATACTTTGATACAAGCAGCTATGATAGTGGCTGCAGTTGCTTAATGTAATGTTAAACAGTGAGTATTCGCAACATCGATTTGAGTTAGATCATATTATTGTAGAAGAATAGTCTTCTACATTTACTCTATCTGACCTCTTGTAGGGTTGACCATTTGACTGTCTTTTACTCATGGGAATAATAAATAAAGATGAAACTATAACACAAAGAAAAAGAGAGATTGGTGAAGAAGAAACAAACATTAAAAAACCGCACTATCAATCTGAACTAAAAGGTTAAAATAAAATTATAGTTTAAAAAAGTAAAAATATACTTTTGTTACAGTGTGAACTAAAAAGTTAAACATAATCTTTAAATATAAAGATTTTGTTTAACAGTGATAGAATGTCCCACAATTTAGTATAAATTAATTTTTTTTTTAAAATAAGCTTAAAGTAATAATGAATACACTGATCAAAAAATTAACTTTAATGTAAAGAAAGTGTGGGGTACTGTTTACTTTTCACAATGACTCCACCTTTACGATCAGCAAGCGATAAAATATATAATACCACTGCATCCTATGTTTTTTTATACTAAATTTAATTTTTTGGTCAGCGACTATTCTTATTTTAAGTTTATTCAAAAACTTAATTTATACTGAATTGTGGGACATCCTATAGTTCAAATAATTGAATAATTAAAATAAAATCTTTAAGTATAAAGATTATTTTAACCCTTTTTAGTCCACATTGCTACAAAAGTGTGTTTTTAGTTTTTTAAACTATATTTTTTTAGCACAATAGCATCGATAATTTCATTTGCAGTGTGGATTCATGCTTTGGGCAGATTGGATCCATACCCTGCTTTCGTAGTGCTGGCACGATGCCACATTGTTGAGGGTATGGTGAAAGGGAGCGGGAAGAGTGTATGGATAACCTGGAAGTGGGAAAATTAAGGACTTAACTGAGATCCAAACTTGTGTGACTAATGTTATTAAGCATTGTTGGAATATATTAGCTGCTAAACACTGGGACAAATAAAAGAAATAGATAGGAGATTAACCACTGGTTTCCACAGTTGAGGCAGGACAGCTTCAAAACTCAGATAAACACACATATTGAGCATTGAAATTTTTGGGATGTTAACCTGAAAATTTCAGTACTCAATGTGTGTTGTTGTTTGTATGTATTTTTACACCATCCTGCCTTCTACTGTCTAATTTTATTGAGGATTTGATTGGTATGCTATCTCCCTCCCCTTTAAATTAGAGGTTATTGCTGACAGATTGTAGTGAGTGTTGGTGGTGGGGTGAATGTTAGTGGTCTTGGTCTGTGCTTTCTTAGTGGAAGGAACTCTTGGGTTGTTTCATAGAGTTTATGATATTGATGGGCAAATGGTTTTTACGTTAAGTGCTTTTGAAGCAGATGGGATGTGCTATTGGTAGAATTTTCGGCAGGGGTCTTATTTCAGAACAAATATGTATGTAGTCTTATACTAAGTAAAGTATTGAATTAATATAAAAAATGTTTTTACTGAGCCAGTTACGGGAAACTAGGCTGTTTGTACCTTCAGTTGAGTGAAATTGCTTTTGCAAACTTTGCTTAGTGACAGGGTAGAAGGGATAGTTTCTGAATGTGTGGTCATCTACTATAAATGTTTGATATGGTGATATTTTTTGGGATTGGTAGCTTCAGCAACTATGAAAGTAAAATGGATTTTGTAGGAATCATGATTGTTGAAAAAATGGGAATTCCAGGCTATGGTCCTCTCTGTGGTTCCAAATGATGAAAATAATGATGTACCTGAATGATACAGTTGTTGAAAGGGAGGAGAGAAGTTTTTTCAAGGAAACTGCTTCCAAATTATCATGAAAAGATTTGCATTACCTGCACTAAAATGGGATCAATGCAGAAATGAAGATAAAGATAAAAGGGGAATCTTAGATCCCACAGTAATGTCATGGATCTGATGGTAGTGTGCTTGGAGGCTTAAGGAAAAGAAGATATGATAGGGAAAGGTGTTTTAGGGAGATGAGGAAAGCACTGTTTCTGAGACAGTTTGGCAGGACGTGGTACATTATACTTAATTCATGGTTGTGGAGAACTGTTTAGTGGTGGGGATGTGTACTCCATGGTGTAATAATCCAGAAAACAGATTGATACTTTTATTTAAAATGGAAAACTGTAGAGTTGTTTGTCACAACCAGATACAGATTCCATGGATCACCCATCTGCCACATTTAAGAGTCCTTTAATGACCAGTGTGTGATTTTTAGGGATATGTAAAGAATGGAGATAAAATTTTTTTTTTAAGCTAGAGGTTTAACATCTGCTATATCCAGATGTGGTAATGTTTGCTGGTTTGAAAAACTAACAAAACAAAGGTACCTCTTATTTCAGTCTATTTAGTAACATTTTCTGATTTCTGTTTTTTAAATAATTAAACCATTGTTTTAATATTTCTAGCATGACATTTGTCCTACATGGAACCTGTACTGGTATCAAAAGTGTTCATGGGCATACACACAGTACTGGCAGTTCCAGTATTAATATCAGAGCTGCCTTTGCTCACATATTGGGAGATTTGATGCAGAGTGTAGGAGTCTTTATTTCTGCACTTGTGATTTATATTTTTGTAAGTTTATATTTTATGTATGTAAGCTACATAAAATTTTAAAGTAGAAATTCTTTTTTTTAAGAAATATTCATTGAAGTGGATTATATTATAATCACAACAAGATTTAAAATGAAATGATACATATCTAATGAGCATCAGAATACAGTTAGCTATATTCTTGACATAAGGTCAATTCATGTGGCCCAGAAATTTATATGTATTCTTTTTAAAGAATATCTAAATATTTTTCATGGTACACCAGTACAGTTGATAAAAATTGTGTAAGAATGTCAGAAGCATTTATCTGTGATGTCATATATATATATATATATATATATATATATATATATATATATATATAAATATGACCCAACACTTACCACAGATGAAGGCGGCTGGGACGACGAACAAAAAACAAACACAAGAGAAGCGCAATATTTCGGCCTATAGCAGCCTTAAACGTGCAGAAGGTGAAGCACCAGGCAGCGTCACATGTGTACATATAGACGGCTGACTGGTGAATGGCTTCTCAGGTGCGGATGGTAGTTTAGGTGGAAAGGGGGGGGGAGTAAGCTCAAATATTGGATCGATAATCGATACTGATGCTGAAATGTTATTATTGAAAGAGGTGAATAATAACTGGGTGGGGATATATATATATATATATATATAAAACTATAAGTGAAAAGTAAAATGTAAATAGCATGGATAATAGTAAATAGAAATACAAAAAATGTAAATGGTATAGATAATAAGTGCTGGGTCTGGTGGGCAGAGTTTATTGGAGTTTGAGGCCAGGAGGATGTCTGGTGTCAAGGATATTCTGGTAGGCTAGTTCCCATCTACGAAGTTCAGAGGGGGTCGTGTTGTTAGTAAAAAAACTGATTGCCCTAACTGAAAAACAGATATTCAAATTATTGATTTTGTGGGAACTGGCATGTTTTGCAACTGGATGGGCCTCATTGTTAGTATAAACTGTCTGCCTGTGGCCATTCATTCTGATAGCTAGGGTATTGGTTGTGAGGCCTATATATGAACTGGAGCAATGGAGGCATGTCAGTTGGTATATGAGGTGAGTTGTCATGCAAGTAGCATGACCAATGATAGGGAATGTTTCACCTGTGGTAGGATTGGAGTAAGTGGTAGTGGCTGGGTGCATGCTGCATGTATTACAACGGGGTCTATTGCACGGGAATGAACCCTGTGGCAGTCGGGGGGAATTACTTGGCGAGTACTTGTGAACCAAGATATTTCTTAAATTTGGTGGTCTGCTAAAACATGTGCGAGGGGCAGTGGGTAGAATTTTATGGTGAATGGTGCGCATCCCGGGGAAGGAACGTAGGAAATCATGTCCACGTCGAAGGATTAGGTTAATTGACTCGAGACCAGGGAAGAACTGAGTGATGAAGGCTGTGGTTAGTATCAAGGGGTACTGACTTGGAGTGGCTGTGTAAAGGAAGGGCTATGGCACGGGAGATTTGTTTGTGTACTAAGTCAGGAGGGAGCTACGGGAGATGAGAGCTCCAGACAGGTTTTCTGTGTATTGGGAAAGAGGTTGTTCATCAGAGCAGATTCGCCTGCCACGGAGGGCCAGACTGTAAGGAAGGGAACGTTTGATGTGCAAGGGATGACAACTGTTAAAATGAAGATATTGCTGCAGATTAGTAGGTTTGATATGAACAGAGGTATGTAGGCCCCCTTTTTACAAGGAAACGTCAACATCAAGAAAGGTAACATGAGTATGGGAGTACGTCCAAGTAAAGTTGATGGAGTGGTTGTTTAGGGAGTTGAGGAAATCTATTAGATGATGCTCATCGTGGGTCCAGATCATAAAGATGTCATCTATGTATCTGAACCACACGAGGTTGTTCCGGGATTTCCCTATCCTTCCTTAGTTTTATTGCCTTAAAGCTTTTTCCTGCTCATTGATAGATATATATATATATTCATTGGCAGGTAAGGGCAGTGTTCGGGATGTTGCACTAATGAAATAAATACAAAAAAAATCTAGTAAAAGTCGTACCGTTTTTGAGTTATGCGCAGCTAAAATTTTTAGAAGCCACTAGGGCGGACTGTTTGTTCGTAATCGGAATTGATCGGTAATCCGGAACATTTTTTGGGAAGTCGGTGGTGGGTATAAAGGATTTTTTTATGGGAATTGTTTTTTTAGTTAGTTGATCTGCTTGCTAGATTAATCTTTAATTTTTGTACAAATATCGTTTAGTTACTGGCACAAAAAAAAAATAAAAAAATTTGGAAACTTAATGTATTCGTTGCAAAGAAGCTTCTTTTATTCCATGTAATCGTATTTCACTAGATTTCAATCAAAACATTTTTATTGATTAACGTGAATATCCTTGCTACTATTTTGCAACAATAAAACAAAAAACAATAAACTTTTGGAAAAAAGAACAATAAACCCATTCTATCGTTTGTAACGTAACTTTCTCTGCTGCAAAAAGTCTGTTCTTATTCAAACAAGTTGTAAACATTTTGGTAACGTATATCAACTCACTAACGCGTGGCAAGCCGCAAAAGGTAAACAAGCTGTTACTCATTGTAAGCTCTTTTGTCACTGATACAAAACAAAATTACTGTACAGTAGTTTCATTTCCCACTTGACGTTATCAGTCGCAACATTGAAACCCAACACGGATTTACTTACAATAAGCGTCAACCCGCGACAGTAACCGTAAAATAAATAATCTCTGAAAAATCTTGTTTTTAGTAAAAACGTATCCCAATAAACAACAATAACACAAAAATACGGTCCCTTACATTTTACAGCAACTGCTCAAAATGTCCTCCCTCAACTGCAATACTGGCACAACAACGCTGAGTTACTGAATTTGCGAGTCTTCCAAAATTTTAACTTTCTCTAATTTCATCAAAAGCTAGAATTATCCTAGCCAAAAGTTCTTCCTCTGTTTCTACTTCAGTCTCATAAACAATGGCCTTGACAGCTCCCCAGAGATAAAAATCCAATGTGTTGTAGTCTGGTGACCGAGCTGGCCAGTGAATTGGGCCTCCTCGACCAATCCACCTGTTAGGATACATTGCATCTAAGTGTTGACGCACCGGTACTGCAAAATGCGGCGGCGCGCCGTCATGTTGAAACCACATGTCATTATGAATTGCCAAAGGAACGTCTTCTAAGTACAACGGAAGGACGTTTTCATGAAATGCTAAATAAGAAGCGCCATTTAAACATTGCGGAAGTAGAACGGGGCCTAGTATAAACTCGCCCAAAATACCCACCCAAATGTTAACACTAAATTTGTGTTGGTATGACTTGACAAAAATTGCATGCGGATTTTCGCACATCCCAGATGTGGCTGTTTCGGCTATTAGAACACTCCTCCCTGGTAAAGCACGCCTCATCCTTCCACAGCACCTTCCTTTCAAAGTTTGGCTAATCGTTACATTGCTGCAGGTACCACTATGAAAACTGAACTCGAAGTGGAAAATCGTCTTCCTCCAAATCTTGGACCTTTTGGAAGTGAAAGGGATGTAACCCTTCGTCATGAAGGACGTCCAAAACAGTGGCATGTGAGGCCTGGTAATTAAAAAAAAAAAAAAAATGACCCTATTGAAAGGCTGCATTTAAACAGAGAATTTGAGGAATCACTTAGACTGGACGTACCTGCAATGCGTTGGCAATGACCCTAGAGCTTGTCCTCGGATTATTAGCAATCATTTCCAGGACATTGTCTTCAAAAATCTGAACCGATTTGGTCCGGCGTTGGGCCTGTGGACAACAATACTTCCCGTCTCCTTCAACCTTCTGTCAACCAACACAAAAGTGTTTGCCGATGGAATCACACGGTTAGGAAATCGAGTCGTGTAAATCTTAACTGCTTCGGCCCCGTTTTGTCCAGCAGCACCATACACCAAATGCATATCGGCGTACTCTTCAAACAAAAATTGATGATGTTGCATGATGAAAGTGTCTTTATTTCAATTCCGATTACGAACAAACAGTCCGCCCTAGTGGCTTCCAAAAACAAGGAAATTCTAGTGCCTTGGCAGCGTAGTCGGTAAGATGGCAAACTCTCAATCTGAAGGTTGCGGGTTTGATCCTCACTTCTGAAGAGAGTTTTTCTTTTTGTTTTCTTTGGTGATCCCATGCCTCGAGTACGCTGGGCAACACCGCCTGTGGAAAGCTGTCTGAATTCGCCCGCACAACGCTCATATTGGCCAACTTTAGCTGCGTATAACTCAAAAACGGTATGACTTTTACTAGCTTTTTTTTGTATTTATTTCATTAGTGCAACGTCCCGAACACTGCCCTTGAGTGAATTTCTGACCACCCTGTATATATATATACACACACACACACACACACACACACACACACACACACACACACACACACACACAAAGGATAGCGAAATGAACCACCAATTACCTTAGATGATGGTATCATGGGGTGAACACACAAATAAATACAAAACACAGGAAAAACAATGAATATTTCCAGACTTTACTCTTTATAAACAGGAGAAAATGAAGGAGGGAGTGTGGTGTGGGAGACCATAACTGAGAAACAGATGTTAAAATTATTCAGTTTGTGAGAACTGGCATATTTTGCAACTGGATGGGCCTCATTGTTAGTATATACTGTCTGTCTGTCGCCATTCATGCTGATAGCTAGTTGGTTATTAGTGAGGCGTATATATCTAGACTATCAGAATATCCTGGACACCAGACATCCTCCTGGCCTCAATCTCCAATAAATTCCTCCCACCAGACCCAGCACTTATTATCTCTACTATTTACATTTCTTATATTTCTGATATTTTATTTGTCGCCTATAGTTTTTCAAAATTTGATTTTTATATATGTATCCTCACTCAGTTATTATGTTGGTTTACCACTTTCAATGATAATAAGCTATGTCCACACTTATGCTTCTTCCTTTTCAACATGCCTTTTCCTCTTGCCCGTTCCTCTAGCAATATGTTCATATTGAGCCATGTCCTAGAGGCATGCCTCAGGAGGCATGCCTTTTAGTCTCCATATTCACGCCTCATGAGGCATGCCCCTCAGTGTTCTAGTGTAGTCTCAGCAAGATGGATGATCCAATATTATATTAGCGAAATACTGGTGGTTACTGAGGATGCCTTTCGTTTGACAACTCATCTAACTAAACCGTATAAAGTTGATTTGGATCAAGGATTGCCCAACGGGATTTGCAATTATAGGCTGTGAAGAGCAAGGCTCACGGTTAAAAAAGTCATCGGCCATCTTGCTTCAGATTTCCAAATTTTCTGGAAGCCAATTGAAATCAAAGTTAAAAACACGATTGTGGACATAGTCTTATATTTGCACAATTTCATTTGTGTGCAGCCGGATTGTTCAAGGTTTTACTGCCCAGTGGGATATTCGTATAGTGAAGATGCCAGCACAGGAACTACTTTCCCGGAACTTGGCGCGGAATTACCGCAATCGACACTGGCTTCACCCCACTTCGGAGAATTCCTTTAAGACATTCTTTCATTGCTTCCCGGATGTGAGAGGAATTCGTAGAGTATTTTATGTTACCGACAAGCTGTATACCATGGAAAGATAACTATTTGCTAATGATATAACGTGAACATTTTCAGCTTGATGTATCTGGAAACTGTTGCCGAGTATAGCATACTTTTAACAAATTTAGTTTCTGGAAGAAAGAAACCTGCACATTACCTACCCGTGTATATCTAATATATTAGAATGAATTGCTCTTGATCCGAGAAAATCGTGCATAGGAATAAGTAAGTTAAGATTATAAGGCGTTAACAAGATGTTGATTGAGTTAATTACTTGTTCATTGTGTAAGCCTCTTGATGTTACACCACATATGCCAAATTTGAATCTATATTTGACATCATAACAAATGTTGCAGTTTTCGTAGCTGTCATGATGTAACCATACAATTGACATTGTTTAACATAAAGCATTCCATTCCAATGAATAATCTGAACTTCCTGAAATTTTTAAATAGATAACTGGCTGCTACTGTACAAATGACTTTTGTTTATTCAGAATGTTCGTTAATACTTTCACATGCACACGCTTAAATGTATCTGACTGCTTATTACAACAAATGTTGTTTACTGTTACTGAATAATATGATACTTACTGCTGTTTAAATCTGTCTATTGATATACTAAGTACATGATGAAGCTTGAACCTTCCCCCCATACATTAAACGAGATTAAATATTACCTAGATGAATGTACTGTACACTGCACACTAAATATTACGCACCATGCGCCAAATTTTTGTTCAAGAATCTTGGCAGAATAAACAATTCTACATTGTCAATTTTTTTACAACTATCAATCAATGCAAAATATTAATTAAAGTAAGATTGAATTTATTTTAAATGATGCGAAAAATTACAAAATATTGATTATAATTACGCCACTTAAATGAATTACCAAAAAACCTACGAAATAACATCACAAAAGTGCCACGATACTGCTTAAGCTTACTGGAATGAGCGACATATCGCAAGCGGACACGCACGAGAACCCACTTCACATGGAAATGCTTGCAATACGCTGTGCCTCCTGGTTTGTTGAACAAACTGGGTATCTCGGGCATGCCCCTGACGCATGCCTTCCGAGCCTCTGCCCCGTGCAATATGACGCATGCCTCTGACGACCAAAAGTTGAACAAGTGTGGACATAGCTATATACCGTCAACAGTATCGATTATCAATCCAATATTTGAGCTCTCCTCCCCCCCCCCCCCCCCTACACTACCATCTGTGCCAGCGATACCATTCACCATAAGGCGGTCTCCGTGTAAACATCTGACTCCACCTGGTCTCTCACTTTGGCACGAATAAGGTTGTATACCGAAATATTGCACTTCTCTTGTTTTTTTTTTTTTGTGTTCGTTGTCCCAGCTACCTTCATCTATGGTAAGTGTTGGGTCATAATTCCCTATCCTTCCTTATTTATATATATCGTAGTCAGTGTAACGAGGTGGATGTATAGTATGACACTTCAGGTATCTCACCCTAATACTGTTTGCTTTGGTGGGCCTTTGTTCACGAGAAATTAAAAACTTTTGAAATTTTATAATGTGTATTATTGTATATATTTAAAGAGAAGCCATTGGGATGAAAGTGTCCAGATTGCTGTGTTGTTTGAGATATCCTGTTGGTAAATGAAAGGCACTGGATTTGATCCTTGCTAAAGAAGTTTTTATTTTGGTGTGTGTGTGAATTTGCTTTTGCTACTATTTGCTGTTTTGTAGCACATTCGTACAAAAATTCACCAACATATTTTTTTTTCAAAGTAGTTATGATTTTTTCTTGTGATAAGGTATCATGCAGTCATTTGAAAACAAAATTGCCTCCCCACCAGGGAAATTTGATGAAAGATATCCTTCCACAGCCACAAAAATTTTTATCATTGAAGGAGAAAGCGTTTTTCATTTACATTTCTAAATTCTTGTTTTTCATCCTTTTGAACCTTATCAGACATGCTTTATAAAATGAGAAAATACAGGCTCATGGAAAATGTGGTGAATAACTTAATTTATTTTGTCTCTTCCATGCTTATCTTACAACAATAGAAGTTGGCAGTAAAACAGTACTGATGAACATTTGTTACATTGGCATATTTGTTAGAATTGAGTCAACATTCAGGACATATGTGTGTTAGGTCAGATATATGACTGCTTCTATTTCTGTCATTTTACCTATAATATTAGCCATGTGGGGGTGTTTGCACAGCTGTGTTATATGTGTTTTGGTCTTTATTGGATTACTGTTGAATTAATGCATGTTATGTACATAGGGCATATTGTGAAATAGTGTGGAAAAATAACCACACTGTTACTCTGCTTACATACTCAAAAGAAAACAAAAACATGCTTTTGTAGGTTATTTTTAGTTGCATTTAAAAAAAAAGTAAATATACTTTTCTAATATGTTTATTTCTTTCTGTTTCAGCCAGCTGCAAAAATGGCCGATCCTCTGTGTACTTATATCTTTTCAATATTGGTCCTCATTACAACTCATTCTGTACTTACAGATACTATTAAAATATTGATGGAGGGTTGTCCAAATAGCTTGGATTATATTTCCATTTTAAAAACTTTGATCAAAATTGATGGTGTTTTAAGTGTTCATGACTTACATGTTTGGTCACTATCAATAGAAAAAACTGCTTTGTCAGCTCATCTGGTTGTTGGTAGGTAACAAACAAAATGCGGTTTTAAACATTTTAGTTCAAAACCATATTTATCAATGGTTTAAAGGTTATAATCTTGAGCTAAAGAATGTTTATGAGTTTATCCAAGTGGCAGCATTGTACAGCCAGGCCTTAGTTTCTGCCTTTTCAGATTTATTTTAAAAATTCCAGAATAATTCAAAATTATTTGTGGTACATAAAAGATGACATAATAAAGTTAACATGAGTAACCTACTGTCCTTAAACAAATTGCAGTGCTCGTGGAAGAAAAACGCACACTCGTCACCCGGACCGAGATTATAAGCCACGCAACTCAAACAACAGACCATTGCACTTAACTACACATCAGCCATGTACGGCTCGTTAACATTCAGTGGTCACTCCTAGACTGTCACCATTTCTCTCCCATGAGTCACTCCTCGATTCTACAGAGCCATCTAGAGTTATGTTTGGTACTACCGCGGCAATGCGTGGGCCATATGAATACAGTAAAAGCTCCTTATTTGCGGGGGATATGTTCCGTAAATATGCCGCGAATATGGAATGGTTATTTGTATGGGATTATGGGGGATACGTTCCAAGATTTTAAAAAAAATATCAAATTATTAAGAGATTTTAAGCAATATGTTTTAATTTATATTGTCTGGTTTAGGCAATGTTTTAAAGAATTTAGTAATTTTTCCTTGTTTTACCACTTTTAATAGGTATTTCAATTTGGATTGATATTCAGCTGTGGCATTAACAATTTGTCTTTTAAGAACTTCTTTCCATAGACGGATCACTTTTCATGAAGAAATCACAAAACTCATTTACCATCTGCAGACCTACACTCAGTTTTTTAAAAAAAATTAAATGTCGCCATTTCAGTGCTCGTTGAAGCCTCTTCTTCAATGGATTGAGGATTTAACATATCCTCCAAGTCGATTTCTGTCAAATCTTCATCTTGCAATTCAAGCAACTCGTGAATGTCACTTGATTCTATTTGTTCAGAACCATCTAGTCCTATTCCATTCGCAACTTGAGCAATTTTTACAGTTAAAGTTTGAATTTGCATGGATTCTCCATCATTTCTGACATTGAGATCAGGCCACAGTAAATGGTCAAACATTTTTTTTTTACTCTAAGTGGTGACACAACTTTTTTCTGCGTAGGAACTAATTTTTCTTTGCTTTTGCTAGACATTATAAATTTCGATCAAAGCTGAGGAAACCCATGTTATTCACTCAGAATTATTGCAAGGACTGACTAGTTGTTATAGATTCAGAGCCGATCATGGTGGATCGGCATTTATCAAAAATCATAGCAGAAAATCTAACACAGAGGCAGCGACGGCTTTGGACAATAAACTTTGTTTAGTGGCAATAAGATTTTTTTTTTTTTTTAGTTGTAGAGTGACTCTCAGCACGTGTCAGCAATGCTCAAAATGATGCCGACACGTTAGTAAAGTATACCGAATCCACTGAATGTACGAATGGATTCGGGAATAATAAAAATTTCAAGCGGCGAATACAGAAAGTTGTCGGAATTATTTTATCTGTGAATACTGAAACCGTGAATACAGAAAGTTGACACAATTATTTTACCCACGAATACTGAAACCACAAATGACAAAACTGTGAATAAAGAGCTTTGACTGTATATACAAGTCTTTGCACCACTTCACATTACAGCACCTTTTCTGCTGTACCGTTATAGGCCATGGCCGAATTCTTTCTGTTCCTTGCCCTCAATCCTTTCCCGCCTCTCATGTCCTCAACAAGATGTAAAGCCATGACAAAAAAAATCCTTTTTCTCAGGCTGTGCTTATTTGAAAGCAAGGATCTTTCTTCTACCAACTTGTTAGTTCTGAAGGGAGAGTGGATGTGTTGCCATTTGTTTGTGAAACATGTAACTTGGTATTTTTGTTTCTGAAAAGTGTAGTAAATGAGATGGCTATTGGGGACCATCCTAGCAGTCACCTAGTGCAGCCAGTATGCTGGGCCTGGAATTTGACCAACTACACTGGATCTGGATGTTACAATGGGAAACGAGGCACGCTGTACCTCCCTAATCCGGTGCAGTGGTGCCTAAATGTGCAATTCTGCACTGGCAGCAATAGACCATCTCTTGAGTGGCATAAAGCTGTACTTCTTTATGCTTTTTATATTCTGCCAGTTAATGGATTATTTTCCCAAGGAAACTGTGGAAATTGAAACCAATAAGGTTATGATTAACACGAGTTGCTGATCTCTTTATTCATCTGTAGTTAGTTGAAGGTCAAATCTCTTATATTAATCAAAGGAATGAATGTTTATTTGTGAATATAAAAGAAATAATATTTATTAATTTTTTTAAATTAAATATTTGAATTTCAGTTTGCTTATGAATTTGATGGAATGGTAGTGAAACTATTTTTTCCCCAATCTGTTCCATTATTATGAAGATAAATTTTGTACATGTAAATGGTGGTGGGGTTAAAAAGAAGAATATTTATGATTAAAGATAAAATTTAATGATATAAGGATTTATGTGAATATTTCTCATCGAACCTCTGATGTGTATGCTAATAAGCAAAACAACCACAAAAATAAATCAACATTACATACTCCCAACAGAAAAAATAATACTTTAAATGACACCTCATGACTGGACTGTTAATTAAAAGAAAGGAAGTTTATATACATATGTTATTATTGCAAGCATTTTCCCACTGTTCCTTAAGATTTACCTTTACTAGTTGCAACAACTATTTGCCTGCCAGCTTATCAGGATAGCCTGTTCCTGGCAATAAGGAAGAGCAAATGTGTTATCTTCCTTTTGTAAATGGTGGCACTAATTTTCTGTGCATGTTTTTTTCTTGCACTGCATTGTTTTTGAGGGGGAAATTTGTGAATGCCCAGGCATTTGCCATGATCATGGAAAGCCACTTAATAGCTGTGTCAACATGGCTGGTTGCATCAGGCTCATAGTTTGTACCTGGGCTTGTTGTACCTATCCAATATGGCAGCACTATAATATGCACAGCCAAACCATATATTTTTGTTGCGAGCATTTAAGAAATGTTTAAAGATATGTAGTGGATAAAATTATCGTTTTCTTTGTTACTTTGTTATATTGTGCCATTACTTTTGACTTCATAAATGTAACTAATATTTTTTTGTTTTATTTCCCCAGAATTATCAGCTGATCGACAGAAAGTCTTGACAACAGCTACCTCTCTCATAAGGCAGAAGTATCATATATATACTTCAGCGATCCAAGTGGAAATCTCATCTCCAGAGGATTTAAAAAATTGTTTACAGTGCCAGCCTCTATCCAGATAGTGGAATTTCTATACATTGGCACATTTTTGTGCATCTGCAGGGAGATAAGGAATCTGTGAACAATTTGACAGAACTGTAAATACTTTTGTTTTAAGAGCTTGCTGGTTTGAGTTCATATTGGTAAAGACAGTGCTGTATTTTTGTAGTGAAGCAGTATTTTTGCAAATGCACTGTTTTGCATCAGGAATTGCACGCCTTAAACAGTGCATGTGATCAGTTTATAGTACAAATGGTTGATGAGAAATAAATTATTTAATTATTGAAGTATTTTAAATAAAATGATTTAATGGATACTCCAGATCACTGCAACCTTTTTATGCATATCATATTTTGCACATGTTTAGCAAGGGAAACAATATGTACTTTTGGATCACTGATCTCTGTGATTCACAGTGCAATTTTAAATATCAAGATAATATAAAAAAGTTTAAGCTTTATAGCTTCAGATTAGTATTGAAAAAGATCTCAGCTTTTACATCTGCAAGTGCAGAAACCCCACATGAAATCGTACTTCCACTTCTGCATCTGCAAGTTTTAAAGTTGAGGTACAATGCAGGTTTTGTTTACATTGCAGTAATATATATTTTTTTCTCGTTATACAAAATGTTGCACATAATCACTTGACTAACAATATTGTTGTTTTTAGAGTTCTATAACAGTAACAATGACTTGCACCAAGTCGTTAACTAGTCAATGAATTGCAAGTTTGAACTTGCATGTAAATTAATAGCAGTTGAACGGCAGGTGGCAGGCAGATTCTTTGATGTATGGTTGCATGACCTTCTGCTTGTTGCCCACATTAGTTCAGCCGTGAACTCTGTGAAATTATTTGTTTTAAATTGTTTTGTTGGCACATGCGTAGTTAGATAACTACTTACTTTAGCTGACATGTGAATCATCACACGTTTCTATCTTTAAAAAAAAAAATGTCAGTATTATCTGAAAATAGATGGTGCTTACGCAAAATATAGAATTTGTGATGTTTTCAAGTTTATTTTTCAATTAAATATTAAATTCTAAGTGATTCAAAATTTATTTTGCCACCTTTGCCTCCACTTCTGTTTCCATTAAACATCCATGGAGGTCAAGGACTCCACATCTGCATCCACATCAGCAAAGATTGTCTGTTACAACCCTACTTCAAAGTTACTTGATTTTATAGAGACATATTTAAGATCATTAATAATGAGAAAAAATTAAAACAGAAGGAAAATTTGGATGGTGATAGGGCAGAATTACTACGACCATGTTAAATGTAATGGCTTAGACACATTTAAAATGTCTTTTTTTATGTTTTTCTATTTTCAAACTAGCTTACCTCAGTTTTGTCTAAACAGCTGCTCGCGCTTTAATTTCTTGTGTAAATGTTTCTTTTTGTGTGAACTTTCTTGTTGCATCCAAAAGCAATATGATTTTTAGGAGATACATCACATTAAGAAAGAACAGTTCTTTTTGGCATTGCATCTCATTGAGACTAGTGTATTATAATGAATGCATAATTATTATCGCAGTTTTTTTTATTTTGAATATCACTACAGATTATTGTTATGATGGTTTTTGAGTATGAAATAAAAATGGCTTTATGTATATATAGAAAGAAAAAGGATGTGATTGTCTTTCTAGTTTTTTTTTCTTTTCTTTTGGTAACTGCTTTACGTCTCTTTTTAACATCGAGGTCTTTAGAGACGGGAAAGGATGGGGCGCAAGGATGGGGGCAAGGACTGGGAAGGAATTCGGCCATGGCCTTTTGAAGGAAGCATCCCAGCATTTGCCTGGAGTGATTTGGGGAAACCATGGAAAACCCAAATCTGGATGCCCGGACGGGGATTCGAACCGCCGTCCTCCCGAATGCGAGGCGAGAACGCTAACCGTTACACCGCCCCACTCGGTTTCTAGGGGATGTACGATAGATTACAAGAGATGTGAAGTTTAACATGTGTAAAGAGTTAGAGACGTATTACCAAAAGATTTTAATTGTATGCAAGGAAAATTAAAAAAAGAAAAAAGAGTTATGTAAGGAAGAAAGAATGGACATTGTTTAGGGCTGCTTTTTCTTTTTCTCTTAATTGTCTACTATCTTACAAGTTCTATCTGCTTGCTATCTTCTTTGATCAACATCTACCATCTTCTTATAGTGTGTTTAGTCATGGTTTGTTTGGAAACCATTTAGCACGGAGTTTATATTGGTCAAATCAAATGATGTGCTTGGAACCTAAATACCATCTCACTTACGTATTACGTGCCCATATAATCACAAAAAACTTTTTCTTATTTTATTAATGATTCTATTTGCCTTATAAACATTTTAATATACAATTGCCACTACCTGTTTTCCTGCATTTGCTTACCTTAATTGACTTGTTAATAATACCAAGTTTGAATCAATTAATGTTGCATCCTTTTAGTTCTTGTCAGTGTATCACCAGCAACAAAACTCTAATGAAAGTTTTATATTTTATTTATATGTTTGGGTATAATGTGATAAAAACATAATGCTTAAGTTTACATGTGTTAAGTACTTTCTACTTACATTTTACGTTTGTGTTAAAAGTTTTGCTTGCTGAGCATTTCTGCTTTTCTTGTCAATCAAGTTCTGCTTTCTTTCTTTTCAGCAAGTTTGCATGATATTTTTGTCTAGTTATAGTAGCTGTCTGCTATGCTGTGTATGTTTAAGTTATTTTAATTTGTAGTATGATTCATTTGATAGAACTCCAGTGACAATTAAAATATGCACTTTATCAAGACATGTAATGCTTCTTCTTGTTTCCTGATGACTATCCAGTACTGATTTTCTAATGGTGCCACCATGTGAACAGTGTCTCATAAATCTTTTGTTATAACTAATGTGGCACCTTCTGACTAAAGAGGACTCCTCTTGTCTTAGTGTTTTGTTAGGACATCAATGGCCACAATGTTGACAAATCCTAACAACAACAGTAACATCTTGACATTTTGTCCAAGCTGTATTATTTCTGTCTTATATCTGAAAGTGTACTGGTTGAGTGCTTATCTGGCAGGCATCTGAAGTTCAGATAAAAATTTGAATATTTTTTGAGCGCTACTGTATGTACTGGACAACAGTGAATAGAAAAGCAGCATTTTTTTTTTTTTTTTATCATAGCCAGTTGTATTACTTGCATTAAACAAAATTAATTACATTTTAGAACAACGATTCCTAGAATTGATACTTTAAAGCAGTTTTGACTGAGATAATGGTTCTAAGGACAGTCGATGAGGTGGTGATTATAACTTATAAAATATGATTGATTACATGTCTACAGTTATCACTTATGACTTTTTATACAAGATAAAGAAATCATTGAAACACCATTTTTGGTATACTGTGTGCTTGCTTGCATCTTCTAGTTGTGTTATTTTTCTATGAGAGGATAAGTGGAATAATGGTAAAAAGTTGTGTTGGAAGAGTTCTGCTCCTCTTTTTGAGATTTTTAGGTTCTTGACAATACCTGAAAGACTGGAAGATATAGACCCATATCACTTCTGTTAACATTAGCAATGTAGCATAATGACCTAGTAAGTAAAGCATAGTGTGGTGTTATGGTAGGTGTTGATCATAACAGTCTTCTAGGTAAATTAGAATACTAAGTTATTGGTGGTAGGCCATGACTTTGGTTTAAATTGTATCTAGAAAATAGAAAGCAAAGGCTGTAAATATAGGCGAGGTTATAAATTCAGAATGGGTAATAGTTAAAATGGTGTCCCTCAGGGGCCGATTCTTAGTCCTTTGCTGTTCCTACATCAGTGATCTTACACACACATTAGTTGATAGTGAAAATACAGTCCTTTTTGTAGACTGGTTCGATGCAATCCTCCATTCCTTCCTATCTTGTGCTATCCTCTTCATCTCAGCCTACCCCTTACAACCCACGTCCTCAATTATCTGCTTCATATATTCTAATCTCTGTCTTCCTCTACAATTCTTACCTTTGACTGTTCCCTCCACTGACAAATTAACCAATCCTGCATGTCTCAAAATATGACCTACCATCCTGTCTCTTCTTTCTGTGAGACTCTTTCACAAACTTCTTTCCTCACCCATCATTTCCAAAACTTGTTCCATTTTGTATTTTCTGTCCACTTAAGTGCAAAATGAACGCATTATTGTAGATAATAGCATTTCGTTAAACGATCCATCAGTACAATATCTTTAAAACATGGAAAATGATACACTAAAGAAAAGTAAAAGATGGTTAGTAAGTCTGATGGGCAAGTAGTAATGCTCAGATCTTGCATTCGCAGGGTGCAAATTCAGTTTCCTCTCTGTGGATCCTCAGTTTTCCATGTTTTCCTGATATCACTCAGGATGCTGGAATCTTTCATTTTAAAGGCCTTTGCTGAACTCCTTCTCATTCCTTGTCCCCACTACTCTAATGACCATGATGTTGATTCATAAAGCCCAAAGGAGGAAAAAATGATGGTTCGGTGTAAATAAATCAATACTTAATATAGAAAAGACAGTTAGGGGGCATTCATTAATGATGTGAGGTGTTTTTCCAGAATTCTGCCCCCCCCCCCCTGTTGTGAGATTTGGTGGGATCCTTCCCCCTGTAAAATGACGTGAGATTTTGACGTAGACACCCCCCCCCCCCCTACCAATCGACTTCGCAACTTTTTGAGACACTTTTCTTTTTTAAGGTCTCATGGTCTGAAGGGTGGCTATACCCCTCACTTGAGATTTTTGTTGAACCCCCCCCCTATTTCACTTCACATGATTAATGGATGCCCCCCTTGCTTCAATTTCTTATATAGGGTCATCATAAAAGAATGGTGCGGTTTCAGAAATTCAGACGAAAATAGAAGGGAAAGTTTGAGATGTAATATTGGTAACCCTGATAGCCTCAGACCCATAAGTTTGTGTAGCAACAGTGTAATATCAACTTTTAGTATTGTTGCTGAGGTGTATGTAGTTTGTTACTTTGTTCACTAACATAGAAAAAGCAAAGTTTGTTTTGTTGTTGGCTGAATTGAAGTTGGTAATTTCACTTGTGAGTATGTAATTTCCATGTGAATATGAAAAAGATCCACCACATGAAAATAATATATGACATTAGTACAATCAATTCAAAGAAACTTAATCATTTACCAAGCAGAAATCAACTGGCAGACCATGAGTATCAGACGAAACAGTTCAACTAATTAGACAATCTGCAAAAATCCTATCACTTGTTGAAGCCTGGGGTTAAGAATTCTGAAAACATTAATTTACAAAGTTTACACAAAAGATTGAAATCGTACACACTTAAAATCCGGCTACTGCAGGAATCGGAACCTAATTATGTAGAAAAACAATTAAGTTTCACTGCAGAGATGTTAATCAAAGTTAATGAAAACCAATCATTTTTTTTTATTTAATTTTTACAAACAAAGCTATAATCCATATCAATCGGTGTGTTAAGAGACAATGCACGTAAACGGGGATCTGAAAACCCACATTTAATTTTTGAGAAATGGCGCAACTTGTCTAAAATTAATGTTTGGTGTGATGTGATGAAAAATCACATTGTAGGGCCTTACTTCTTTGCTGAAATGGCTATCACTGGAGTTGTGTATTTTGGTATGTAAACAATAATAGCTCTCATTAGTTGGATGAACATCACAAGCACAGAAAGTAGTTAATCACAAAAACGCGCAGAATGTGCCCATGGACATAGTGCAGAAATCTTCTTAGAAATTTAGTTATACTTACAACGCCAGCACAGTACAAATACCTCCTACTGTCTTTCAAAATGGAAAATCCTGAATACTTCACTCTTAGTGCAAGTGTACTTAGCTATAATATTGGCATTAAGAATAATACCTGCAAAGATTACAAGTTGTTGTCAGCTGTACAGAAAGGGAAAACATTAACTGGAGCTTCTTGATTAAATGTCCCATAATAGGAAATTAAATAAAGGAAAAAAGAAACGGCTCTAGGCAATATAAATTACAAGGAAAGGGAAAAGGACTAATCACTCACCAAAGTTGAAGGCAGCGACGGGAGAAAAACACATATCACGAACTCAAAAATACACAATATTTCGGTCTTAAACCTTCTTCATGTTAAAGAGAATGAGTAATGTGGTTTTGGAGGTGTGCACACGCTGAAGTTTCCTACTCAACCATGTAGGAAACTTCGGCATATGCACACCTCCGGAACCACATGACTCATTCTCTTTAACATGAAGAAGGTTTAAGACCGAAATATTGTGTATTTTTGTGTTCGTGATATGTGTTTTTCTCCCGTCGCTGCCTTCAACTTTGGTGAGTGATGAGTCATTTTCCCTTTTCCTATAATAAGAAATGTTAACCATGAAAACCTAATGGATTTAAATCCATACTGAAAGTGTTTTTGCTTCAGGACCGATTTTACTCTCTGAATGAGGTTTTTTTTCTGGATTTAGGTAATTAAAGATGGACTGAGAAAGTACTATATGTTCTGGGGATGTGGAAGGGGAAGGTGGCATAGTTATTCACAATCACTAAAATGGTGTTTTCTTTGTTAGAGTATCTGGAAATTGCATTTATATATAGCAACTATAACGGAATGTCAGGTATTTGCAGTAATACTGGAAATTGAATATACTAATTGGATGTTAGGTAACTAACCTGTAATCAGTAATTAATAATTAGTAATTTTTCAGTTTGTTAGTAATTATACTGTTCTACTTCCCTGAGACATTTTTCACTTGGGATCAATGTTTACGTGTCTAATCTAGTCAAAACCTTGAAATCAAATTGTTCACAAATAAAATGTTATATTATCACTGCTATCTTGGTGAAGTAATAGTTAAGTAATATTGATTAAAGTATTAATGATAGCATTGTAATGCTTCGATATTTACAGTAAATTAGATTTTGAACACACAGATTCATAAATCAATAATGGATGGTAGTTAACTGTTTTTCATGTTTATATATTTTAAAATTGTGGCATAGTTTTGGACATTGCTTAAATTTTATATGACATGGTTAAATGCACCTCATTGTAGTCCAAAAAAAGTTCTTATCCTTAGTTGGTTACTGTTGGCTTAAGCCACACTAGACATTTTTTTCTAATTCAGGATTTCTTGTTGTATAATCAGTTCTATAACCAACATGAATACCTCCCTTTTAAATGTTTTATCCAGATGTGCAGGCTGCAATATTGCATTAAATATTATTGCCATTTATCTTTTGCAGTGGAGTGTTTTTGCAGACTAATGGATGTATTTGGAAATATATTTACTGATATCATCTACTAAGCAACTAACAGTAGCAGTAGGTAAACAGGGTTTCAGTATAAAATTTTCTGTAAGTGCAGTGTCAATTTTTTTTAAAAGGGTATTTGCATTCTAAAACATGTAGATTGTGAATTCACGAATATATGGTTTAAGTTTATGTGTGAAAACAAGAATCTCCGTTAGAGAATCTGTCACTGATTGTGCTGATTGTTTAGACTTACAGATCTGCAGGAAGACAGTAATACATGGTATATTTGGATAATGCTTTACCTTTTTTTTTTTTTTTACTGTTGTTTGCTTTGAACAGACCAATTCTGTGGCCTTTATTATCGATTCCGTCAAAGTTTTTGTGCAATGTGTGTGTGGAAGGTTACAAAAATATACTTTTTTCCCTTACATCGAATCAAGTTGGTTCTTTTACCTTTGAACTATCTCTATTGATCCCATGCAGCAGTTATGTGGTTCCTGTCATACAAAAAAACATTCATGGCCTGCTTGTTTCGGATTACAGACAGCTTCATTAGCACCTTTTTTGGCGCCAAGGGGTTTTGAAATGAACTCTGGGAGCAGATTTTGGTCTGGGGAACAGAAAGAGATTTATTTTAATTGGGTATTTTGGGAAACAGATGGCATATCTTTCCTGCCTCTAAACTCATTCTTTAACAGACATGGGCTAGAAGAGTATCCTCAGACACATATGTCACAAGCAGAAAACATCTGTTTGCAGCTGATACCGAAGGAGGCTTAACACTATGGAATAGTGACTGTTGCATCAAGATTCGATTAGCTGCAGCCATAAAATACAAAATTTATAAGTTTATGAACTTACTGAATATATTTTGTTTTTGAAAAGTGTTTTCTCAAAGTGTTGATGCATCTTTCAAACACGCCCTTAACTGCATCAAAATTTTTGGTTAAATGTGGATAATGTCTGCTTATATAATTTCTGTCAGTGGTGTCTGTCCGATCACACCACTTACATTAATTTAGTTAAGCTGTGGTGAACGGCACAGCATTGGCCAAAATTTAAAATAATATCAGTATAACGACTTGGAATGCCATCTTACCAACTATGTTTTGTGAAAATAGTGCATATACTCCTTATTATAGAAACTGGAATGAGTGTTGTATTTTGTGCAACTGCTGCAGTATCAACCGATATATTATACATAGTCTATATACAATTTGACAGAGTATTTAGGTAATGTGTGGTTAGATAAAAGAATAAGATAATCATGATAATTGTTACAGTGAAAATGCTGTTGGTGGAATTATCATTAAATTTTTTAATTTTAAATTATTCTGTATGAGTGTTTTCATTGACAAGAAATAATTATATAGTGTGAAAGAAATGGGGGCAGATTGTATTGAGTAGCAGTGGAAAAGGCAATGGCACAGGAGTTAATAAGGAGTATAGTGTTTTCTTTTTTGAACTGTGATAGAAGTTCTTTGTTTGGTTCGTTGTTTATGTACAACAATATATATTTTTCTAGTTCTATTGTATTATTTAATAAAATGAATCTCTGTTGCTATATTTGTATTTTATTTGCATTAAAAATAAAGACTGTCTAGTGTGACTTATTAATATATCACACATTTCCTGAAATACAGAAATTGTATGCAGTTTACTTTCTAATGTGGCTGACCAGGAAATAAAAGGTACTGAATAACAAATAATTAGGACATATAAAATAATCGCCACCTTTCAAAGATGACAGCAGATCACAGATTCACAAGAAAAGTTGTCATATATCTATTATCTTGCCTGAACTGTTTAGCAGGAGGCCTAATACAAATAATTCATATAGAAAATAATTTTTATAATCATTTTCTTAATAGTAAAGCACTTTTAAGATCAGAACATAACCTTGTCCATTATGTTGCCAAAACCATTTAGAAGGGAGTCATTTAGTTGTATAGTAAAGAACTTTTATAACCATTTTCTTAACAGTAAAACACTTTTTAAATTGATTGTAAACCATTTTCGTAATAGACATAAGATACACATAAGGTTGTTTTTCAGACTAATAAATTTTGTTGCATTCATTTCTACTAAGAAAACATAGAATGATCATTTTAAGGTGTATTTTGTATGCTCTTAAAATTCTATTTGAGATATTTCAAAAATAAAGAATTTGATCTTTTTAAATAAAAGAACAAGGAAGATAAAAAAAAGGATTAAATAAGAGAAAAAATCATTTAATAATAAGTTTGAAGGAAACTTGAAATTTAAAGGAAGAAAAATGAAATTTTTGTGTTGAAACGTGGTACCACCATGTGCGACTTTTAGGAATTAATGGCTCTTAAATGAGGATAATTATGAAAAAATTCTAATAATTTAAAAGTTAGGGAATAAATCAGACTATATGATAGAAAAGTTTCAGGAAAACCTCAGAAAAAATGGGGTACCATGAGAATACAGGATTTTTGTAATTCACAAGAGAATAATACTTCCCTTTGGGAATACCATTTTATTTTGGAATTTGTCAGCATAAGATTAGACAAGACTATAAATAGCGAACCGGTGTTTCCTTATAGAGGCAGTTTCCAGCGGTACTTGGTCGGTATAAGATGTGCGTGCCATGTCTCTGTAAGAACATTGCTATAGTCCCCTGCGGGTGATTGAATTTGGGCGGTGGGTTTGGGGAATAAAATTTCCATGCTAGGCAATATCATCTAACATTTGGCAGTCGAGAGTGAACTACAAATATTATCATGAACTGAAGGGATTTTCTTAAGTTTTCACCAGCTATTGGGGAGTGGTGAAAGCTTTATTGAAGTTGTGGACTTAAGTGAGTTGAATCTTCCCGATAATGGATTTGTAGATCTGATGCCTTTCCTTAGGCTTACAACATATACCAGTTATGCTACAAAATTTTTCAGAATATGCAGTTTTCAATGAAGTGACCTTTTTTATTTGACTGTACAACCTCTCATCTGTTAGCTCTTACAGGTTAAATTAACAGCTTGGCGGCCAATTTAAAGAAACCTTGCAACTCACGGATCCGATTCAAGTTGTATGCACTCTATCAATAATGGTCACAGTTTATGCAGAATCTTGCAAGATACCCCCTCTTCAGGAGCGTGTAACAAAATACCGAGAGAAACACAAAACATAGGAATATTAGTATATGTATCAGAATTTAAGAATGCTCATTGGGTAGGAGTCGCAGAGAAACTTTCTGACTGGTGAGCAATGGGACCTTTCTCTGTCCTTACTTAAATTAACTGTTTAGTTTTTTTTTTAACTGGGTTTAGGTAGTTGCATTCAATATTCTTTTGAGACCATACAGTTTTCATTATGATGTTGATTTGATCAAAATCATACTTTTGTTGATGTGTTTTTTTAAATTAATGTAATAAATTGATACAGGTATTCCGGACTCTATAATCACATGTTTAAATTAAATGTGTATTATTCACTACTTACAGATGCATAGAACTTTTCAATCCACACAAATAATTTATTCTTCACATTATCTTATTTTAGACACATAATGTGTTATGAGAGAATAATGCTTATTACAAACCAAGATATTGAATAAGAAAAGTACCATACAGGAAGTCATTTTCTGAGTCTTGTACACTGGGACATTCTTTTTGGTTTCTGGCAGATCAGTATAGTACTGTTATGTGACTTAATAACAATGTTCAGCGTGTTGTTGTTTATTCATGATGTCTTCTTCCATACTAGGCAAATATAAAACTTGTAGATTTTTTCTGTATTCCAGACATAACCGTTTTGATTATATTAACTTCCCCGGGATATCAACGTGGGAAAAAGTTGTTGAATAATTGCCCATAGTAGTATATCACCCTCCACCACCCACTTTTGGTGAATCATGGAGTAATAATAATAATATCTTTTAGATCATAAGTGATAGGGGGTAGGAACACATTCTTGCTAAAAGCAGTAAAATCCAGCTTGAATATATCCACGAGAAATTTTAGATGATGATTTCTGGCCTGCAAACTTGATGACTTGGCTAAGGAGATATTGAGATTAAAAGGTTACGTCTTTGAGTTGACTGAAGTAAGGCAGATAGATTACCTGAAGGACCCTGCCAGGAGATATAGGTACTTTGTTTTACTCTGGAAATTCTGAAGCTGATAAAAATTATCACATTTGTATAGCAATATTAATATTTGCAGTGTATGTGGCTTGTTATTTCTATACAATGTTAGCACATCCTGTTTGACTCAAAATCTGCCGATCATCAGTTCAATGTACAAGCTACACGTGCAATAAAGTATCAACCTTCTTCACGGTCCAACTTACAGGACATCCGTGTAGAACTATAGGATGCGCTCATCCATTCACGCTAGTAAAAGTAGTCCAACAAAATGTTCCAAGCAATCCTTTCCATTCGTACTTTCTTGTGGCACACCATGTGTCCTTATCGCACACTCGCAGGATTTTTCCTCCAATCATGATCTAACACCATAGGTTGTTGGACAGCAAGGACTCGTGTTGGTTGTTTGGGAGTCCCAACATGCAACACGTCCTGCATATACTTCCCTAATCCTTTCCACGACCCATCAAGGTTCTTTATCGAAAATCGGATGAACGTAGGTCCTACAAGTTGTACTGTGAATGGGCCGCTAGAGCAGTGTAAAGGCAGGTGGCGGGCACGGAGATGTGTGGTACCGTGGCATTGTGCTTGACGCTTGAATTAGTCGAGCCGCGAACACCGCTAAGTTCACACGACAAAGATTTTTTTAGACGCGTGTGTCGTTATGTAAATGATTTAATTCACTTGTGAAGTCATCTCATGTTTTTTGTTGTTGAAAGATGGGGCAAAAAATAAATCAATGTGGCAGTATTATATGGAAATAGACGTTACTTCTGAAAAATGTAGAATTAGGTATGAAAAGTATACTTATTTTGATTTTAAGTTTATTTTTGATAAAATATTAAAATCTAAATAATTATACATTTATTTTTCCGCATCCGCAAAACATCCGCGGATGTTAAGCATTGAACATCTGCATCCGCAAAGATGACTTCCGTTACAACCCTATTCCAAATACAAAAATACCACACATTTGACAACAGGAATTTGGTTAGTGTTTTCAGTTGAATCCTGCCTGCTGCCTCGGAGTAGGGGAAAGTAGCATTGTCACAAGATGTTAATTACGTGTCGAAGACCCAAGTGTCATTGTTTGAACTTGCTCAAGGAGAACAAGTTAATTTAAAAATTGGTGGTTCATAGCAAACCACTTTAGAGTATACAGTGTGTCCCATAAGGGGGCATCCATAAATTACGTGAGGTGAAATAGGGGTGGGGGGTCCGGCGAAATCTCACCAGATCGCACCAGGGGGAGGAGGGGGGGTCTACGGAAATCTCACGTGAGATTTTGCGAAAAATTTGGGACAGTAGATCCAAAAAAAGGTCTACAATTTGCGCCAAAGTCGATTTTAGGAGGGTATTTCGTCAAAAAAGTTAGTGTGACCTAAAAAAAAAAATCTACAAAAGTTTCCAGAGCGATTTTTAGGGTGGGTTCTCACGGACCAGATCTCACCAGAGGGGGGGGGGGTCCGGCCATATCTCACGAAATCTCACCAGGGGGGAGGGGGGGTCCAGAAATCCGGAAAAACACCTCACGTAATTTGTGGATGCCCCCTAATTACAGGTACAAATTTTAAGAGGAGGCGGAGACTGTTAAAACGGTTTAGAACCGAAAAGTAACTAGCGACCGGAATCGTCACTGAAAAGTGGTAAAAAAGATACAAGAAATGAAAGTACATAAACAGAGATTAATGGGAAAACATTAATCCAATTTCATAATATTACAGATGTTCAAAGTTTCTACCATGTGGCAGAATAACCGAAAGAAGTCACCTCCACAATTTTAATACACTGAAATACTCCATGGTTTCCCCAAATCACTCCAGGCGAATGCCGGGATGCTTCCTTCAAAAGGCCATGGCCGAATTCCTTCCCATTCCTTGCCCTCATCCTTTCCCGTCTCTAAAGACCACGTTGTTAAAAAGGGACGTTAAACTGTTACAAAAAAAAAAAAAAAAAAATACTGAAATACTCGCAAGTACGAATCTATACATTTCGCATGTGAAAAATCTCGAGACGAGTGGAGGAGTTTAGTGAAATTAACGGCATCCTATACCTGCCTATCCCGCACATGAGGCAGGCCTCTCCCGAGTAACAAAAGGTAGGGGTCAATACCTTTTTATTTTCTCTCTACTATTACCCCGGACGGCGGCGAAGAAATTCACAGTTGATGTAAAATATGCAAATTGCAATCTACCTTATTTGATTTCATGATTAGTAACTGTTATAAACGATATCAAAATAAGTTTTAGTTTCATTGTCACCGACATTGTCTATGGAAATTGTGTAATATTTGGTCCAAAGATTGTTGCATTAACAAAAGAAGTTTCTTGTTTGTTGTGCCATGAATTCGACGTGTTTTATTAATAACTATAAAAATAATGACCCAGGCCCCCCCACCTGTTACAACCACTACTACCAGTGCATCGCTGGATCATGAATTAGCGGACATGGTCGAAAACTCCATGATTTTCTTGGGTATCAGCAGCAGCGTAGGCTATTCTTGCAACTAGATCAATTTAAGAATCGACAGGTGTTTCATACACAAAAGATTTAAGTGACCCAACCCCCTATAGAAACAAATCTAGGCGGCTTAATTCCAGAGGGTTTGAGGGCCAGGTAATTTGTTCTCATAAACGACGACGCCTAAGAGATGACAGTAAGGGCGTAGCCAGGTACGGGCAGGGGGGGGGGGGCAGCTGCCCCCCCCTACCCGGACGTGAGTATGCGCTCGTTCGGAGTTCTACCGAACCGAAAAGTAAACAATGTTAAGTAACTTTCAAAAATTAATTCGGTTCACGCGATTTAAACCTGCTTGCTACTGCTATCTGCGGGAAACACACGTTAACAAGGGCGAGGCGGCACAACGCGCCACGCACGGTGCTACTGGCAACTCTTAAGCTGCGTATCGGCTATGTGAGGTTGCCGCGCGAGCCATGTACGAGCGCGCCAAACCGGTTATTAGCCGCGCGAACCATTTCTATTGACGAGTGCGGCTGCCGTGCGTGGCAACGCAGCCCATCCTGGCACTGTCTTTTCGCGAAGTCACCGTGGACATATCACGTGTACGACTAGCTGAAACTTTCACTGTGATGCATAACACTGTATACTAGAAACCTAAACGAAAAGTGATTTGGTGGATACGGAAATGGTATTTTTAATAGAATATAGTATGGTGAGAAACTCATGGAAGACATGAGAAATTAAGCCATCGAGGATAAAAATAAACAAATTTTACGAGAATAATAACGGTATAGTTCCCAAAATCATTAATTGAGCCAGTGAACACACAATTTCAGCAGGCGATTTCAATTAGTGAAAGACGCTGTGACTTCAAGATTTCTAGCAATTGGTGACTCGTGTACTAGGCTGTAATACCTTATTCGAGTGTCAGAACAATCATTTTCTTGAACAGTAATAGCACCCATTTTATATTAAATTTATTTATTTCTACTCAATTGTCATTGTCATTTTTAACGAGAACTTACTCCTTACTTAGGTAAAATCTATTGAGATAATCATGTCATTTGGCGATTCTATAGATTCGTTGATTGGAGTTTAAAGTGATCAGGGCCGGCGTTAGGGTGGGGGGGGGGCGGGGGGTAAGCGGGTCAAATGTACCCGGGCCCGCGTGGCTGATGGGGGGGCCCTATCACCGGCTGTAGGGCCCCACACTCGTAAGTTGTAGAGCTAAAAAAAAAAAAATGTTCACTCATTTGGTCTGAGGGAGGACCCTAACTGTTGAATTCGCCAAGGGCCCCCAACTGGTTGCCCCGGGCTCCAAAATCCTAGCGCCGGCCCTGAAAGTGATGGAGGTGATACCATAAGAGTCTGATTAAGCTGCACATTTGCAGATACACAGTTGTATTAAAAGGCAACAGTTTTCGTTATCCATTGTAACAAACTTTCGCTGTGCCGCGTGAGCCAACTCGAACAAAGACACCTCCGTCGTAACAGCGCGCGAGCTAAGGAGTGAGGGTCTTTTGCCGCGTGCTTAAATACCGGTAGACTGAGGCTGACTTGACCCGCACACAACGCGTCGGGTCGTTTGGGGGCGCCCATTAATGACGTGAGGTGTTTTTTCCGGAATTCCGGACTCCCCCCCGCCCCCTCTCTGCTTGAGACTTCGTGAGATCTGGTTAGATCCCTTCTAGATCTCACGAAGTCTCAAGCAGAGGGGGGGCAGGGGGGAGTCCCTTCCGATAATAAAAGTTAAGATGGCCGCCGCGTCGTGTCGCCAGTCGGGTCGCTCTCGCTTTTGATCGCGATACTTGTGGAAAAACGAAACTTTAAGTGTTTAGTATAAAACACATAGTTTAAGAAAGTATTCTAAGACCTGTGCGCGAAGGGACGTAAAGCTTTTCGAAACCTTGAGTTTTTATCGAGTGATAATCGATTGATTGGAACGTGGCTGACGCGCGAACAGTTCCTCGCCTCGAGCGCTGTCGTCGAGCTGAGTTGGCGCCTTCCAACCTGCCAGCGGTGCTCTGCCGACTCAACGGCTACGCGCGGCGCACACGCCGCGCCGGACACCTGATGCCGGCGATCAGCTGCGGTGAGTCACTACAGTAAACAACTTTTCTGCTGCCGCCAACATGGGGTCACCAGAAGAAAACTCTGACAGGGTTTTAAACCAGTGTAGTGAAAAAATTGGAAACGAGTATGTGGAACTAGTCAAGCATCTAAACGATTTTTGTGGCCAAAAACTCACTGAAGTTAGAGTTAGAGAAATAAAAGATAATCTAGCCTGTTGGGCAATAAACATCGCCTTCTTGGAGGGCCAGTTGTCTCAGCTAGGAAAGGAAAATGAAACACTCAAAAAAGAAAATGAGCAACTCAAACAAAATAGAGGATAAATAGTGCCCAGCTATGCTGCAATGGCGAAATCTGGAGGATCGACTGGTGTGAATCCCAAAATCACTCAGTCCACAAAAAGTGCGGTTTTCATTACTTCCAAAGGGGGGGAGAACCCGAAGCAAGTGGCTGAACAAGTTACAAAAATCATAAAACCTGGGAAGGATAAAATTAGGATCAACAGAATTCGCACAACTAACAATGCTATTATAGTGGAAACAGAATCTCCTGAGGATTCGCAAAAAATTCTAAATAACAAGAAATTGGCTGATAAGATGCGATGCGAACTCTCTAGAAAACGAAGGCCACTCATGATTTTTTATGACACACCAATAAAAATTCATGTAGACAACCTTGCTGATGCTGTATACCAGCAAAACCTTGAGGATAAAATAGAGAAAGGACAATTTATGGATGGTTTTCAACCAAAATTTAAGACTGGACCTAGGGAAAGAGCAACAGTTCATCAGGTTGTGCAGGTGAGTCCTTCTGTTAGGAAACTTCTGTTACAGCAAAAGAAAGTCTTCATAGAATTTTCTGCTATAGCAGTGAAAGACTATGTTGTTCCAAAATGCAATAAATGTTTGGATTTAGGACACGTCAGTAAGCATTGTAAGAACAACAATAGTTCTTGTTCACACTGTGGAGAAGAAAACCACCAAAGGGATCAGTGCAAGAAAAGTTCTAAACCTTCAATATGCATACCGTGTAACAGACGGGGAAAAAGCTGCAACAAGAAGGGCAAAGAGTGTCCTACCTACCAATTACTCCTACAACGAGCTGTAAACAGGACTGATTATGGATAGTTTACTACAAGGAATAGATATGCGAAACGACATATACTCTCAACTGGCTAATGTAATTAGGAAAATAGTTGAGGATGTAATTGGGAAGCCGACTACAAAAACGAAAGGAACCCCCCCCCCCCTTAAGACAAAAAAGAAATGCAAAAAGGGCTGCCTGCTTCGGAGAGAAACTAAAAATGGAGAAGAATCGTAAGAAACAAGATGTTGGAACGCAGACGGACGACCACTTATTACAGATTAACGAAATTTCTTCGAGTTCCGCCAGTCATCCCCGGAACCCTTATGTCAAAAGGATTGGTCTGGGTTGGAATACAGACCGACCAAATTGGGTTGAACATTACTCACGACCTGTAGCGAGTCCAAAATTGGTGGAACAACCGCTGAAGATTGGAAACATAGAAGACAGACGCAGTTCTATAAACCCTAAAACAATATACAGTGATTTTGAAACTAATTTAAAACTCGGTCGACTGGAGGAGGCTCCGAATCTCAATGTGGCGCTGAGGCATCTAACTCGAATAGCGCATCCGGCCGGTAAATATGTAACCTTCCCTCAGCTAGAAGCGATTGATCGTATACATCTAAAATCTATCAATCTTCCTACAGAGACTTCTCAGCTTCTCTCTCTTGTGCATAAAGTCTTCCAAAGAAGGAATGAAACTTTTGATCTCCGATCAAATATATAAACAGTACGTATTAACTCATGGGCGTATAGTTTTCGATTCAAAACTCCCGTGGCCACAGTGCAATATCCACACCAGACATCCATAAAACACAAAATGTCGTGTAAGCTACGAATTGCACAACTAAACGCCAGGAGAAGCAAGTTGGTTTTGCAGGAGGTGAGGAAGCTGTCAGAGGAACATAAATGGGATGTCATATGCCTTCAGGAGACACATTCATGCTTCGGGAAGATTCCTTACATGCCGGTATCGTCACAGATAATCTCAACAGGTAGAAACCCTATGACAGCAATAGTAGTGCTATCCAGACAAGTTACTGTAAATAAGATAGTGCAGTTCTGTGATGAACATACGACATGTGTGGAACTCACTGCTGACTGGGGTAGTGTAATTCTCGTCAACATGTATTTTCAATATAGTGATCCCATTGAACCATACATTGGGAAGATAAGAGAAGTGTGCACTGCCCTAGACAATAGACCAATAGTGATAATGGCTGACGCCAATGCTAGATCCGAACTCTGGCATAGTGGGGAGACAAATATGAGGGGCGAGCTTTTAGTGGAAGCTATTGGTGAACTGAATCTAGAAGTAAGAAATCTACCACATAAACCCTACACATATAGCAACCGAGCAGGAGCTAGGTCAAACATCGATGTAACATTGACCAATCTGCGAGGTGGGAACTTATTGAGTAATTGGAACGTTCTAGAATTTTTAACTACCAGTGATCACAATGTTATTACATTTGAGTTGGTCAGAGGGAGGAACGATTTTGACGCATCGGAGGCGCAGACTTCCAAGGTGCATTACAACATCCAACAGGCAGACTGGAACAGGCTGAGGGAAAGTTTTACACAACAAGAAATCCTATTAGATGATAATGATGTAGATCGAGCCGCAAAGGACCTTACTCGGGCACTCCAAATATCAATGAGGAGATCTATTCCTCTTAAGAGAACCATTGGCACAGTCGACAGACCTTGGACTGATAGACTGTAAAGACTACGACAAAGGATGCACAAAGCAAGAGAAAATTACCAACGTTGCCTCATCTACAACGTTAGAGGACAGCTCTTGGAAAGATATAGACAAATTAAGAGTGAATTCCGAGAACTGTTAATACTAAGTAAACAAAAAAGTTGGGAAA